>OY998185.1:27568489-27930286 GCA_963921935.1 Galeruca laticollis | reverse complement strand
TATCAGGAGATGATACAGCTATTAGAACCTGTTTTCTTTCTTCACGCTGGTTTAGAATTTCAGCAAAGGTATCGTGGCTTTTTCGGTCTTGAGTAGTTTTCCACAGAAAGTACGGTCCTGAAAACCAAAATGTTGAAGGTGGTGGCAATGACTGTCCAAGGGACAAAATATCTGTAGTGTAAAGATGGGAACGGACGTGATTCCAAGAATCCCGAGGAGTTAATTGTAATATTTGCGAGACACGGATACAAACGAAAACTGACCATCGGATGGGGGTCCCTCGGACCCATGTCAGGGCTACCTGCGAATCTGACCAAAGAACTGATAAATTGATGTGAAGTTGATCCTTAAGAATGCTCAATACTCTAAAATGAAGGTTAGTCAGAAGGGTCATGGCACAAAGTTCCAATTTTGGAATGATTAATGGCTTACTAATTGGAGCAATACGGGATTTGGAAACAAGTAATTGAGATGAAGCAGTGCCATCGTCATAAATGGCTCTAAGACAGATGCACCCTCCGTAAGCCATTGAACTGACGGCGCAGAAACCATGCAGTTCAAAATTAATGACTTTTTTATCTAATAAAGTAAATCTGGGAATATGAAGTTGAGAAAGTTGTGATATATTTTCTGTGAAAAGTTGCCATTTTCTAATAACAGAAGGGTCAGTTATGGGCTCGTCCCATGAAACTTTCAGTGACCAAAGCTGCTGCATAATTGCCTTCCCAAGAACGACTACAGGATTCATTATTCCGATAGGGTCAAGACATTGTGAAACGACACTCAATATTTTTCTTTTTGTTAAGTTATGATCAATTAATGTGGAAGGTGAACAAATTTGTAATGTGTCCTTTTTATAGTTCCAAGATACTCCTAAGACTTTTCATGGGTTTTCTTCTAATTTAAGATCTTTACCTACAGGTGAATCAATAAAATGCTTATTTGCCATTTCTAATGACTTCGAGCAAAGCTTATGTAATATAAAACCCGAGTTCAAATACAAGTTCCTGAAGGGAGTTTGCTCCGGCTAGTACATCGTCGACATACGTCTGATTTAATAAAGCATTTTGTGCGTCAAGGTATTGAGGATTTCTAATTACGATTTCTTTAAGGACCCTGCACGCTAAGAATGGGACACTTTTGTGTCCGAAAGAAACAGTTGACAACTGTATGCAAGTAAATTTTTCAAGTGGGGAGTCTCTCCATAACACGTTCTGCAAGAAATGAAATTTTGGATTCAACGCTATTTGGCGGTACATTTTTTCTGTTAAATATATATCATTCAATTAATGCTGTGATGATGATTTTGAAAAATAATCAAGGACTATACGAAA
The DNA here is from genome assembly GCA_963921935.1 of Galeruca laticollis. NCBI lineage: Eukaryota > Metazoa > Arthropoda > Insecta > Coleoptera > Chrysomelidae > Galeruca > Galeruca laticollis. The sequence continues at coordinate 27,928,952 of OY998185.1, read as the reverse complement.
TTTTGTGGAAATGCTATAGTAGATATACTAAGCCGGTTCTGGGACGGAAGTCGGCCATGTTGGATTTCGTTGACTGTGCGCGCGCACCGGAAGTGGCATCCATCTTGTGTCAATGGCGGACGTGTTGGTGTGACGTGTGTCGTATCCATCTTGTGTCAATGGCGGGTCGTTGGCGAGTATTTCGAATGTCGCGACTGTGACGGCATCCATCTTCTGTGACGTCAATCATGGTCCATCCACATGTGTGACGTAGCACTTCCAATTTGGTGGGTTGTGTCGTTGGCGGGTGATTCGAATGTCGCGACGGCATCTTCTGTGACGTCAGTAAAATCCCTACGGCATCCATCTTCTGTGACGTCAATCGTGGTCCACCACAACACTTCCAATTTATAAAATTGAAAAAATGGTCGACCGTGAGATTCGAACTCACGACACACACAGCGACTTTCTCGTTCCTAACACAGTCCCTAACCGTTGCGCTATCGAGGTTATTTGTATAAATTTCTTATTTGGGTTTTACCTTCATCCGTTGGGTGTCAGTGACCCCAGATACTTTTGGCGCTCTTGTTAAAAAAGATAGTTGAGTGGGACGTCTAAATTTCATATGGTGTGTATGTAAAAAAAAAATCCGCTTGAAAAAAAAAATCATGCAATTTATAAAATTGAAAAAAAAAATGGATGTCTGTGAAATTCGAACTAAGAACACACAGCATCTTCTCGTTCCTAACACAGTCCGTAACCGTTGCGCTATCATGGTTTATTTATAAATGTCTTATTTGGGTTTTAACACTTTGCGTTGGGTGTCAGTGACCCCACGTAATTTTGAAAGTTGCACTTTACATTTTAATATTCCAAGATTGATGCCTTCACAGCATACGAGTGAAATCAAAAGTGTCTATGATTCTTTGTCATAAAATGTATACAGGGGTTGTTTCTTATACGTTTCTTGTTAAAAAAGATATTTAGTTTGTTGAGTGGGACGTCTAAATGGTGTGTGTAAAAAAAAATCCACTTTAAAAAAATCATTTATTATTGATATAATAATTACAAAGGTAACGCAATATTTAAAAACCATTGTCGGAGATATTGTACATTTCTGGAGGATCCTCCAGTGGCGTGACAGGAATCACGTTCAAAGTTTCCAGTTGCCAATGATGTACCATCAAACTTGCAGACGTCAATAATGATGGGAAAGACACTAAAAATGTGACATTTCTTTTGTAGAAATTCAGCCTTTTGCTGTCCGCGTACGTAAATGAAGTCTGCAGCATACAACAGCTTAGTTTCCAATATTACATTTATTTCGCTATACTCGATGTCACCTGAAGAGTATCGAATGCCATGCACATTTTTTTCCAGGTATTTCACAGTTTTCTTATCACGCTGACTTAATGTATCAAACGATTGAGGTGGCAAAAACATGTAGTGACTCTGCTTAAAACCAATCTCGATGGTGAGTTCTTTGGGAACAAAGCATCCATCAACGACGAATCCTTGGATGTCCACGAATGCAACTCTCATGATGATGATTGCTAGAATACTAACGTGCAGCAGCAGTAGCACATTCTAGTTTAAATTCTTAACAATTTCGGTGAGGGGGAAATACTCCATTACGCAATCGTGTATTATGATGCAATATACTTTGGTATTTTCGGGGAAACCAATGTTTGCTTCAATGTCAAGTTTTACATCAACTGTAGATGCCTTCATGCTTTCTTCTTGTTTCGAGCAATCGATAACAAACAATGCACGCCTCTTGAATGAGGAATAATCCAACAGAGGACGCTTCTGTGTCGAATTCATATAGCTAGGATAAAATTCAGTATAGTTGAAATATGCCTCATTGTAATCATTCTTGGTAAAATCCAACTGCATTCTTTCATTGGGATAATACTCTCCATTTAGCGATAACCTGATACTTTGAATGTCTGCATTGTCAAATAAAGTTGGATCAGTTGTGTTGTTGTCACGTTTGTTGGTTTGAAAGAAAACAATAACATAACGAGGTCGTTCCACTGAAGTTGTAGTTTTAACAGCCCAAACTTCACGTCTAGCATTTCTGGTGATGGATGGCAGTTCATGTATCTCCCACTTTCTAAATGGAATAACTATAGGCTGATCCTTTTGAATGGTCCTCATCAGTTCCAACTTAATATCATCATTAGGGTAGATATGCTTGATTTTCAATTCGATGTTGGTAATGTTTATGCTAACAGTTGTAGTGGAAGTCACACCGGCAACATTTTTTTCTGTGATATATACACAATCATTATCGTTTCGAGCTCGAACCAAACGTATTGTTTGCCGTCCACATGTAATCATGGGATAGTCATTGAAAATGTTGAAAATGTGCTTGAGAGGAATTTGTAGGTTGAATGATTTATCTGGAGCATTAAGGATGGGATCTTTGGGATAATTCCAGCCTGCTATAGCCATATGATTGGAATCTTCTTGATTGTAGCACGTCATGGCACGTACAGCACTCACGATTCCAGGATCTCGAACCGTTTCCATTTCTCTTGCGCTTTCACTGTATGTGCACGAATCGAAAAGGAAAGCACCAAAATTATTTGCCAGCTTTACATCACCGGCTCCATGTATATTGAGCGAACCTTTAATGCACAACAATGTTTCGTTCATTGCAAAAAACGAATCAACTTGATTGATGCTAAATTCCACAATGTCACTGCAACTGAACGATTTGATGAACGGAGCATATGTTCTGTATTCAGCTTTGCGAATCGATTCATCGAATCTCGGCTTGCGATAGATATCAAACATTGGAGGCATATCGTTCATACGAGAACGTTTTCCATACATGGTTGTCATCGTTTTTCTTTCAACAAAAAGCCTAAAGATTGCAAGAACAATTTGTTAGCAAACGTAAGATGCTGCTGCTGTTGCTTTGAAGGACGTCGTTTAACTAATGGAACTGAATGTGCAGCGGAACGTCTTTTATGATTAATTATCAATCCCATCTGTTGCTTCTCGCTCTAAGCTCCAACACCAAGGTACTCTTTTCACCACGAAAGTTGATAGGATGTCCGTCTTGGTCCAAAGCCAACACAGTAACGTTAGTAATTTCACGTTGTGGTATAACAGGTAAATAAAGTAAATTATGTGGAGTTTCGTCAATGGCGTACCCAGGATCTACTTTTATAACTAATTCGTAAATAGTATGAGCAGGTCTGTCTGCGTCAAAGGCTCCAGTGGTAATGTTACATTCGAAGCGTATGCTAGATACTTTTATAATTTTGACGGGTAGATCTGAAGAGTACCATTTTTTGGCTTCGAGTATCTGTCTAGAAAAACCCAATATGTCGCCAAGACAGTTGGGAGTATCCTGCTCGCCGAACGGAATTCTATATTTACTGTAAATCATACATTGTAACGTATTATTATTGGGTTTTAACGCAAATACAGTTTCAAATGGATTGCTGGTGCCACCACCACCACCACCTAACTTGTCTAGTATGAACGCTTCAATATCAGCGATTTCGTAACATCCCGTTGGTATATCAAAACTCTGCATCATGTTGTTGTCATCGTAGTAGTGAAATTTGCGATTTTCAATGTTTGGTATACTATGGTATGAGTGGAAGGAACGTAGTGCTAACTCATAGTCTTTCTCAGGATAGAGTACAATAGGCGTAGGAGGTTGGAATGTAAATACGTGATTTGTGCTATTTACTCTCAACAACTGCGACATGATGACTGATGCATGTCAAGGGATGAAGGTACTTTAAATAATACACAGAACTATGTTCAAGATTTATTTAATACACTTTGACATAGAAAACAAGATGCCTGAGAACTTGCAGGACCATCCCAATGCGTTGTCCAATCGGGACGGTTGTAGTGAACGAAGCACGGCAGACGAATTTGTAGCTCAAAATTTGTTTTGTAGTCATTAGGTAGTTTATGCCATATATCCAACAATTCAGACGGGCTGACAAACCCAATCAGATATTGAATGGGGACTTTTTTCAGCGCATCAACAGTAAAACTTCGTGGCTTTTGCATTAATAATGTTTTAATGTCATCCCACTCCTCTCCCATTGTTCCAAGGATGTTGAAGTAGAAATTTCAAACACAAATGTCCACAATTGATTTGATCGTAGTTTTGATACTGATTATTGTTATAAAAAATATTTTTTCCTCCTCCTCCTAGATACTTTACAAGTTCTTTGGGCGGTTTCAAATTACCAAATGAATCGAAATACTCGATGACATTGTTTTTCTTTATATATGCTACCCAATGTGTTCCACTGTTTTTGGATGAGTCCAAGTTAACCACTGCACACTCTTGTTGTCGTCGAGGACCGGATTTAGGTAGAGTGTCACGCATGAAAACACCACGAAAGTGTGAGATTTTATATAATTTTGCATAACGCGCAATATCGGTGTCGTACAGTGGACGATTGGGTAGCTTTATCGCGAGTTTTTTTTTAAATACAATCCAAATCCTCTGCCACTAGGATACTTTTTCAGATATAAACCATTTCCGACATGTTCCATAACCTTATTATGGCGGTGGTCTTCTTCCAATTTTTTTCGAGCATTATTTGCATCAATGACAGTCTTTGCAATCCCAGCAGCTCCACCCGATAGTGCTCCGAGTGCTGAGAGACCGGCAAACAGAGGTATAAGTGGTAGAAAACCTCCAGATTTTACTGGTATCACTCGAGGAACAACAATTTTCTTCGATCCACCAAATTGTTTAATAAGTGATTTGGCTGCTCGTAAGGCAAACAAGGCGCTTTCTTTTAGAGATGCTCCTCTCTTCATTGATTTTCCCACCTTTAGCACTACGTCTCGATTAAAGGAACGTCGTTGTTTCTTTGGACGACTTCCCATTCCCAACTTTCGTTTCACTTTCATGGTACCAGTAACAAGTAATGCAGCAGCTTTTTCACCAAAAGATCCCTCTTTTGATTTTACTCGAGCCCAAGCCTTATCTTCCAACTCCTTATCTGCTTTGTGACGTTCTTCAAGAGATTTATTTTGCGAATAAGCTATATCGTGTTGTTTGCAGGCGTCGTCTAAAGGATTAATGCCTGCGTCACCACGTGCAAGTCGCTTTTGTAGTTTTGTTCCAGCTATAAATGTACGTAATATATGTTTAACGAAAAAAAAAGACAAGTTATATTCACTTACGACCACAATAATTGTAGGTAGGCAAGTGAAGTTCGAATGGCAGTTTATTTATTAGAGAATTCAAAAGACCTTCTCCCTCAAACACCAACATTAAGACTGATGTATGATAATGCTGCGATATCCATATTTATAGAATAACACTCTAATAAAATTCTTCACAAGATGAAGATCGTTCAACAAGAGCAGACGCTACCCATTGAAAACTTGGACTTTACCTCTAATCCATCATCTGTTGGTAAACATGGTAAACTACTACCAAATTCTTTTCGTGCAATCATCTGTGGTCCTAGTGGGTGTGGAAAGACAAATGTTATGTTGTCGCTCCTATTCGATCCAAATGGTGCTAAATTCAAAAATGTTTACGTTTATTCCAAGTCGTTATTTCAACCAAAATATAAATTGTTGCAAGAAGTCTTAGGAGAAGTTAAAGGTGTTGGTTATTTTCCATTTAAAGACAATGAGGAAATTATTAGTCCAGATAAAGCGCAGTCAAACTCGATATTCATATTTGATGATGTTGCCTGCGATGGACAACAGAAAATTCGTGAATATTATTCAATGTGTAGGCACAAGCTCATTGACGCGGCCTACTTATGTCAAACATATTCGAAAATACCAAAACAGCTCATACGTGACAATTGTAATATGATTGTGTTATTCAAGCAGGATGAAATTAATCTAAAACATATATTTGAGGAACATGTGTCACCAGACATGACATTTGAAGAATTTAAAAAGATTTGCTCAGAATGCTGGTCGACTACTAACAACTATGGAACATTGGTGATTGTAAAAGATTTTGCTTTAAATAATGGTAGGTACCGTAAAGGATTCGATAAATTCATAAAGCACTAGACATTATCCTCAGTCATCGTCACCATGTCCAACGATAAGGTTGCTATTGCCATGCGTAAGAAAAAAATCAGTGAATTGGCGAGATCTATTCGCAAGAAATATTTAGCGTTAAAATTAGGAAAATCAGAACATGATACATCTCTAAATAAGCTATTTAAACCGATATCTGTACCGCTAAAAGAAATGGTCAAATCCTCAAAATCATTACAACAAGCCATAGTTTCAAAATTCATCCCTCCAAAAGAGGAAACAACGACAAAAAAAGAAAAAAATGCTGATGTATCATTTCTCGATACAAAACCCATAGCCGAGACGGATGAATCAGGAAATATACGTTATGATGATGAAGAAGGAGAAGACGATTATTATTATGATGATTATGATATAGGCACACATCCCAACGTTTCGCGTGATGTCATAGAAGATTATTTAGATCAATATCCAATAATTAGTCAACCATATCTTGAAGATTACTTTCGCAAAGATGATGAAATTGATAGAAGTTATGGTCCATTATATAATGATGAAATTGGTTGGATGTTGGGCAGACGTAGAATCGCATTCGATAAAAGAAACGGTAATATAAACATATTACGAGAGAAGGATGAGGGGGGTGGAGAAGGAAATATACCGGGGACTTCGGGATTGTATCAGCTTGTGTTTTACAATCATCCCAATGAATACTCTGATGATGATTTGAATAATTACAAAGCTCTGCTAACAATAACAAAAGCTCATCTCAATGCAGCAGATCGTCTGAAAAGTACTGCTACCGAAAAGTATCGCAACATAATTAGACCGTTGTTTAAAACTGACTCATCAAATATTAGTAGTAGTACTATAACCAAACCTCCATCAGCTCGAATATTAAAGAAACAACGACAACAACAACAACAACAACAATCCATTCAAACCGCTCCATATACTAATGTAGGAAAAGGTCTTGTTGTCGGCGGCGGCGGTGGTGGTGGCCCTCTTTTGTCATACAACGAAAAACCGATGGAATACATTTATTGGGACGATCCCAATGAGCTGTGTGACCGTTTAAGATTACTGATTGCATCCAAGGAAGCTGGCAACACCTCATTCTCACACAACAACGAGATAATTGCAATAATCAATGAGTTGAAAGAGGCCAATATAATTGAATAACAAACGGAAAACATAATCATTTCAATCATGTCTGTCGATAAGTTTGGACATCGCCGCAATCATGCTAATGAGCGGGTTAAGCCGTATATGCCGAAAGTATCGTATCCACATACTCTAGACGGTAATATTGATGCAGAAAACGTAAAAATTTGTAATGTAAAGATGCCGACTGCAAATAGCGATGTTGCTAACAAACTATATGTTGATGAACAATTACATGTGTACCATAATGAGCTCGAAACACTTCAAAAAACAATAATCCCCTCATTACAAACGCAATTGGTATCTCATCAAAATAAAATCAACGAAATTGCTGCATTTATTTCGAGAAATCCTCCCGTCAGAGCTCGAGATATGGCAACTAAAATATACGTCGACGAGGTAGTTGCTATGGGCAAGGAATTTTTGAGAAATGATTTGGAGAGTTTTAAACAAGAAATACAGGATAAATTGTCGAAAAGTAATACTCTAATCAGTGATAAGATCGATATGTATAATACATACATAGAACGTTCGTTTCAAGTTTTGGACAGGGACTTGAAGAAGAAGCATGAAATTGAACAAAAGAAGAAAATAGATGAGAAGAGTAATGGATCATCAGTTTAGAAAGTGCATGCGCTTACGAAACATGTCATCCAAAGTCCAGCTTGTTAACGAACTCCATAAACCTATACGTAAAAATTATCCACGCAGACGTACAATTGTCAAAGGCATAGATGATTTATGGCAAATGGATTTAGCTGAAATGCGACCTTACGCTAATCAAAATAAAAATCACAAAATGATACTAGTCGTCATCGATTGCTTTTCAAAGTTTTTATGGACACGTCCATTAAAGACAAAAACCGGTGAAGAGTTAACTCGTGCATTCTCAGACATTCTCACCAACACAAAACGAGTTCCTAAAAATCTCCAATCAGACCAAGGAACGGAATTTTACAACAGCAAGTTTCAACAACTAATGAAAAAACATGGGATTAATCATTATAGTGTATTTAGCACGAAAAAAGCTTCTATGGCAGAAAGAGTTATTAGAACATTGAAATTAAAGCTTTACAAACATTTCAGTTTAAATGGTACCTATAGATGGATTGACATTCTCCCTAAAATTACACGAGATTACAATAACACAAAACATTCAACAACCAAATATAAACCTTCCAATGTCAATAAATCCAACGAAAAAGATATTTTAAACAAAACCTATACACATCTAAAGATTGCCGGACTTCGTAAATTTAAAGTTGGTGATATTGTTCGTATAAGCAAGTCGAAACATGTCTTTGAAAAGGGATACACACCCAATTGGACGACTGAACTATTCAAAATCATTAAAGTTAAAATAACCAATCCCACCACATATTTGCTCGAAGACTTGCAAGGTATCCCAATCAGTGGAGGGTTTTACGAAGAAGAGCTACAGAAAACGTCAAATCCACACATTTACTTGGTGGAGAAAGTACTTAAAAGAAAAGGCAACAAGATGTTTGTTACATGGTTAGGTTTAGATAGAAAACACAACACCTGGATACAAAGCACAGATGTAGTCACGTAATTACTTCGCTTCACTACGCATTGTTTTGTAGTAGGAGATGTGAATGGGTATAAATAGAGGAGAGAGTTGTAGGTTCTCAGTCGTCAATATGAGTTCTCAAGACAGCGGCTATTTTAGTGCTACACAAAGTCATGTTAATTATGACACACAATTAGAGCATATTTTACAAGTGTATGAAATGGCAGCCAAACAGGAAAACCACTACTTATTGTACACAGAGTATTGTACAGATGGAGATTTTCGAATTGGTTGTGGTTTGAGCCCCGCAAGAACGTTCAGTACTGCGATCACTCTATCATACACCGATAAACCTAAGAAAATCAACTTCAGCTCATACGAATGGTTCACATTTATCGACATTTTAAATAATAATTCATTTATAAGTGCATCATTTCACGAAGAAGAAAAAAAAGAAGAAGCTGTGTTATCTTGTGGAGACTACTGCACCATTCGACAAATGGTATTTGATCGTGTTAAATGGTTGGAGGTGACCAAACATGATATCAGTGTACCTTTAAGAAAAGAAGATGTTTATCAAATACTACAAGCGGATCGTTGCCTCATCTCCCCACGTCTCACTCATTTAGAATCCATAAATTTTGGTGAATACTATGAAAATTTGGTGGAAAACATTAGAAATTTCAGTCAAACTAATGAAAATTTGACTAAATTTGAACTGATTCAAGTAATGTGTGACATCAACAATAGCGAATTAGCCATTGCACTAAGAGAATATATGTTTTTTTGTAAAGTTAACATTGTCAGTGATTTAGAGAAGTATTAAAACTAATTAATTAAAATTATTGTGTTTTATTTCATGTTCCCATCGTATGTGAGTTGATAAATGAAACGAAAATTGTCAATGATTTTGTTTCATGTTTCCAAGTTGATAGAAGGAGATCACTAATTATTTTTTATGTATTGCTTTTGAAAATTACAATACTTTTTATATTGATGAAATATATTTGAGAATAATATTTCATATATATATGTGTGTGGGTCTTAGAATAAATAAAACATTTACATTTTAAATCAATATTTAACTTTAATGGATAGACATAATTATAACGGTATAGAGAAATTAGATTTTTCGTGGGAACACCGTTTATTAAATTGCTTTTTTCAGTGCGTAGGTTAAGAATAAATAAACCATTTCAAATCAACATTTAGATAGACGTAATTATAATGGTACAGAGTAGTTCGTTTTCTCGTGGGAACATCGTTTATTAAATTGCTTTTTTTTTAGTTTGTATGTTTGAGAATAAATAAAACATTTCAAATCAACATTTTAATAGATAGACGTAATTATAATGGTACAGAGTAGTTCGTTTTTTCGTGGGAACACCGTTTATTGCTTTTTTTCAATATTAGGAGAAGCTATTAAATTTTAATTTGTGTGGGTATCGTTGAGAGAACCACCTTGCAAATAGTGGGGGATATCGTTCCATATAAATTTGATATTTCACATCATACAAATCAGTTATCATTGAACAGTGATAGAATATTAAAATTAATCTGTGTGTTGTGTGAAGGCTACTCAGAAAAAAGTAAGTTTTTCATTTATTTCTTCAAATAACAAATCGTTCACTTTTGTTTTTTATGATATAAAGTTCCACTAAAAAGGTAGAGTTTATTAACACATATTTATTCTTTTGTAGATGGATCTACCTTCATTAAATTCAGTGTCGTTAATTACAGAGAAGAAGCCTATTATTAAACTTCAACATTTGACGCTTGGGGAAGCATACCCTATCTTAGGCGCAAAATTAGTTTCAAGCAAATTTGGTGGTGAAGTCATTTTGATAGAATTCGCAGACAATATCACATTCCTGCCCAAGAGAGTGACGGAACAGTACCGATGTCAACTTGATTATTTCAAAGCTCAAAAGCATTCTCTCATATTTAGAGGATTAATTGAAGTGGGCAGACCAAATCGTGCAATATCGTTTGAAATTGTTGAAAATTAGTTTTCGCTTGGTGAGTTTTTATTTATTATATATGTATATTATATATTTAAAGTGAAAAAATGGTGAATTTAATGAACAAAGCTGATCAAACGTTAACTTTCCTAAAAGAACATTATTCTAAACCGCTAGCTAATTCAATAATTAAATTAATAGACCGTCATGTTAGGAGATGTGTCTTGACTTTGGTTAAGTTCAAATTTTCCATTGGTGAGAAGAGAAAAATTCAATCAAAAATTGGGGAACTTAAGCGATTACGTCATCAAATTAATTCAATTACAAAAAAAAATATGGGTTATGGGTTGAGAAAACGAAGTGTAAAATGGTTAGATGTTGGGGTTATTTTTAATTGTAGAATTAGGACAGGGCTTATTGTAAATTTGAAACATAAAGTAATCGATGAATTTTTCAAAGATGCTTTTAATTTATTCAACGTTAAAATTTCACAAATATTGAAGGATCTAAAAATAATAAAAGTTAATACTACTCTCATTGGTGATTATATAAAGCAATCGAATGATCGGGAGGTGGTAAATCAAAAACATTTTAGTACACCCAATGCAATCATTGATGAGGGAACTGATTTAATAGAATGGTTTAAAAATAATGTCGTAGATCGTATTTTGAATAAAATGTCAGAGTTTCAAGAGAAACAGAGCGGTTGGGCATTAAGCAAAATCATTTCACTAGAGATAGCAATTAACAAATACGAAATGGGTAATGGTTCATCTTTCATTCGATTGCCTGAGCAGATACAGAAAAAACATGCATGCATCAACATCCAGAACAATGATGAAGCGTGTTTTTTCTGGAGCGTTGTTGCAGGTTTACACGCTCCCACAGGGCAGGTGAGCCGAACATCATCATATCCACACTATTCCACCGTTTTGAAAACTCGAGGCTTAGATATGCCAATGAAACTGCCTCAAATTAAGAAGTTTGAAACACTAAATGAAATTTCCATAAACGTTTATATGTTAGAGTACAATGAAACAGTGAACAAAACATTTTACACAGTATTGCCGGCAAGATTGACTAGGAAAAAATTAGACCGTCACGTCAACTTATTACTCATTCAAGATAAATACTTTCCGAAATTAAACGAATATGAAACAACGCCATCTCATAATGATTACAGTACTATTGTTGAGGTAAAATATCATTATTGTTGGGTTAAAGATTTATCGCGTTTAATTAGTTCACAGTTAAATAGAAACGATCATAAAAAATATGTTTGTGATAGATGTCTCAATTACTTTTCATTGCGTGAGAGACTGGATGATCATTCCGAACTTTGTGAGAATTTAAACAATGAAAAGATTTCATTTCCCAAATATGATTTTGTTGAGTTTAAGAATTATACATACAAGCAAAAATGTCCTTTTATTATTTATGCTGATTTTGAATCTCAATTGACACAATGTAATGAAATCATTTCTAAAACAACAAACAAATATCAACATCATAAAACTTACAGTGCAGGCTACTATATAAAATGTTCTTTTGACGATTCTCTATCGTTTTACAAAAGTTACAGAGGTGTGGATTGTATGGATTGGTTCGCTAACGAAATGACTGATATAGCTAAATTTGTAGATTCAAAAATTAAAATAATTGTACCAATGGTAGTCAAACCAAGAACTACTAATGATGCAACTGTTTGTCATATATGTGAAAAAAAGTTTAATAAAAAAGATATAGTTGTACGTGATCACAATCATTTTACGGGGGAGTTTCGAGGATTTGCGCACCAATCCTGCAATTTAAATTTTAGAAAACTGTTTGTTGTGCCGATTGTATTTCACAATTTGTCTGGTTATGATAGCCATTTTATCATAAGAGATATTGCCAAACGTGGTAGAGTCAGCCTTTTACCAATCAATAAGGAAAAATACATTTCATTCACACAATACGATTCGGAAACAAACATAAAATTCAGATTTATTGATTCGTTTCGTTTTTTGGGATCTAGTTTGGATGCTGTCGTTAAAACTTTGGACACCAATTATTTGAAAATTTTGAAAAAAGAAAACCATAATTTAACCAATATCCAATTTACATTATTGACACGTAAAGGTATCTTTCCTTATGACTATATTAATAACTTGGAAAAATTGAATGATGATAAATTACCACCGATTGAATGTTTTTATAATAAATTAAATGAAGCGAACGTAACTGATGATGATTATGCTCACGCTAAAAATGTTTGGCGGTCTTTCAATGTAAAAACACTTGGAGAATATAGCGATATATACATGCGCACCGATATTCTTCTTCTAGCAGATGTGTTTGAAAATTTTAGAGAGACAGCTTTAGCAACGTATGGTCTAGATCCTGGATGGTTCTACAGTATACCAGGATATGCGTGGAATGTGATGCTAAAGTTTACAAAATGTAAACTGCAAATTTTAAAAAATATTGATATGATAATGTTTATTGAAAAGGCTATTAGAGGAGGAATATCACAGTGTTGCAATAGGTACAGTGAAGCAAATAATAAATATATGTCTGAATATGATGTTGAGAAACCATCAATGTATATTCTCTATACAGATGTAAATAATTTGTATGGAAAAGCGATGTGTGAACATTTGCCCTTTGATGGCTTCGAGTGGATCGAAAATGATATGGAGAAATTTAACGACATCAATTTCATAAAATCCATCCCAGATGATAACCCCGAAGGCTATATTCTTCAAGTGGATTTGTTATATCCAGACAAGTTGCATAATCTACATAAAGACTTTCCTATGTGTCCCGAACACCACAAACCACCCGATTCAAAATTAACAAAATTAATGACTACCCTACACGATAAAAAAAGTTACACTTTACATTATAGAAATTTAAAGCAAGCCCTAGAACATGGACTAGTATTGGAAAAAGTTCACAAAGTTTTGAAATTCCAACAATCTGCATGGCTTCAACCCTACATCGAATTAAACAATCGATTGAGGACTTTAGCCACCAGCGACTTTGAGAAAGATTTGAGAAAACTAATGAATAATGCTGTGTTTGGGAAATGTATGGAATCCATCCGTAAACATAGAATTTGTAAATTGGTATCTACATATGAGGGTCGTTATGGTGCTAAAAATCTTATTGCTAGTCCGCGTTATCACAATAGAACAGTTTTCGATGATGGTGATCCACCTTTGATGGCAATCGAATTGAAAAAGTCTGAACTAATTTTCAATAAACCGATATACGTGGGTATGGTTATTCTTGACATCTCGAAAACTGTAATGTATGACTTCCATTACAATTTTATGCTTCCCACAATGGGAGTAGACAATTGTAAGTTGATGTACACCGACACTGATAGTTTTGTTTATCAACTTACTTGTGAAGATGCATACGAACAGTTAATTGACGCAAACATTGACAAATTTGATACATCAGATTATCCCATTAACAATATCTACAACATACCCCGAGTTAATAAAAAAATACTAGGTTTGATGAAAGATGAAGCTAATGGACAAATAATCACCCATTTTGTTGGTTTAAGGTCCAAAATGTATAGTTACAAAGTTCAGGGGGGCAAAGTTGTCAAAAAATCAAAGGGGATTAAAAAATGTGTTGTGAAAAATAAAATAATTTTCGATGATTATGTGGATTGTTTGAAAAATTGGAAACAGATGACAATTACTCAAAATACGATACGTTCCTTCGCTCATAATGTGTATAGCATTGAACAAACAAAAATCGCTTTGAGTCCTCACGATGATAAAAGGAAATTACTTCCCGATTCATTTGATACGCTTCCATGGGGACATTACAGTATTTTGGAATAATGTTTTTTGTTTTTAGATAAAAAATGTCTCCTACTCCCGAAACTGAAGATCGTGCCAAACGGCGTGTAAAATTTCTTAAGAAATCACGTAAATTAATCAGAGATTTTCGAAGTGCTGTTGCAATGATTAAAGTACCTCGATCACTATCTAAAAATGATTGTCGAAGAGTACTAAAACTCATATATACTGATTTTCCAATAGAAATTTTAAATGGATTAATTCTTCATTTCAATTTACCTACAGAACCTGAAGATTCTGACTATGATTCAGATGAAACTATTTTTGCTGACTTTTGAATACAACTTTGTAAAACCATTTTTCACTTTTCACATATATTTAAATATATAATAATATGAACTCAAATATAGTTTTATACTTTTATATTAAACTATTACATATTAAGTTATAGCATGTATTACTACTTTGTGAATTATGGCATTTGTTTGTAGTATTATTAATCTTTCATATTAATTTATAACATATATTACTATACTTTCATATTAAAATGTAACATATTGTTTTTTCCAATATAATTTTAGGATATTGCCTAAATATTTTTGTTAAATGAAACAATGTTTTTTTTTATGAGTAAAACATCAGGTTAATTTCCAAATAAAATCTTCTTCAATGTTCAATGATAGCTCAATTATATCAAGAATAAATAATTTTTCAAGTAAATGGATTAAGTTATAGCATATATTACTACTTTGTGAATTATGACATTCGTTTGTAGTATTATTACTCTTTCATATTAATTTATAACATATATTACTATACTTTCATATTAAAATGTAAAATATTGTTTTTTCCAATATAATTTTAGACTATTGCATAAATATTTCTGTTAATTGAAACAATGTTTTTTTTTTATGAGTAAAACATCAGGTTAATTTCCAAATGAAATCTTCTTCAATGTTCAATGATAACTCAATTATATCAAGAATAAATAATTTTTCAAGTAAATGGATTTTTTTTTATTACCTAGTATCTACTCATCAGCTGAAAAATTACAGCATGGCATTCGATACTCTTTTATGTGGCATCAAGTATTACAGAATAAAAATGATTGGAAACTATGCTGCAAACACACAGCAATAAGCTGAATTTCTACTAAAGAAATGCCTCGTGTGTTTCCCTTTAGTCTACTAGTTTGATGACACACACACACACACACACATCATGGGTAACTGGAAACTTTGAACCTACTACACCACTGGAGGACCCTACAGAAATATACAACGTCTCCAACAATGGTTTTTTAAATACTACATTACCTTTGTAATTATTATATCAATAATAAATTATTTTTTTAAAGTGGATTTTTTTTTTATTAAAACACCCAATCTACTCATCAGCGGATATATTACATGAAGATTTAAATTTACGTTTAACAATTTTTGGTAAAATTTTAAATAATAAAACGAATATGAATGCTAATAATATACATAGAGTCATTGAAAATATATTATTAAGTTCATTTTTCATACTATGGAACATGCTGCTAGTGTTGGTTATATTGATCATGGTGAAAGCTTTGTAGGTTGAATTCTGTTTAATGGATATGTTGTTGTTTGCGGACATCTAAAGATATAATCTACAGCACTTGAAATCTCCTGTCGTCGAGCTCCGTTTTGTAATTCGTCTGGCACCCAATTTATTGTAAGCTTCTCCCACTTCTTTTGATCTGAGTCGGTAGTATCAGCAGCAGAAAGGCACAGGTTTGCAATTTGCTTCATAACCCTTCGTTTTTCTTCATAAAATATTACATCCTTATTCAATCGATCTATTTTTATAATAAACTCCTCAAATAGACGTCTATACTCAACTAATGACATACTACAACTGATTCGTTTACAGATATATTAGTGTCCTATATTTTGTGTATCTCCACACACACACACACACACAATAATGTCTCAACCTCCTAGTCGGACGGAACGGTTTTTTCTCATAAAGACCTGTGAAGAAATTTGTTATAAAACCCCTCACACCTCCCCATTAATCCATTAAATACTGTCTTTGTAATTATTATTTTTCTCACCCCCTGCGATAGCGCAACGGTTAGGGACTGTGTTAGGAACGAGAAAGTCGCTGTGTGTGTCGTGAGTTCGAATCTCACGGTCGACCATTTTTTCAATTTTATAAATTGGAAGTGTTGTGGTGGACCACGATTGACGTCACAGAAGATGGATGCCGTAGGGATTTTACTGACGTCACAGAAGATGCCGTCGCGACATTCGAATCACCCGCCAACGACACAACCCACCAAATTGGAAGTGCTACGTCACACATGTGGATGGACCATGATTGACGTCACAGAAGATGGATGCCGTCACAGTCGCGACATTCGAAATACTCGCCAACGACCCGCCATTGACACAAGATGGATACGACACACGTCACACCAACACGTCCGCCATTGACACAAGATGGATGCCACTTCCGGTGCGCGCGCACAGTCAACGAAATCCAACATGGCCGACTTCCGTCCCAGAACCGGCTTAGTATATCTACTTGCTATTTTCTTTAATTACACACAAATGAGGTACAAAATAATTATGACCTAGTTCAGGGATGTGAAGTGTTAATGGAACTATTTTCCCATGACCTAATTCATTATGTTCAAATAAATTTTTTTATACTCTTTTTTCAAGTTAACGTCTTTCTCAAGTCTTTTTTCTAAAGTAATAAATCTATATCTCGCTACAACAAATGAATCATCTTAGCTTTTATAAGCCTTTTCACTTACAAGAGGGAGCTCAACATGAAATCTTCCATTGGGAAGTATTTCTAGGGTTGAATTGAAAATGTTTTGCGCCTGAATGTCTTCCTCAGATTGGGATTCTTCTTGAATCCAAAACTTCTCTTGTAGTGCATCCACACGTAGCTCTTATGTAGGTATTATTTTTAAATCTCCCAAGTAAATTCGTTAATGTTTCCATGTAAATAATCTGTTATGATGTAATCTGTAATATCGAGGCTTCGAAGGACCATGAAAAGAATTAGATAATTATTTACCCTTTTCTTTGAAGTTATATGTATCCATAGGCAAACCAACACAAACTAACCACAAATATATTCTCTAGTTTAACATGTTACATGAAAATGATGAAAATTGCTCAAAAATGCTGTTCGTTACGACATATTATTCACGATCGTCAATAAAGCTCCACCTGCCCGGTATTCAGGGCGCGTTTTTCGCTCCAGCCAATTAGCGGCTGTTCTCACTCAAATCTCCTTATAAGGAGCTCACGGACAAGTCGGCAATCAGCCGCTGCCAAGTGCACCTTTCGTTGTTTACACGGAACAAATGGGCGTAACAATGAAGGTTTAATTTTAGTTAGTATAAACTCAGGTGGAATTATGTAAGAATTTTACCATATACAAATCTACTTAAATAGAAAAGTCTTCAACCATTGTGTCCTGCCTGTTCTGGTCTATAGCGTCTAAACCCTGGCACTAACAAATAAATCTGTCCATAAAATCAAAGCGGCACAACGCGTAATGGAAAGGTCAATGCTGGTATTAACCCGCAGATATCATATCATAAATATTGAGCTGCGTTCAAAAACGGGACTAATTGACGCAGTAGAGACCATAACGGTGCTAAAATGGAACTGGATAGGATACGTGACACGTTGCGAGATTACATGACAATAGATGTACCAAAAGAATGATAGAGGGGTGCTTGGGTAAGAGACTTACTGAAGTAGGGGACGACCACCAACTAGTTGGTCAGATGATATTAGACGTATCTACACAAATTGGATACAAGAAGCACAAAACAGGAAGATGTGGAAGCAATCATGGGAGACCTAACAAAAGAATATAATAATAACACAGATAATTTTCAGTATAAAAAAACTGCTTTTTCATCTATACCAAAAATGTGAAAATTTGTTTTTTTGGACAAAGGCACATGCTGGTATCATAGCCAATGTAAGGGTAGATAACGAAGCTAAAAAAGTTTGCAGAATTGATAATATCAATGTATCTTTAGTACCATTTCACGATGTTACTAACGAATGTAAGAAACTCCTTCAGAATTAATGGAAAACGGTCTATATCCCTTATGTCAGCAAAGCATACATTTACATTATATCCAGATTAAAATTGAACCATTGCCGATTCCCGGTTAATCTTCATAAAAATGACGTCGTGAGATCACCCTATTGTAGCTATTGTGAAAATAATGAGATCGCAGATACAAATAATTTGTTTTTTGGTTGTAAAAATAATAAACAGGCGTTAGACCTTTTCTTACGAGCTTTATCTCAATATAATCTACAACTACCGACTTGTTTCACATCTCTGTTAGATACAGGAAATAAGAGTAAATTTGATTTAATAGTACCTAACATTTGGCATGACAACTAATTTTGATATATAATTAATTTATTTATCCTTTGCCCAGCAGTTGACAAATGCTTGGGCTGATTGATGCTGATGAAGATAAGTTTTTTCCCCGTTTGTATAAAACTTTTTGGGACATTGTATGAGTAAAGGAGCAGCACTGATTCTGGACCACTCCTTATGTAAAATAACATGGGAAATTGCCAAGGTCCATCGTGGTCATCGTGGTAAGAAAACCACATTACTTTACTTTTAACGAAGAAGTTTCGACGACCCCGACCCCTTCTCTCAACCAAGAAAAGTATCCAGTTCTATCCTAAGAAGTCCTAACTTAGCAAACCCAACGAAAACAGAAACACAACATTATTTTTATAATTCGCGAATAAAAGAGACTTCATTATAACATTGTTTACAGTGTCACAATGAAGCTCTTTGAACACTGTTTTAGTAATTTTTAGTGTACAGTTGGTTATTGTATTTAGTTATATTTTTATTTGACATTTGATTTTAACCTTGAAACAAATTATAAATAAAATGGTCTAGCGTTGTTCTAGCTAGCAAATTATTATATTAAATTAGGTAAATTAGAATGAATTATATATTAAAAATAATAATGAATAAAGTACGCTAACGTTTATTTATCAATGAATTGTCAATTGTTTATTTTTATATTGTATAGGATCAATATATAGGTAAACATAACGTTCGATTCTTGGGATAAATTACCAGATATCTATGTGAAGATGTATTACAGAAATAATTCTGTTCATGATATAATGTAAATAGATCGCAAGAGCATATACGAAGCTTTTTTTTAATTTTTAAACAAATAATCATCTTCTGTTTGATTAAATGAAAGTTTGTTCACAATTTACACAATTATTCGGTTATAATATGTCAAAAATCAGAAGTGCTGAATAAAACCATCTGTCATCTGACCAATCAGGAATCTACAGAATTGCCAACTTAAATTCAAACCACTCCTCCTAGTATAAAAACAGGGATTGTATGTAATTCTATTTTATTTAAAAAATTAAATAAATGCGAATTATAAAAAATGTTGTGTAAAACTTGTTCCACAATGACTTTCTGTAGTACTTGTGATTCTTCTTCTAAGCGCTGGCAAAGCCTTAATTTAATACAATATTTTATCTTCTGCATGGTAATGTTTTTAATTTGGGTCATATCTTCTTGGGGAAAAGGAATATTCTTCCATACCTCCGTAGAAAACTTTAAATTTTCTATCTTGGCGAATGTGTTGCCTTGGTAAGACGTAATACCATTTGTGGTAAATGTTACGAAAGTTTCATCTGTAGGCAAACATATAATCTCAATACCATTATTATAAAGTATTGTAATATAACCATCTGTAATAAGTGCTTCTCTATTGTTGTAAACCCTTAGAAATATATTTTTATAGTAATCCTTTAATAACTAGACATCCTTTTCCGCTAACACACCAACATATAAGTATATTTGTTTTTATTGTTTATGGTAAACGCTGACACCTTATATACACGTGCTGGGTCTAGTGTGGTTTGCCCAATGGCTATAAAAGTAGTTTTCTAATCTCTCCCTCAATTGTGTTATCTACTCTTCTTTCTCCAGTATACTACTATATTCTTTTTTTATTGCAGTTGTCTTTTCGAGAAAATCCAGCTTCCGCCTCTTGGTATCTAGCTCATCCATTTCCTGTTTTCGTTTCCTTGTCGATGTAATGTAAGCTTGCGACAAAGGGTCGATTTCTTTAATCTTATAAGGAGAAAGTTTGTTTGTTTTATTAGTTCTTTTCCTTAAAACACGTGCAAGCAAATTATCTGTGGAGATTAGTCCAGCGTCCTGTATGTTAATAACCTCCGGTATAGTAGAAAATGGGGTACTGGACCTAGAAAATTAAGTCTCTCCAGCTTTAATACACTTTTGTATAATCCGAACATTGTTTCTGTTCTCCTTTTCTTCTACAACTTCTATATGGTTAACAGGGAGGCAATTGAAGCTGCATGCAGAGAGAATGTAATTTATAACCTTCTTCCTTGCGTCGGATTCATATGGTAAATTTATTTGTAAACCCGTCAATTTTCTTGTATTGCTGTTACCCCAATAAACATATTGCAGTATATTGTTAAACACAAGAAAACAGATGTTCTGTTGACTATCGGTCAACTTTGTCCACATGTTTGCAATCGAAACAGAGTATATCGGAGAATTTTGGAAGTACAACTTACTATCTTCTAGCAGAGTTATGCAATCTTCTAGAGGACTGTAGCATTCTCCATGGGAATTTCCAATAGAGTAGTTATATGTCGTAGCTTCCATTCTGGCAACGCAATGCTTCTTGGAAAATGCAGAAGAGAAAGTTTCTTTTAATCTCGCATCTGGGCAGTTGACGAAATCTATAATATGGTTTCCAACGCTCTTGTTAACTCCAGGACTGGTTATTTGTCAAATAAATTTGTTGTATATTTTAACCCTTGCGTTAGATGTAAGCCACATAAGGCAATTTATGCCAACTATTTTATCATTATTAACAATAAAGTTGCACCTTTTATTGTACTCTCTTGTACTCTAGGATGCAGTTAAAGTTGTCATTAGATAGTAATCTTCCTTCCGGAGTTGCTTTCAGTAGCCTGTCGAGTTTAACGTTCGCCAACTCTACTTTGTATGGAATGTACACAGGTTTTTTTATGTTTCCTTTTAATAATTTCCAAATCTTCTCCGATTACTTCTCTTGTTCCAATGGCAAGCCGGTTGTTACTTAGTAAGAGGAAAGGCGGCTTAGCTTTAACACCATTTTTTGCAGAAATCAATTCGTCAAACTTTCCACGTATATAACTATTAAAAGAACCACATATTTCATTTTTAACAAGTTTAGAATTTCGATCGAAGTTCTCTAAGCCGCATACCTTTACAAGCACTATGTTGTCACAAAATGATTCTGTAATTGGTATAAGTCCATCTTCCAGTAGGTGTTCACCTTCCGTGAATTTCATATTTCCAATATCTGTACCAGATTGTTACCTTCCAAATTTTTCAACAGAAGCAACAATCCAAATCTCTCATCGGTCGGCTTAACTTTATTATCGTAAAGCTGCGAAACACCAAACATTTTGGAGCTTGCCATGTTAACAGTTCCAACGATCATAGAATATTAAAACCTTAAAAATTTGACCTCCCATATTCATACCATCGTAAAAAGATGTGGGGCGAAGGGGTAGGGGAGGTGGCTGCCTAGGACCCGAAATGCTCGATGACTCATTCTTAGTGATAGATGAGAGAAGGGGGGGGGGTCGTGGAAACTGCTTCGTTGAAAGTAAAGTAAATGTGGTTTTCTTACCTATATGAAAGGAAAGTAATGTGGTTTTCTTACCTATATCAGCAGGGGTGACGTCATCAGCATACATGGCACAAGGTGAATGCGCACAAGATGGCTGACGGCCGTCTCATGACTGACGCATGCGCAGATCGAATTGAACAAAAAATTACTTCTACTTTACTTGCAACAATGCTGATTTTGCTTTAAAAAAAGGTAATTTTGTTGATGCAGTCTGCATCATTGAAATGATATTTCGCGTTGTCCATCACTACTAAACTCCAGTATATACTGCTATAAAAAATAAATCCAAATTACATATTATAACCTCTAACCTCAGACTGAACTAAATACAGACAAAATCATCCTTCGACCATATGTTGAAGGAATCCTGACAATTATTTAGGTATGAACGAGTTTTCGTTAAAGTCGACTTTGAAGTTATAGTGAATGGCAAATTTCGTACCGACTTGCGTGCCAAAGTGCCACTTGGCCAGCGAATTGATTACGAATATAGCCTGAAGTTTGCGCAACGAACCGCGAAGCGGTGAGTTGCGCTAATCACGAGTACTACTAGTGCAACTACATAAAAACAGCTCGAAATGGTTCCCAAGATCAGAGCCTGAAAGTTGCAAGTAAAATCCTAGTACATCATTAAATGGCTACTATGCCGGTGCGAAACGTTTGCGCATGAAAATGTCAGCCGGTTTTCCACGTTGAAAAACTTGCGAGAAAAATCGAAACGGTTTCCACTTAAAAATTGTTTAGAAATGTTCTTAAGGTCTTAACTAACAGCGGTAAAGTAGTGGCAGAGGTTTCATCGTACAAAAAACGCTTGGAGAAGGCGATTGAAAAGTGTCGGAAAACCCCCCCGAAAAATCGATACGATTCCCGCGCCCAACTTTTTTCCCAACATTCTTCAGCCCTTAACTAAGAGCTGTGCGTAATGGCAGAAGTTTTGGATGACAATAAACCATCGGCAGAGATTATTTAGTCAACAAATTTGTTAATACACGATTGTTCGTTAAGTTTGCAAGTTGAGGCTAATTTTATCTATGTCATTACAATTATTTTCAAATTCTACCTCAATTTAAAAAATAATTATCACGATTCGGTTAAAACTCTCTGAGAAACTCGATCTTTTTATCGCTCGTTCAATTTGAAGCCACACTCTCACTTTTCGTAAGCCAGGATACAGAGAGAGATAGAGAGAGAGAGAGAGAGAGAGAGACAAGATGCGCCTCCCGCAGCGTACGCTGCCGATCGCTTATTATATTTAGTTCATGCGTGAATGATTTTTTACTGTTTGAAGCTTACATCATTTGTTGTATAAATGTATAAATAGAAAGTAATACCATATATGTAGCTAGCTCTCCGTCTGTCTATACAGAAAGTCATTGTGGCACAAGTTTCACACAATATTTTTTATAATACACATTTATTTAATTTTTTAAATAAAATAGAAATACATATAATCCCTGTTTTTAAACTAAGAGGAGTGGTTTGAATTTAAGTTGGCAATTCTGTAGATTCCTGATTGGTCAGATAACAGATGTTTAATTCAGCACTTCTGACTTTTTATGTATTATAACCGAATAATTGTGTAAATTGTAAACAAACTTTCATTCAAGCAAACAGAGGATGATTTTTTTAAAAAAAGAGCTTCTTCGTATATGCTCTTGCGATCTATTTATATTATATCATGAACAGAAATATTTCTATAATACATCTTCACATAGATATCTGGTACTTTATCCCAAAAATCGAACGTTTTGTATACCTATATATTGATCCTATCCAATATAAAAATAAGCAATTGACAAATCATTGATAAATAAACATTAGCGTACGTTATTCATTAAAATTTCTAATATATAAATCTAATTTACCTATAAGAATATTTAATATAATCATTTGCTAGCTAGAACAACGCTAGCCCAATTTACTTATAATGTGTGTCAAGGTTAAAGTCAAATGTCAAATAAAAATATAACTAAATACAATAACCAACTGTACACTAAAAATTACTAAAACAGTGTTCAAAGAGCTTCATTGTGACACTGTAAACAATGCTTTACAGATACCCCAGACGATACACGATATGTATTTACGGAAACTTGATCTGGTTAGTGATCTACAACCGGCTTCTATAATTCTATAATTTTGCGCTCGTTTACTTGATCCGATGGAACTAACCTCTTTCGAAAAGTTAAATAGGTTATGGAACGACTTAATTCCATTTAACCCTACTAGAGCGGTAGGGTAACGTGGGTTATTGTGTGATTACTATAAACAAAAATTCGAATTTTGTTGTATACATAACCTCTCACATAAAAACAAAATAGAAGAAGTGGAAAATTCGTTGCACTTCTCTGTATAGCGACAGCTCAGAAATGGTTTCTAGAAAGAGTAATAAAATGCTTTCGGATACGTCCAGAACCGAGTAATAACCACTGACCTATTTGTTGTTTATAGGTCAGTGGTAACAACCCGTCACGTGAATTTAAGAACTCAGTCCTTGATCCAGGTTAGGTTTCCGTAAATACCTGCAGCGCTATTCTCGAGATAGTTCGCAAAGTCACGTATGAGCATCGATGCGAAGAGATGCTAGGACCGGTATCAAAGAAATACACTTTGCCGGTATTCTTGAATACTCTTCGTAGTGACATGCGAATGTTTGGATTCTCTGCTAAAATAACATTTGGCAACGTAGTATTTTTTGAGATGTGTCAAATAAAAGACAATATTTTAGGGTTATTTTATGTTATGCTTGGACTATGAAAGCCGTTAATTCGATATTTGCAATATATAGCAAATCATCATTTATTGCAATAATACCTTATTAAACTCCACCACTACGACTATAAGATAAAACTGGATGAAACTAATCAAGAGCAATAAACACAACAAATACTTGAAACAGGAAATATAAAACCGAAAATGACAGATGTAAGCCACGATGAAAGTGATGTGTGCGTACGATTTGTCCAAAGATTATATACACAGGATTTGTCGGAGATACGAATTGTAATGACCACTCGCTGTTTTTGTGAGTATACGCAGCTCATGCGACTGGTCGAGAATACCAAATTCACACAACCGTTCGCAAGTGTTATTATGGTCTATTTATAAACTTGCAGTTGCCGTCGCTGTTACCGTTCCCGCTCCGTTGCTGTTTGACGTTGCAGTTGCCGTTGTTAGTGTCAATTTATAAACCTGAAGTTTGATGTTCTCCACCGTTGTGTTCAGGGTAGATAATCTTTATCTTTATTACCTCTTTCTACTTCTACAATGATTTCTTGAGTCACTGTCATGAAGAACATTATTGTCATCGATATCGAAATTCATTCTTCACAAAGCACAAATCATCAAATCAATAGAAATAAATCTTAATCAACGTAAATCAGCTACCCAGGTTTTAATAAAATATTTAAGGTTATGCTAAACGCACTTAACTCGATTCTTGCCAAACGACCACGCTTTTGATTGGTTAATATGTGAACGGCACGAACAGCGAACTGCAAAACTTAAGACTTCGTTATGTCTGAACGTCAGGGAACGTCACGCTCAACGGCGAACGGTAACAGCAACGGAGAATATAAATGCGCAAATGTGAAAGTAGCTTTTTAACTTTCAACGGAAACGGAAACTACGAGCGGAAGCGGCAACTGCAAGTTTATAAATCGGCCTTTAAGCATGCGAACAGCCTTGAAACTTGCGAACGGTCAAGAACAGCGCTGCTAGATACCCTGTATAGAGGGTAGAACTAAGGAGGACCGTCTTGTATAGGGGACAAGTTGAAAAAGTGTCCAGCTGTAAGCAGCAAATTACAGTTCAATAACCGACCACAATAACGCTAGCGTAGCAAGTGGAAACGACATGAAATTAGCAGTTGTAAACGGAGTGAAGTGCGCTGAGTTTTACGTAGTCAAGTGTTGACTAGTAAATAGAACCTATAAAACTGCTGAACTAACGTGGATAGTAATTCGATTTTTATAAACTTTAATAGATACATTTTTTATTATTATTATCACGAATTTGTTGTTGTAAATTCAAAGAGGAAAAAAAATAGAAACAATGGGAAAGCTTTGTTCAGTGAAAAGTTGTCCAAGTGGGCGAAAATTAAAAAATACAGCAACTGATGCGTCTCAACCTCTGTTACCTAACAAATTTTTATTTATTATTTTACAATACTGAAGTTAAGAAATATAAAACAATTATTCATTTTTTATAATAATTGAATCATTATCATAAAAATTAATTAACAAACTTAAAAAGTGTTAATTTTTTGAAACATTTTTGTCATTATTATTGATGAGTTATAAACATTATTCAAAACTGTCAAATATCAACTGAATAAAGTGTCGTATTATTTTTTCAATTTCTAGTTTGTAACTTATATAATTATACTCTAATAATTTATGGCGCTGTTTTTTAAAATCTTTCCACTTGCTACTGTGGCGCCACCTTAATTTGCTCCTTGTCAGCGGACACTTTTTCATACTCTGAGTTGGTCCTCCTTAGTTCTACCCTCCATAATACCCTGATAACGCAGAATACACCAGCCCAATGTATTCTGTGCTGATACTACGATCAATCATTTGTCATCCGTCAGTCGGTCAGTCGTCTGTTTTTCAGACTGTGAGTTACTATACAATCAAAAATACAATGATTCAATGTTGCTTACCGCCTCCCAAAATATGAGAAAAAGTAAAAAGAAAGCCCATCTACGAAGAAAGTAATCATTGATTGATATCAACATAATTATGGCATATAAAGCGAGGTATATAATTTAAGTACACTTATAGAGTAGGAATACCAATTGTGTTTTAGTCAGAATATCGAATTCTGTAAAACAGGATTAAACTTTATTTTTGTATCTCTCATTTATCAATATTTTGTTACACCTATAATTTAATAATGCTGGAAATATATTCAAAATTTCAAATTAATGCTTTTTTTCAATAATTTCTATTCATGTTTTTTGTTTTCTCTCTGATATCCTATTTGATTTTAATCTTTGTTGATGCATTTTATTTTAGGTTAAAAGAATTCGACGAAATTCTTCTACAAGATATTATAGATGTAGACACACTAAAGACACTTTGTTTTCAAGGTTTGTTCAGACCCTGACATCAATTGAAATACGTTTAAGAATGTTTGATTTAATTTTAGGAATTCCTGACGATCAAATAAAACGACCTTTATGTTGGAAACTTTTATTAAACTACCTACCACCAGAACAAAATATTTGGGAAACATGCCTTCAAGAAAAAAGAAACCTTTACAAACATTTTATAAGTAAGTACCTACCAACATTATTGTACATGTAAGTTTGAAAATAACATTTTTATACAGAAGAAATGATAGTGATGCCTGGAGAAAATGAGTGCAATGGAGATGTGACATTTGGTGATCATCCTCTAAATATTAACCCTAATAGTGAATGGCAAACTTTTTTCAAAGACAATGAGGTGTTACTGCAAATTGATAAAGACGTTAGGAGACTGTGTCCAGATATTTCATTTTTCCAACAACCCACTGAATTCCCATGTAAAGAAATAGTTGATAGTAACGACGTAAAAAGACTACACACAAGAGTACAAAGAAGTGTTCTTAAATGTGCCAATGTTGAAAGAAAAGGATTGGGAATTACTAAGGTATAAAAAAATAGATGGAGGTGAGGTACATAATTTGTTTGAATTGCTTCAAAAATCTAATTAAAATTTATGTAGCCTATGCTAAACGGTTTTTCTGACTAGTAAACAGATTTACTACTATTTATTGATAGAACAATCAGAATTTAAAATAATATACAGTGTGCTCTTAAGTTGGAAAAACCTCTTGATTGTCAATGTAGATTATTTTTTATATAATTTTATGAAGAATGAACGTAAAATTCAGTTGACAAGACTTTTTTTAATCATTCAATCATCCACCAATAAAAAATAGAAGCAACAATAACAAACATATGGATGGACAAACATGGAGATTGGATTGTATTTAACACCTTCCATTATTGCAATGTTTGACCATTCCAAATTGCTTCCTGTATCTTCTCTGGTCGAGGCTTGAAAACCCGTTTTGTTATAGATCAGCTAGTTGAAATTCAGATGCAGCTTTTTCTACTATCACTGACTCTTGTACCAACTCTCTCATGTAGTACTGGGACATCGTCACGAAACATTGATGTTGATCATCAATGGTGACATCTAAAGCAAACATCGATGTTTTGAAAACATCGGCTGTAAAACATCGATGTTCTCTTAACATCCACGTTAAAAGTTATACAATGTAAAATCGTGAATAGTAAAATTAATAATTAGATAAAATCAAACAAGTAATTCAATTTCGATGTAAATATTATATTTGTAATAATTGTGATAAAATTAATTCAAGTCCTAAAGTAATTTATTAATGGATTGTAAGAAACGTAACTTTGAAAGTCTCCCTTGCAGGCTATTTTGCTGTTAGGCCATGGTTTCACGTGCATTAGAAAAGAGAGGTTCAGATGAAACTGAAATAGCTAAAACACTTAACAATTTTAAAGCTTTTGATGATAAATTCAGAAACATCAAAGAATGTCGTTGCCACTAAACTATAGGGTTGCGGTCTAATTGTTCGGGCATTTCTTGAACAAGAAAGTATTGAATCATAAAATCATAATTTTTCCTATTAATATAAATAACATCGATATTGACAAATCTGACATCGATGGAAAAACATTGAACTTCGATATTTCAAAAACATTGCCCACCACTACTCTCACGAAGAAATATCTGATGTTGTATCTTTTATTGTATTTCTATGTTGTCGTTCTGTTACTATGTAATCTATTATTGATTTTTCGTTTCTGCTTATTACTTCTCGAGTGTATTTGTGGATATCTTTATGTTGGAAAAATGTATTTGTTATTATCAAGTTGTTTATTAGGCAGAAATCCAACATTCTTCTCCCATTATTATTCCTGACGCTCTGTCCATAATTTCCAATAACTGTTTTATATTCTTCATTTTTTAGGCCTACTCTGCTGTTATAATCTCCTATTATATACAATCTCCCCTTTGATTTTTTAGATTTTTGTATTGCTTCTCTTAGTTCATCCCAGAATATTTTTTATTGTCAGCTTTATCGTCTACGTTTAGACCATATACTACTATGATGCTCTTCTTTTGGTTATGCTTCGTTTCCATTTCGACCATGATTTCTAACTTTGTATTTGTTCTTCTAATTTCTTGTGTATCATGCACCTTACTCCTCCGGCCGCTCTTTTTTCTTGTGGTACACCGCTGTATATTAGTATATTGTTTTTGTCAATCGATTGTATACCTTTTCTTTTTTGTTTCTGTTATTTCCGGTTATTCGGTTATGTTATCAGATATTAATGACGTCAGGGTAAAGGTCAATAATTTTAAGTGTATCTAAACTAAACCTCAATATATTGTTATTGTCTCTGTCATGTTCTTCATCTTTTTCTTGATTCGGTTTTTTTAAACAAGTTTTACTAATTTATTTTTCTTGTTTTCCCATTTCCATTCTTCTCCTCAAGTCTGTATTTTTCTGTAGCCAATCTTAGTCGACATTCCTGTTTTCTTTTCTTCATATGCACTTATTCTGATTATATTTTGTATTTCTCTATCTTTTTGTGACATATCGTTTTGTATGAATATTCTTCGGTTCGCCTTATTTCTTAATCTAATCTTGTTCTGCATAACCCTTTGTTTGTAATTTGAGCTGGTAAATTTTATTAAACATGTATTCTCGTCTAGTTTAACAGCCTTATAAATCTTCAAATTTACTTCTAGTTCTTGTTTCAAAATTTTTTCCATTTCGACTGCTAATTCTTCTTGGTTTTCCATCATCAACCCTATGTACTCTTCCATTTTTCTTTGGGTTTTAGTACATGATCTCTTATCAAGTTTACTTTTCTTAAAAACTTCATCTTCCATTTTCTTCACATCTTCTTCCCAATCACTTTTCCTTTTCTTAAATAATTCTTTGTCACTCTCCTTTCTTTGATTGTATATAAATCCGCTTCTGTCTATTATATGTAATTGTATGTTAATTATATTTTTGTTTTTTCGTTTTTGTTATCAATCAGTAATATTTGACTAACCTATCGGCCTTGGCTAATTTAACTGATATTCTGAATTACGTATTTTAGAATAGATGGTAGTTTTTCTTACTTGTTCTGCAATTTTGGTGGTTATAACTGTTCAATTGTACTTTTGGTTTTAATTCACATCACTGAGATGTCTTCTTTGTTTTTAGTTACTCGTATTATCTCCAAAAATTGAGTTTTAATACAGAGCACAAATTAAAACACGTTTCGGCCTTCTTGCCAGGAATGAAAATTTAAACCAACCAACCAATACAATATATATATATATATATATATATATATATATATATATATATATATATATATAAATTTGAAAACTCAGTAATTATAAGGACTGGCGTTGCATTTTCGGAAAGCTCTAAATTACGAAACATAATCACGTGACTATATTAGTTTTGAAGTTTTAAAATGGTCACCAATAAATAACTACATCAATTTACTATTGAATCCAAATAAACAATAAATAATTTTTTTATAAAAAATAGGAAAATACTACTTACACTAACTTGAAGTCTTGAAGTCCATATCGAGACGACAAATTTAGTTCTAGACTAAACATTTATAGGAACCTACACTGTTTAAAATATTAGGTTACAATATTACAGTTATGTAATGCGTTTTCGCAGGCTGATAGTCATTTATGGGTTAATATAAAATAAAGATACCTAACATAAAATAGCCATTAGAAAACATGTTCAATAACCATATAAGCAAAAAAATTATTTTGCAACAATTGATTTTTTAATAATTGTTGATTAATTGTTTAAACATTTTCAAAATTGCAAAACAATTAGGTCATTCAATTCTACGGAAAAAATATATCAAAAAACATGTTATATTATTTGACAAGAAACTAACATTTTGTTCAGTATACTTAGAAATATTCATTTCAAGTAATGAAGCTTCAAATAAATAACAATATTAATGATTTCGAACATTTTTTTGTCAAAGGGTCGGTATGTATATTTATTAATTTTAAATTGTAAGGAAATTGTAATTAATTTATTAAAAATTTAGTTATTAAAGCATCCTTATTTTTATCATTAGATAAAAACTTTTCTTGTGATAATGTAATTAATGTGTGCCATTCAATATTGAAAACAGAAACACTCAAATCGTTTTTACGCTTTAATTGTTCAGATGTGTTTCTGATAGATGTACTTGAATTTTCATTGGACATATATCCATCAAATACTAAGCAACTATTATCTACATGTTGACGGCGAACAAAAGATACATATTTAAGAGTAATCACTTCAATGGTGTCATTTTTTTTTCCAAACAACTTTATGCAATAGCAACCCAGTATCAATAACATTCACTGTATTTTCAGTAGATGAAAAAGCTTCAGTTATAGTAAAGTAATTGAACATTTCAGACTTATCTTGTATAGAAGAACCTACTGGATTCTTCAAGACGTTGCGGTTGACGAAATTATTTGATTTACATTTAAATAACAATACTGATTTGTTTCTTGTCAAATAATGAACTATGTTTTTTGATGTATAATTCAAAGACGTAATTATTTTTTGCAATTTTCAACCATTTTAAACAATTATTAATAAATCATTTGTTTTATATTAAAGTATTCTGAGTATTTTTTTCGGAAAAATTGAAAATCTCATAAACTACTAAATTTTTTTACTTGACAGAAAATGTGGTTATTAAGGACATAAAAAGGTATATTTTCTGAAAGTTTTGTTTAAATGGAACTACTTTCGAAGAAATGAAAAACAAAAATAAAAAATATATAAAAAAGGCGGTTTTTCGCTAATTTCTTGGAAATGTTAAAAAGTGATCGTTACAAAAGTTGTTCATTTTTGTTGTTGTTGAACGTCCGCAGGAAATCGCAATAATATGATTTTTCTCCCCTTTCACACCCCCCAAAAACATCCTTAGTCTCCGCAAAGTGTGCACGACGTTTCTCATAACTCCCTTCACCATTTCCTATCGTTAAAGTGCTGTCTACGTTTTTCTTTTTTTTTTCTTAATTAAAAATATGTTTAAAAGCCTGGCTCATTATATTCAACGTATTCATTGTCTGATGAAAAATTTCTCGTTTGTTCTTAATTTATTGTCACAAAATCAAACCAATTATCCATTGATGGAGATTCAGACTTTTATGTTTTTACTACATCCAGCGGCGAGAATTCATCAAAAATTACATCACATGATCTGATCAAAGCTCCAAATCCTGTAGCGATCATCCTCAGAACCAACTTTTACATATTTCTTGTCCATTTTTCGTCGTCTCTGTTTGGGCAAATGAGCCGTAACAAGTGCTACGTATCACTCTCAAATGACTAATTTTTGGTTTTTGTCTGAACCGAATTTCATGAGGTGACTTCATTCTACGCTGGATGTCGCTGTTCGCTTTAGGATATATGCTACTGTGTTTATTTCAGCCCGAAAACTGATCAAGTATCTCTTCTCTAGCATGCATTATAGGTCTTGTAGTCTCAACAACAGTGCGATTTTCTCGTTCTGCGCAACCGTTTTGTTGTGGAGTCTAAGGCATAACAAGTCTATGTCTTATACATTATTGGGCTAGGACCTTCTTGACTTGATGGTTGTCAAATTTTCCTCAATTGTCAGACAGAACTTCCTGTCTTGTGGCTCTAATCTGTTCTATAACGACCTGAGATTTGTTTTTTATAACGTAAATGAATCGGTTCTGGAAAAAGCCTCTTTGAATGACACAAAATAGTGATAGCTTCTTTTTAGCTGCTAAAAGATCCACAAACGTCGTTATGGATTCACCTGGTGTACTTGCCCTCTCTCTTGTGTCAAACTTCAAAACGTGAGCATTTCCATAGACTCAACCTTCGCAAAGCTCGCTATTAAGCTACACATGTATATCTAGATAATTTTTAGAACTTTTCTTACATGTCTTATTTTGATGACCAAATCTATGTAACTATAGCATATTCTCTCTGCATGCTAGATTGACTTGATTTGACGTTTGTGGTCTTAAATTTCTCATAATCAACTTGTATAATCCTCCAGATCGAATTCTTTTTCCGATCAAAACTTTTTCTCCTGCTGTCTCCAATAAACAACTCTCTGCAGATGACACAAACTGGATGTTCGGATTCCAGTCTTGAGCTGACAAGGCTGAAAACAAGTTTTTCTTGATTTCTGGAACGTACTATACATTTTGTAATAGAAGTTTATGTTTCTCACCATATACTTCTGTCTACTTTGATGGCACCTTGTTCGGGGGCGGGAGCTGAGTGGCCATTAGCTGTCGTAACTTTGCGACTATCTGGAAATGGTTTGTAGGTCTTAAGGTTAGTTAGTAGAATCATTATCTACATACCAATCCTTCTTACACTCACGGAACAGCACCTCATAGGACACAGTCAGCAAACTCATTTCCTTGTCCCTTGAATCCTTAGTTCGTTTGTCGGGTTTTTTTGGTCCTCCATCAGCTTTCCATTTCACACATTGCTTGACTTGATGTCCCTTCTGGTTACAATAGTTGCAAATCTAAATCTTGCTTGTTGCTTTGCCTTTCTTGCTTGCATACAAAACTTTCTGACTACTACTTTCTCCTTCATTCCTTGTCTGCAAAGCCTTCTCTCATATGTGACCAACTGATTCGTCAAGTTGTCTATTGTTCTGTCTTTATTTGACATCAGAATCCAACTGGATTTAAATGAAAAATACTTTGGAGGTAGCGTTTCTAAAATATTGTGTATCAAAAGTAAAGCTGGCAAGTAACACTTACAAATATTTCCGTTCTTAACTTTTTTTCTGGATACTTCACTTCATTATTTAGTTTCAATGTGTGTGTAGCAATGTCATCTTCTGGCTGACGAGTATAGTTGAAGAACTGTGAACACAAATCAAATTTCTTATCTTCCACCTGACCATTGAACAGTCTATGAAGATCAAGCCATACTTCTCTAGCAGTTGAGAATCTTATGATTTTTTGAGTCATATTAACTGTTAACGTGAGGATTCTGGTGGGTTTAGCTTACCATTAATCACGTCTGTAGCCCCTTTGACTGATCTCAACAGTATCTCTATCTTCTACTTCCATGTCTTCCAATTAGTTTTGCCTTCCAGTTGACCAATCTGCACCTTACTCATTGATTCCATTTTGCTATGGATCTTCTGCGGTGTTGGACTTCTCAGCACTTCAATAAATTCCATGTCCTTTAATAGGACATGTCGCTGTAGTTCGTTTTTTATAGAATTTTATGAAGAAATTAAAGTAAAAGTCAGTTGACGTGACAAGACTTTTTATTTGACTTTTTTTAAACAGCAGGCAATCATCCACCAATCAAAAAAAAACAATAACAAATATATGGATGGACTAACATGGAGAATGGGTTGTACTTCAACATTTATTATTAATTTTAGGAAAAATTTTATTCTTCATAAAAAGTTATAACTGAAACGCAAAAACCAAAAATACAATCAATAGTTGTTAAATTTCTTAAATCTATAAACGGTTTATCAAAAAATGTAAATTATGCTCAAGAGAAATTGTACCTTTTATTTTTGACTATACCGAAAATTGTTATAAAGACGAATTATAGTATAAGCTTTATTGACATAAGTATCAATGTGATAATTTATGATAATAATAATTTACAAAAATTTGAATTCATTCAAAATTTTGCTCCTAGGTGCAAACACCTGTGTGTGCAAAAATTAGAAAAAAATATATGCTAATATTTATCTGACATAACAATCCTAACTAAATATCTTTACTAACTAATTATTATCTACAAAATATAGTAAGTATTAATTCCCAAATTATAAAATTACGATTCAGGTCAGCAAAAATATTACAAAATATAATGCAAATTAAGAAGGAAGGAAAGGGAGAAAATACAGCAACGGTAATTATAAAATTCCAAGAAGCTTCTTTCGAATTTTTTTTTTTTGATATTTCTGACATGCACGGGAAGGGAGTTTAGATTTTTGGTGCCATACACATTAGGTTTGTTCCAACCGACACGAAAACCCTACAATTTACAATACAAATTCAGATGACCTGCTGTTTAATGAATTTGATGTCAGACTGATTATATTCACTAATCAGCAGGTCAACTGAATTTGTATCTTACATTGTATGGTTTTTGTATCGGTTGGAACAAACTTATTGAAACCTTTTGTTATGTTTACTGGAGTTGCTGCTGGTGGTAGAGCATGCCGGACTAAATATGGGATGTCATAGATTGTCATCCACTTTCTTGGGTGATACCGTAGCCAACTATCTTGAGCAGAGGATAAATATTTTTTAAAAGGCCCATACACACTTCTGTCCAATGGCTGGAGACGATGTGCACAATGAGGCGGAAATGATAACATTAACTCCCCATTTTGTTTTGCTTAGTTAATCGTTTTTTTCGCCAAGTGGAACTTGTGATTGTCCAAGAACAACAAGATTGGGTTTTCTATGGACGGCTTAGCATGTGTAATTATGTGTGGCATGAATGTATAAAACGTTTCTGCCGTCATCCATCCAGAACTATTGGCTGCACCAATGGACCCTGGAGAACCGTCTCTAATGAATTGATCTTGGAATTTTTTCAGGGGAACAGAAACATGGGTGGTGTAGCATTTCCTATCGCATTTATTGCAACACATATAGTAACTAGAACCCCTCTTTCGCTTGATGTAATGCCACCTACTTGCTTCGTTCCTTTCTCGACAACAACCTTGCCTACTTTTTGCACTGTGGTAACCCCAGAATCATCTATATTCCATATTTGAGCAGCTGTGAAATTATATTTATCTCGAGCTAATTTGTCAAAAAAAGAGAAACGTTGGTTTTATTGAAATTAGCTTCCCTTTGCAAACTTGTAGGCTCTGGGGTTCTAATAGAGAGGTAACAATTTTCTAAATGAATATCGTCCACCAATCCTCCCCTGCTGATTTGTTTTTATTCCGGGAATCAGGAACCGTAATGTCGTAATGCTACGCACATTCGTAGGCCAATTTACGGACTTCCTTAGGTGGGAAACCAAAATATATTTTTGAAGCATGTTTTAAATATTCAATTTAGCTGGCTGGCTGCTGATCATTATATACTGGATTTTGCCTATAGCGTACATGATCTAAAATAATATGATCCTCGGAATCTCTCACTTTCTTTACATATCTAAAGAGAGTCACGTGACCTATATTTAGAGTTTCGGTAACTCAGCGGATGGACTCCTTATTATGTATAACTCTTTTAACTGCATCTTCCATATTTTCTTTAGCAGTAGATCCTCTTGCCGTTTTTCTTTTGTATGTTCTCATCCTGGAAACAAAAATTTAGTTAGGTATTTCTAAGTCACACATATATCAGGGCAAGTTATAACATGTTACATTATGCCCTGGTGAATTTGTTACAACTTGCCCCAAACTTTATTTTTTTCATTTTGTGGTGACAAATGAAAAAGTAAATACAAAATCACTGAAAACGCTTGACATTATAAATCCACTCCGCAATAATTCATTTGTAAAAAAGAAATCAAATGTTATCCACTTTTTAATAGTAATTGTTTGTAATTTAAATAAAAATTTACTTACTGGCTTGAAATATAAGCAACGCTGAAAATACCAGTAGCACTGACGTCTATTGCTTGGCTTGCTACGTACTACTGACCATCACGGGATTCTCTTTACGCTCGCTATTTGAAATGTTACAACTTACCCCATGTTACAACATGCTCCCTATTTGTATCGTCTGGGTATTAGGTACCATAAATGTTTCCAATTCTGAGGATTTGTTTTCTGTTAGAGAGATAACTTGGGAGTACTCTAACACGGTGCCCCTTACTCCATAATGTTTGAGAACATTTAGAAGTTGTTTGTGAGGCAACGTATAGAAAGCTTATGCAAGGTCGAGAAATACAGCTATACAGCATTTTTTCTACAACTGCTATGAAAAGTAGCATATTTCTCATAGCTTACTTAATTTCAAAACCATAAATTGCTCACACTGTGAGAAATATCATTTCTCACGGCACTTTGCCCACACTACATACATTTATATGGAGAATCCAGTAGGCGATCCTCGATGCCCAGCCATTTTCGGTGGATAGTCCTCGATGCTTAGACTTTTTCTACAAAACTATTTACTTGTATTCTTTGAATTTGTGCAGTTGTAGAAAAAGTATAGTGTGCAACATGTGGGAAAAGTTGAACTTTTCCCACTTGTTGCACAATGTACTATTTTATCATCAACTAAATTCATTTTTATTGCATTTGTAAGGTCATACATTGCATCGGTGGTACTAACACCAGGGATGAAACCATACTGTTTTCCTGGGAAAACCTTATGTTCAGTAATGTGTTCATAAAGCCTTTTTTAAACACTTTCAAATTTTTTAGCAAATGTGCTAATTAAGCTAATGGGTCTATATTTTGTAATATAGCTTTTATTTCCTTGTTTGTGAAGAGGTGTAACAACTGACAGTTTAAAATCATCTGGCACTTGACTATGTACAAAATTATATTTACTATTATGAACTAGTGGAGCTAATATGTAAGAATGAATTCTCCTAACAAGTTTAGTTGTAAAGCCATCTAAACTAGTTGCACTATTTGTTTTTAAACTTTCTATATGTAAGATAATTTCTTTTTCATTAACTGCATATAGAAACATAGATAGATAGCTTTGTTTGAGGGAAGGTTGATTCTACATTTAAAGAAGCATCATCAATTTTATCTGCTATTTTTTGTCTTATATTGATAAAATATGCTTGCCATTTCTCTATCGCTTGAAAAAAGATCATCGTTTTCTTTAACAATCTTTATAACACTGTTATACTTTTTATTTCCATTGACTATATTAAACAGTTTTTTCATATCATTTGTGTTGTTTATTAATTCAGTGTAATATTTATTTTTTGCTTGTGCAAATGTCTGTATCTTCTATAAGTTTATATTAATTCATCATTATTTCTATTTTCAATTAAGTTTTGTTTCAATTTGTCTGTATGCTTTATAGAGTTTGTTATTGCAGTTTTGATCCAAGGTTTACTTTTTTATGTTGTTTTAGTCGTTTTACAATTGTTATACATCGTAGCTAAAATTGGGTAATTTAGTGTAAGCTGCAATTGGCGAATTTATAGTCATAATTTCATTCCAATTTTGTTGTTCTATCATTGCATCAAATTTATTGTTGTCACAATGTTCAATTGTTTTACTTGGTTCATTATTGAAGTTATTAATAGCATCAGATTTATTTTTAACAAGACATATATAAATTGGAGACTCATCAGTAAAATTAGTATTGATTACTGATGGCATATAGCTAATAATCCTAGTGTAAGTATTGATGTACCCATATGGCATAGTTATTGCTCAAATTGTCTTCGCTATCAAGTGTATGAATGTTAAAATTACCTATAAAGATGCCCAGGCTCCCTGTAAGGCATTTTTGGATCATGTTTTTTTTATTTATTTTCTTGAAGGTAGGTGCTTGAAATAAAGCAAAAAACTGAACTTTAGAAGTCATAGTTATTTGTAGACTAAAATATCAAAATGAAACAAAGAGAATAAAATCACAACAAAATAAATTCTTGATCACACCCAGCTACAATAGAAAAATAAAAAATAGCTATTGTAGTAGCGATATTTTCCGACACTGCTGTTGGAAATTCATTAATTACATCGCTAAAATGTATACCATCAAAAATTTCTTATTCAATTGCTAATATTGCTAGCCCAGACAATCTTTCTTGAAGCATTGTCGATCTTAAATAATTTTTAATGATTTTTAACTTTGAACAAGATCGCTCGCCAGAAGCTACAGATACAGGCAATGTCAGAAGAATTCATAGTGAAATGCTTACTTTTGGAAGGGTGGAGATTAAATTGTTTTCAAATATATATTGTAAAATACTTAAGGGGTCAGTATTATCAGGTAATGAAAATAACTTTAACGCTTTAATCTCATTAAACAAATCATTGGAGTCTGATCCCTATTATCCTGATCTGTCAGTCGTTCTTCAATAACAAAACAACTTTTTAAAAGAACGCTGTCACTTAATTTGAATAAGTCGTTAAAAAATCCGAAAATATTATCATATGAAGAATGAGTTAGAACTTTTAAAAAAGGAGCTTGAAACTGTTAAAAAACACAAATGCAACCACGGTGATTCTGAAATCAGCACAGAAGAAATTGTCAATGAAATACAGGAAAGGGCAAACAGATCTAGGAACTTCATAATTTATAATGTGAAAGAATCAGGTAGTGATGTCTTATCGGAGAGGATAGAAGATGATAAGAAAGTGGTGCTGGAGGTCTTTGAAACACTGAATATCACTTCGAGTAGTGGTGATAGGAACAAAGTTGAAAAGGTTCTTCGTATTGGCAGAAAGTCGGTTGGCTCTTGTAGACCAATAAAAGTCATCTGTGCTGATCCGTCATGGGTTAAGGAAGTTTTGAAAGCTAAGAAAAAGTTAGTGCATTCCGATTATAAGATTAACTCTGATCAGACTAGAATACAGAGGGAGCAATATAAGAAAGCATTAGCTGAATTACAGTTGAAGAATGAGGGGAATGATAAGAGTTTTGTAATTCGGTATATCAATGGGTCTCCTAAGGTCATAAAAAATGACCGATTGGCAGTGAGAAAAAACTAGATAATACCCCACTACTAATGTACTACCAGAATGCTAGTGGTATGCGAACCAAAATTTCTGACTTTGGTTTAGCAGTAAATTCTTCTAACTATGACATTGTTATTATCGCAGAAAGCTGGTTGTATGATGATATCTATTCGGAAGAACTAAGTTGCAGTAATTACAACATATTCAGAGCTGACCGGAATGTACAAATTACAGGGAAGAATAGAGGGGGTGGTGTATTGGTCATGGTGAAGAATCATATTCAGGCTTCGATTATTAACAAATCTGAGACTACATTTGAGCAGTTGTTTGTATTATGTAAATGTTTGGGTGTTAAATTTATTGTGGGGGGTATTTATATACCGCCTAGGTCGTCTGAAGATCTGTACCGGGACCACTGTCTGACAGTTGAACAGATATGTGCTGAGTATCCTAATGTTAAGCTATACATAGTAGGAGACTTTAATTTACCTGAGGCGCAGTGGTCGAATGCTGATAATGGAGTAAGTGTGAGATGTCCTGCCAATTCATCTGCATTAGAACTGGCACAAATGTACGGATTCTATAGTATGTACCAGATGGTGGATGTTCCGAACAGCCGAAACATATTTTTGGATTTACTGTTTACCAATGACTGCTTCACTGAATGTATTAAATCTCGACCCTATTTTTGGCGACACTATTAATCATACTTCATACACTTGTAGCTTTAAGTTAAGGAATGCTAGATTAGATCCACTTATGGTGGAAGATTTTTACTTTGATTTTAGAAATGGTAACTATCAGGGTTTAAACGATTATTTATTCTCAATAAATTGGTGTCACATTCTCAATATTAGGGATATAAATGTTATGGTGTCGGAATTTTACAAGGTTCTTAACTATGGTATTCAGTTGTTTGTTCCACAGAAAAAATTTAGAACATCCAACTTTCCTTCTTACTTTTCTGCAGAATTAAGAAAGTTGATTTCTCTTAAAAAAAACATTCACATAAAGTATCAGAGGTCTAAGAATGCTACAGATTATTTAGAGTTTAGTAAGGTTAGAGCGAAGTGTAAAAAATTAACGAAAGAGTGTTATAAGAATTATTTGAATACTATAAATAGTGACCTGAGTATGAAGCCAAGAAATTTTTGGAAATTTATAAATAAAAAAAAAAGTTCTAATGAAATTCCGAAAAATATGAGTCTCAATAATGTAATAGGTACCAACGGTCAAGAAATTGTTGATCTCTTTGCCGATAACTTTGCTACGGTTTTCTCAAAATCTAATGCAATACCTCCTGAGGAGGCTTTACCACAAATTAATATTGATTGTCCATGTATAAGTGTTGCAGAGGTATTTGACAAGCTGGGATCACTGCCTTATAAGTTGATGATTGGTCCTGATGGTATTCCAAATTTGGTCTTAAAGCAATGCAGATATTCTTTATCACAGCCTTTGTGTAAGCTATTTAATTTGTCTTTGTCTACTGGTGTGTTTCCAGATATGTGGAAAGAAAGTTTTGTCTCTCCAATATTTAAGTCAGGTTCGAGAAATGATATTAAAAATTATCGTAGTGTATCTATACAGTCTTCAATCCCAAAAGTTCTTGATAGTTTAATGTTTGACTGTTTGAATTGGCAGTGTAAAGAGATTTTAATTGATGAGCAGCATGGCTTTAGGGGGGGTCGATCTACGGTAACCAATCTGCTCATATACAATAATAAGTTGTCGAATGCCTTGGAGAGAGGTTATCAGGTTGATGCCATATATACTGACTTCTCCAAGGCCTTTGACAGAGTTAATCACTTGTTGTTGGTTGGGAAGTTAAAAAATTTAGGTTTTTCAGACGGATTAGCGACCTGGATGCTTAGCTTTCTTAGTGAGAGAAGGTTGAAGGTAAAAATTGGTAATTTCTTGTCAAGAGTGATTGATGTGAGCTCTGGTGTCCCTCAGGGGGGGACATTGTTCTCCTTTGCTGTTTAGCCTGTTTGTCAATGACATCAAAGATATTATAAGGGATTGTGAATTTTTAATGTTTGCCGATGATCTCAAATTATTTTTAGTGATTCGGAATGACATCGATATTGATTTGCTTCAAAGGGAACTAGATAATCTGTCTGAATGGTGCAAATTAAACTTGTTAGATTTGAATGTTGATAAATGCTTTAAGATCTCTTTTAGTAAAAAGAAAACTAGAATCCCGTCCTCTTATTCAATAGATGGTCAGTTGCTAGTAAATAAAGAATTGGCTAAGGATTTGGGAATTCTTTTTGACTCTCATTTAAGTTTTGGTGAGCATATCAATCAATTAGTGGTTAGGGCTCAGAGGATGTTGGGATTTACTTTGAGGAATTGTAATGATCTCTCTCTGGAAGCTGTGAGGTCTATATATGTTGGGTTGGTCAGATCACAACTGGAATATGGTACATGTATTTGGACACCACAGTATAATGTTTATAAGTCATTACTCGAGAGATTGCAAAACAAATTCTTGAGATATTGTAATTATAGGTTCAATTTGAATCTCATTGCTGATCATGATTATTCTCTAATTTTACATAAACTAAACTTGCTCTCGTTGGATAAAAGAAGGATTATGTATGACATTACCCTCATTTATAATATACTTAATGGTGTTGTATCATGTCCATCCTTGTTGTCTGAAATATATTTTGCAGTTCCACAAAGAACGCTACGGCATTGTAACCTATTTTCCATAAGTTTTCATAGAACTAATTATGGTAAACATTCTTTTATGGGCAGATCTCTAGAATTTTTAAATAAGAAGGATAAGTTGGATGTTTTTAATAGCTCTTTCCAGGTCTTTAAGAGTACTCTAATAAGGTTTCTTTGAAGTAATATGTACTGTTATCTTATA
This sequence comes from Galeruca laticollis, assembly GCA_963921935.1. NCBI lineage: Eukaryota > Metazoa > Arthropoda > Insecta > Coleoptera > Chrysomelidae > Galeruca > Galeruca laticollis. The sequence goes on along the minus strand of OY998185.1, from coordinate 27,886,239 downwards.
TTTGTCATAATATTGTCATGTTATTGTTAATTTGTCTTGTGATTTTTTAAATACATCTAGTAATGCTGTTTTTTTTAGATTTACTTAGTTAAGTTTGTTAATTGTAGTTTAACATAACCGCATTGTATGCTGTTGTTTCTATTTTGTAGTGGGGTTTTCCCGTCTAATAAATAAATAAATAAATATTCATTTAATAAGTCAAATCGGTTTTTTAGAGAGCTTAAAGTTTGATCTATAATTTTTAAGAAAAAACTGATATAAAGGCGGCTTTTGGATCCTGAGGGGTCTCTAATCGGTGTTCATTGTCAAACAGTTTTGGTTTAAATTTCCTCCTGACCGTTGGTAACGGTGGAAAGTCTTCTTCAATTTCAAGAGAGAGTGCTACTTCTTTCGCTAGTACACGAATTTCTTGAAATTATTGGTCAGATCTATATTGCCGGAAGTAATGAACTAAATTTTTTAGGTAGGTTTGGCATACTTTAATATTAATTGTAGCACTTTGAATTTGTTTGCTGAGAATATTTATATGAAACAAATCTTCATGCCAAATCATAATTCCACAAATAAATTGAAAATTTTGTACAGACGTTAAGAGGGAACTCGCTTTATGTCTTGCATCAATGTGAAAATAATTATCTTCAGCTACTTCTAGAAGACTTTCGCAAACCTTAATTAAATCATGTTTAAGGGGCTTTATTGCATCAATTCTGCTGGACCATCTTGTCTCACTTAGAGGCTTTAAACTTAACCTGGCGACATTTTTTCTCTAAAATCCTACCTTTTTGTGGATGACGAAAAAAAATTATATAACTCTTGCACAAGATTAAAATAGTTATTTGTAAAACAAGTGTCACAATGACTCGTTTTGTAGTACGAGTGAAGTTTGCACAACGAACCGCGAAGCATTTGTTTTAGATGTGTGGAGGAAGGTGTTTACCCTGCTAAGTTTAAGAAACCAATTATTACACCACTGTTTAAAAAATGGGATACATCCATCATCACCAACTATCGTCCGATCTCTCTAGTTACTCATCTATCGAAAGTAATCGAAAAGATCATTAAAGGGAGGGTTGTTAATTTTCTCAATAAGTACAAACTAATTTCAGATTATCAATTTGGATTCAGAGAGAAAATTTCAACCCAGGATGCTGTTCTGTCATTGAATTCAGAAGTTGCCCATGCTTTGAATGAGGGTAGACCGTCCTTATCTGTGTTCATAGACCTATCCAAAGCCTTCGACACTGTCGGTCATCACCTTCTTATTCAGTCGCTGGAAGATATTGGAATGCGAGATAACATATTGAAGCTATTCGAAAGCTATTTAACAGGAAGATGCCAGGCGGTGAGAATCGGTGATGTACTCGGCAGTGAGAGGGTGATGGACTGTGGAGTACCTCAAGGTTCCGTGCTGGGACCAACATTGTTTAATATATAAGTGAACGGACTTTTTTCATTGAGTAACAACGGAAATATAATTGGATTTGCAGATGATACAGCCATCTTCTATAAAGCAGATGACTGGGACTCATTGAAGGATACGGTTGAAAGGGAGTTTTCTACGATAAAATGTTGGTTGGATATAAGATTGTTAACGGTTAATATAGATAAAACACATTATATACCATTTTGTTGTAATTCAGCTGGAATGCCTCCATTTGATCACTTGGTAGTCAGGAATGAAGCACCCTTCCACACCCTCCCCGAAAAAAAAATAAAATATTTAGGAATAATAATTGATATGCATATGAAATGGGATTTACAGATAAAGTATACTGTCAACAAATTGAGAACTATTTTATATAAATTCAGGAAACTCAAAAAAATCCTGCCACTGAAGCACTTGAAAACTTTATATTATTCACTAGTAGAAAGTCATATTCGTTACGGAATAGTGGTGTGGGAACTTTGAATACTCACATACATTCTATCAAAATTATGCAAAGGCGCTTCCTTAAATTAATATTTTCTAGAAGCAGCAGATGTTCTTCTGATATTATGTACACTGAAACTCAAATTCTAGATATGACAGTTGTATTTTCTATGCACAAGTATCAAATATCGTGCAAATAAGCATACAGCTTTACTTCCCTTCCATCAATACAACACTCGCCAAAAAGATCATTACGTTACTCCCCTGATGGTTAAGGTCGCTGCTCAGAGATAATCCTCTTTCTTTGCTCCAAAACTGTATAATATTATTCCTGAAACAATAAAATCAATAAAAAACAATAACCACTTTAAAAAAGAACTGAAAAGGCACATACTTCAAAGTGAGAGAATTGAACTTCAGCGAATATTCCATTAGATAATATAGAAACTCAAGATAATACAAAAATTACGTACCTTTGCTTCGTCGGCTTGGTGTTTCGAGATTTCTTATGTTGAATTGTGCTGGTTTTTCTATTTTAATGTTTATCTGTTTGATAACGAAGTGCATCTGTATTTATTGTTGTTTTCTCGTGTAACTAGTGACTTTTACTTTTTAGCTTTTCGTGTGTGTGCATGTGTACCTATCTATGTATGTAAATGTGTATTTTTGCTTGTCTATTTATATAAGACTGTGTTTTACATTGATTGAAACTTTTTAATATTCATTGTGATACATTATTTAATTTAATTTAATTAGTTCTCGAAACAAGTGTTTTACACTTATCGAGTATTTATTTATTTATTCAGAGCTGAACTTTATATTTTTTACTTTGTATTTGTATTATGCTGATGTGAATAAATATTATTATAAATACTTAAGAATCGCAACAATTCTTTCCAACACGTCGCGCCAATATTTTTTTTTCGTTTCTAAAATTCTCATGTGATGAGCATTAACAGTCGTAGATGTCTCCAACATTTTTTTTAAATTTACCGAAGTGTTCATATAACTGTTGTGTAATATTGACGTTTCGTGTCTCTTCATTAGCAAAGGCAAGTGTTGCCGATCATATACTCCATTTATATCATAAAAAGTGTTAGGAAGTTTTACAAGACAACTTACAACAAAATACAGAATCTTTAAAAATAGAGTAAATAAGCTAAGTCCTTTCGACTTTTTCTCCATTTGCTAGACTTCTTACAAAGTATTTGCACGAAAACTTTCTATTATCTTTATTACTAGGAAAGCTAAAACTGATGTCTATCAAGGGCGGACCACGTTTAACCCATATTCTAGCTATCTCATTGGTGATTCTTTTGGGCCACAAATCGGGGTCGGACGGAATTACATCGACACTAGTCTCATTAAAGCCTTCATGGAATGTATCACTTGCAGCAGGTATTTCGGTAGCTGACATTACCGAATTTCCTACACACGCTGAATTACCTGAAGTGGATTGTTCAAGTGCTGTAGACGAGTATGGTGTCATCGCTTCATCGGGCTTTGCATCAGTAGAAGCTGTTTTGCTGCTACAACCGCCACCACTTGTTGCGGGACCTAATGTTGCCGTGGTCGCATCTGTTGAAATTTCAGATGGTCCACTCACGGTTACTGATATTACGGATTTAGAATCTTGAGATTGGGTCGTATCGATATTCTCCGTGGAATCTTGATTCTTTTGCAAGAAGTGCCTTAAATATCCAGCCATTTTTTCACTTTCTTGTAGTCCCAGTTTTTTTTGCTAGCGAAATTTCGTACTTGAAGGTCTCTTTCTAAATAATTAGTACTCATGGGAAGTAGGAATTAACTTCTAAAGTAAGCACAATAATAAGCACCAAGTTTGCATATTTGAGTAAAAAGCAATTTGTTCGAGCCCTTTCAGCTTAAACACTTTCAAAAATGAAGGCAGAAAAATATTAAACTAATTTGATCTTATAGCCCTTAAAAAACCCTACAAAATGGTTTTTTAAAAAGATCGATAGCATAAAAACTAAGTGAGTTTGGATAAAAAACCATTTACTTTTTTAAACTCGTACATGACATTTCAATTAATGAAAAGATATTTGGGTAAAAAAATTATAACCAGTATCCTATAAAGGGTTAATGTTGATAGTATAAGTAGGGAACACTTACCAATTTATAAAAAATCAAACCGTTGAAATTGCAGTCAGTAGGTCTTCAGGACTTAATTTTTTAGGAAAAAAAGTAGTAAACAGAATATTACAATACAACACTTGACAAAATAAAAATAACTTTAAATGTAAAAATTAATAGGATTACTTGTTTTTATGCACTTGTTGCACGGCCCAGTAACTAACCGGTTTAAAAACGCCTCTGGCGTTGATGCATCGCTTTCATAGCGCTCCAGGTATTATTCAGGTCTGAACAGGAAAAATCAAGAAACTACTGTCTGACATGTTCTCGCAACATAGGAATCGGCAGTAACTGGATGATATACTAATAAAAGTTCGTGTGTATTTATACCTAATCTTATTTAATTTCTCAACTTTTATTTTAAAATAAATTTTTGTTTTTTGTTACGCAAATTTTTTTGCAATTTTTTTTGACCTTGGGTTTTGGGGCCCCAAAGGATGGCGGCCGTGTGCATTGCACATATGGTAGCGGGGGTCCTGAGGATGTCAATATGCTCTTTATTTTAATTAGATATAAATGTTTCCAAATCTTCAATAACATTATTTGGAGGTGTTGATTGCGATCTGTAGCAAGAGTGCACATTCGTTGCAATATTGGTTATTATAAATGTTAATTTACTGTTTGTTACTTTCGATACAAGAATTGATCCCTTCAATTTAAAAAATGTTTCAACATATTGATTGAATTGAAAATCATTTTAATAAAATTAAATTTCATAAATTTTAAGACTGAACATTTATCTTCTCAATATATTAAAAATACAATGACCTTTCACTTTATCAATATTTGCTAACAATTTCTCAGTTTAAATAAGCAATGAATGAATGACAATTATTTATTTTAGATATGAAAATCCATACCATAACAGGTTTCAAACATACATTAATATTACAGACGGAAATGTATAGTTTAAATTCATTTATTGTTAAAAATATTTACACACACAGTTATTCACTGATACTTTGCATTTGCACAAATCATCATTTTTTTCACTATTTTTCAATTTTGTAATGGTTTTCCGCCTTTTCTTTAATGGTGAATGTGCGTCTAGGAACCATTCTTATTCAAAAGTTTACTCAACACAGTTGATACTCAGAATATCACTTTGTATCTGAACTCTGAACCATAAATTCCTAAACTTACAGGCTTACCTACTTATCTAGCTAATACCTATAAACAAAAGGTAAAGGTCATCAAAATTGCTGACCATCTGTGTAGATGTAAACAAAAGCTCTTTGTGTCTTTGGCAGCCCGGGCGGATGTAATTTCGGCCGGAAAAAGGGCAGGTACTAAAAGCCGGTAGGTAAATTCGGCCGGAGGTTTTAAGTTGCTTCCTTATCTCATAGGTATTTTCGGCCGCAAATCAAATAAAATAACAGAATGCTTTATATTAAAATATTTCTTTATTTCAATAAAATTATTACATCAACTTATTTCTATAACTTAGGTAAACTATAAATTTTTAAAAAACGTTTTGATGTGATACAGATTTAACGAAATTAATTCTAGAAATATTGTCAGATCGAAGCATATTTACCATGTTTTCGATAAATTTTAGTTTGTTTTTTACTTGTTTGTCTTTAATTTTTGCTGGAATATTTAAATTTTTTATTTTTAAATATGCATCGATCTGACAATCTTTTAATTTTTCTATAAAAATAAATATAGAAGGGTGACTTGAATAAAAACTAGAATTAAAGTGCGAATGGAATGATTCGCAGGCATTTGTGGTTCTTTTAATTGATGGGTTTTCATATGCCCATATATTTGGTGGAAAATGAGATTCTGGCGCTATGTAATTTTCTAATAAATAGTCTGCGTATTTATCTATAAGTTTATGGTCCGGTTTGTATGACATGAGATCAAATATGAAACAATCTTCAACTTCAGAGGGGTCTAAATAAGTTAGCCCAAAAGTATGAGTAAGCCATTTGCTTTCCTCGCAGTTTTTATCTTTATACATTTGGGTTAACCCTAATGATTGTATTTTCCTATACCACGCCTGGTGCAAGTGGAATCTACAACCATTTAGTTTGGTTTTGGGAAAGACAACTTTTAATGCGTTATGAATTGCGATTTCAAAATCCACAAATACCTCCTTCGGTTCAAAAACAATATTATAAAGTTCAAAAATTTTAGATTTTACCAACAGAAAAAGTCTCATATATGTGTCACTGGTCTTATTGGGCAACAGACAATACAAAAGAGGAACATAATGCCCATTTTCCAGTCCATGGATGGTAAATAACTGATAAAAATATTTTGTACAATAAGAAAATGTGCCATCCATGTAAAAATCTTTCATTTTACATAAACTTATTATATTTGTATGGCAAGAAAAAACAATGATATTATCAGCTGTGCTGTTAATAAACAAAAAATTTTCACCTGTTGTGGTTTTCGGTCCATAACTATCGAGTACAGAATGTACATCGTGAATATCCTTAGGCAGGGCTGGTAAGAGCTTACGGCGGCTGTTGTACAAATTTCTTCTTATTAGACTGACATCTATCGATGACAAATTCTCTGGCAAATGATTTGAAAGAACGCTTTTAATAATTTTTGAAGGTTTCTCCGATATGTCTTCCTCAGCTTTGCGCTTGCATGAAGTCGTCACTATTTTTCTCTCCAACGTAGTTTCATCGGACTCGTGGTTGTGGATTAATTCACTTCTAGTAACTGTGTATTCCGCACCAACAGTGTACAGTTTGGCTAAACATCTTAAATTTTTCTTTATACACCTCCAACGTACTTCACCACTTTTTAATACGTCCTGTTTACAAAACTGAAACTTTTCTACAACTAGTAAGTCACAACCGCGTGAACTCTTAATTACTGAAACTGATGCCATCGTATACAAATAATATATTTTATGCTTTCTATCGACTAGTAGCTTAAAGATAAGTTATAATACTGACTAGCTATAATAATTTTATACCTGTTATTTGTGAATTTTATACATTTAAAGGAATAATCTTAAGTAGGTACAACATAGTTATTAGAATAAAGAGATAAGTAAATTAAAGGTATTTCCGACAGGTACACAGGATTAGGTATTTCCAAATAAATACACAACTAATATTTTACAGAAACTATTAAGCGTAAGTACCAATATTTTAATCTCATCGTAAACATCAACCCCTCGGCCGAAATTACCCCTGTCATAAATGGTACCCTTTGATTTATGCAGGTAGGCCAAGGGATTACCGGCCGAAATTACGCCCGCCGGGCAGCCCACCATCCCAATATCTGCAAGGCATTTCTAAGAATTTGTTACAAATGATTCGTTATATGGGTAGTTGAAGATTATTGCTCCTCCACTACTGCACAACCCACTGCATCACTAGCAGTATGTGAGACTATTGACATTGTCTCAAGAATTTGTGCCCTCCACAATCTTTTTCAATGTAATGACGTGGTCAACAGTAGAGGAGTTCTCCTTGATCTTATCCTGTCACCTGTGGAATTAATGATTTGTGGTGCTGTTGATGTACTAATTTCATCTGAATCCCATCATCCTCCAATTGAAACTATGTTAAGTTTGCAATTTGAAAAAAACAACTCCTGGAATTCAATATTATCGTCATTTTCGTAATGCTGATTTCGCGGCTATGTCTTTCAAAACTTTCCGAGATGATTTGTTTGTTCTATGATTTATTATACTCTCTTATTGACCGTTGTATTCCATTTAAGCGAACTTGGGCTTAGAAGTTTTCTTGTTGGTATTATCTAGAACATTTATTACGCAAAGAAAAGATAGTTCATAAAATTTATTAAACTGCTAGGACTCGCGAATGTTATGCAAAATTCAGTGAGCTTAGAACTCAATGTAAGCATCTGTCAAATGAGTACTATGTTAAGTATGTATGTTTTACTGAGCATTCTATTCAGAATAATGTAAAGGCTTTTTGGAAATTTGTAAGTAAAGGTCCCCCTCTCCGAAAGGGTAGTCATGGTTCAACTGCTTGGTAGACCCATTAACATCAATATTATCCAGGTCTATGCCCCAACAGCGGATAAACCAGAAGAAGAAGTTGAAAACTTCTATAAACAACTAGATCAGGTCTTAAAACTCACAAAGCCGAATGAAATTAATATAATTCTTGGAGATCTAAATGCCAAGGTTGGCAAAGGCAGAATGGGCTCAGTGGTTGGTGATTGGGGCTTGGGCGAGAGAAATGACAGGGGTGAAAGGCTGATTCAGTACTGTGAGGAGAACAATCTTATAATTGCGAACACGTGGTTCAAACTGCCACCAAGACGACTGTACACCTGGAAAGCGCCAGCGGACAATGACCAACACATTATCCGTAATCAAATAGATTACATTACAATTAACCGCAGGTTTAGAAACTCTATTAGCAAGGTTACAACAATGCCAGGTGCCGACATCGCATCAGACCACATCCCAGTGTGTGCCAACATTGTTCTACGCCTCGCCAGACCCAAAACAAAAAACTTCAGGAAGACGCTGGATCCACAACTACTAAAAGACGAAGAAACAAGAACACTGTACGAAGACCAACTTAATAAAGAACTAGAAAGTATTATCACTTCAAACGATACTAACAAACACTGGCTTGATCTTAAACAAGCGTTTAAAACCACGAACGAAAAATTTCTCTCAAAAACAAAAACAACAACTAAGAATAAGTGGATGACCTAAGATATTTTAGAGTTAATGGAAGAGCGAAGACAATGTAAAGTTCAGAACGATCACAACGGGTATAGAGCCCTCCAAAGAAGAATTCGTAATGAAATTAGAGCGGCAAAAGAGAAGTGGCTACACGAAAGATGCCAAGAGGCTGAAGATCTGAACAGACTTGGGGATAGTTTTCACCTTCATAAAAAAGTCAAGGAAATAGCTGGACTGTACAATAATAGACCGTTGGGTTTTATTAAAAAGGAGAACAACGAACTAGCGACAACCGAAGAACTGCTGCAAATCTGGAGAGAATATACAATCAGTCTCTTCAATGACGACAGGCCAGGGAACCCCGCAACAGAAATACCCACTACATCAGGACCAAATATATTAAAAAGTGAAATCATACATGCCATCAAGCTAATGAAAGATAAAAAAGCTGCGGGTCCGGATGATATGTACTCGGAAACGTTTCACTTAATTAACGAACAAAATCTAGAAACAATCGTAAGACTCTTCAATAACATCTACGACACTGGACACTTTCCTGAAGATTGGCTCCGCTCCACGTTCATCACAATACCAAAATCAAACAACGCAACCTCATGTAAAGACTATCGTCTCATCAGTCTAATGAGCCATTTTCTAAAACTATTCCTTCGAGTTCTACGCACAAGACTCTATCAAAAATGCGAGGAAGTAAGCGGTATCAGCCAGTTCGGATTTAAGAGCGGATTCGGAACTAGAGAAGCCATATTCAGTCTCCAGACATTGGTCCAAAACTGCCAAGATCAAAGAAAAGATGTCTTCATGTGCTTCATTGACTACGAAAAGGCATTTGACAACGTTAAACACAATCTTTTGATAACGTACCTCAGAGATTTGGGACTAGATGGAAAGGACGTGAGACTGATTGGTAATCTGTATTGGCACCAAAAAGCAGAAATTCGAGTAGGCAACACTGAGACAACGGAAGATTTTGAAATTAGGAAAGGGGTTCGCCAGGGATGTGTCCTGTCCCCAATGTTATTCAATTTGTACGTGGAAAGGGCATTCTCCGAGGCAATTTCGGGCAGCCCCTTTGGTATTAAAGTAAACAGAATCCCCATTAACAATATCAGATATGCGGACGATACCGTAATAATAGCAGAAAACGCACAAGATCTGCAAAGTCTGTTGGATCGGGTTAACGAAGAAAGCCAAAGACTAGGTTTGAAAATTAACATCAGCAAAACCAAGTTTATGATTGTCAGTAGAAACGATACTCCACAGACTCGAATTCATATTAATGAAGAAAATATCGAACAGGTCACACAGTTTAAATACTTGGGATGCATGATCAATAAAGAATGGGATCCGGATCAAGAGATAAGGTGCAGGATCGAGCAGGCTAGAACAACATTCCTAAGACTTCGTAAGTTCCTTACAGACAAGAACTTGGACTTCAACCTCAGGTATAGGATGATAAAGTGTTATATTTGGTCCGTTCTCCTATACGGGGTTGAGGCATGGACGTTGAAGGCAGCAATCATCAACAAAATAGAAGCCTTCGAGATGTGGACCCTGCGCCGAATGTTGAAGGTGTCGTGGGTCGACCATGTGAGAAATGAGGACATTCTCCGAAGAGCCGGTCTAACGGATCGAGAACTTTTCGAAAATATCAAGAAAAGAAAAATAGGTTATCTCGGACACATACTGCGCGGAGAACGCTACCATTTTCAACGCCTCATTCTTCAAGGTAAAATAGAGGGAGGGGGAAGAGGAATAGGCAGGAAAAAATTATCATGGCTTAGAAATATTCGTCAATGGACAGGGATAAAGGACTTCCAAACACTGCAGTATGCTGCAATTAATAGAAACATATGATAGGAATAGAGAAGATGAACGCCTACGCAGGAATCTGCACGGCACTAAAAGAAGAAGAAGTAAAGGTGAAATTGATAATACACCTGACTCAATGACACTAAATGATTGAGTTGCTTCCGGTGGTATTGACATTGCAAATTTATTTGCTGATTACTTTTCATCTGTGTATACTAATCCACACCAGATACAACCTATGTTGTGCATATTAACATACTACATTCCTATTTCCATAATTTACGAAATAATTTCAACTTTTAACATTAATAAAGGACTGGGACCTGATGATAATCCACCCATTTTTCTGAGATAATTCAGTTTCATTCTTTCTCTACCCCTATTTCATATTTTCAATAAATGTTAGCATTTAGGCGAGTTTACTGACCCTTAGGAACCAATATATAAATCTGGCAATAAATCTGAAATCAAGAATTACCGCATTATATCAAATCTTAGTACCATACCTAAAGTATTTGAGACCATTATTGCTTTTATTGTTTATTCATCTCTCTTTCTCTCTCCGCTACACCTTGCCGGCCTAGCGACCAGCTCGCAAAAGGCGACATTGTCGCTTTTACAAATAAGTATATATTTATAATAGAAATCTATTGAGCGCAATCATGCCGCCCGCCTTGAAAAGCTTTGCTTTCAATATGAATTAAATAAAAATTCTTACGCGCTTGGTTAACAAATTAACATTCTATAGGCAACGGTCAGATTTTTAGAAAATGACCTTTTTAAATTGCCCAACTCAGCTTTTAGTAAACCCACTCTAGCAACATTGTCTTTGCCTACAAACAGTTCCAGCACTTTACCCATCTTCCATTTCATGGGGGCATATTGTCGTCTTTAATAAGCACTATTTCACCCACTTTTAAATTGTGACATTTTTGCTTCCACTTGCTTCTCTGCTGAATCTCAGATATGTACTCCTTACTCCAACGTGCCCATATATGTTGCTTCATTTGTTGTAGATGTTGGTACATGGATAAACGATTAACTGGAAAACTTCTTACGTCTAAACTGGCGATAGGACTTATTTGACGGCCAATTAGAAAGTGGGCTGGCGTCAAAGGAGTTAAATCGTTGGGGCTGGAGGAAAGGGCAGACAAGGGACGACAATTCATTATGGCTTCAACTTCCGAGAGCAAAGTATAAAATTTCTCAAATGTGAGCACAGTGTTAGTGACAACCCTTTTAAATGGTTTTTCATCGTTTTTACGCCCGCCTCCCACAGTCCCCTAAAATGAGGTGAGTGAGGTGGTATAAAATTCCAGTCCACCTCTTCATTATTTAATTCATAGCTTAATGTCGCGTCGTTATCACGAATGAAACGACCCAACTCTTTTTAACTCTGTGTGTGCACCCAAAAAGTTACTACCGTTGTCCGAGAAAATTGTAGAAGGTTTGCCTCTAAGAGCAGCAAATCAACGCAATGATAATATAAATGATTCTGTACTAAGACTGGTTACTAATTCTAAATGCACTGCTTTGGTCAGGAAATAAACATAAAGAGCAACATATGATTTTGACAATTTAGCACCCAGACCCATTTGGTCTTTATTTGGAAGGGGCTTGCATAATCCACTCCAACTACATCAAAAGGATGCTTAGGCGTTAGCCGTTGTTCTGGTAACTTACCCATAATAGGGGTTAATGCTTTAGGGTTATACATACTACACTTTATGCAATTGCGTACAATTTGCTTGGTCAGAGTGCGACCCGAAATTGGCCAATATTTTTCTCTTATCTACGCAAGAAAATGTTGAGGACCGCAGTGATATAATTTAATATGTTCATTTGTAACAATTAATTTCGAGAGGCGGTGATTATGTGGAAGATGCTTTTTCTCAAATTCAAATTTAGCGTTTACCAATCTTCTTCCAACTCTTAAAAATCCGTACTGATCAATAAAAGGATTTAAACTAACACTTTGCAGGATTTTAATTTATTGTTATTAATTTGATATATTTTGGTTTGAAAAGAGCTTTGTTGAACATGCCTAAGAAGTAAATTAAATGACTCATCACTTCCGCCTTTTGATATTGTATTGATATTTGCGTTTATTTTTAGCGCTATTACAATTATATATAAATCTGCGCATCAGAGCAACTATTCGTTTCATTTTAATTAGATTAGTGAATCTGTCAATAACATAATTTTCTTTGCATGTTACGACCCCTGTATTGCAAGCTTTTTACAATTTTCTTACATCGGGTAAATCGTTAGTTTTATAAATATTTTTTGGCCACTTTGACTCGTCTGAGTGTAAGAACTGTGGCCAATACCACCAGATATTTAATAATCTCAGCAGGATTTAGTTCACTGGGTACGTGTCTCCACTAATCGTGATTGGTGATAGTCTGTATTTCCGAAGTCCTATTTCCGACATAACTTTTCAACTTGTTGGCAGGTGTTTTAATCCATCCCAAAACAATGGTGGAGTCTGTCCAAAAATATATTTTTGCCACTGTAAGTCGCGAAACTCTAGATACCTTATCCGCTAATTTAGCGGCAACTACTGCCCCACAAAGTTACAACCGAGGTAAAGTAAGATACTGGCAGAGGCCGAGGTAAAGTAAGAGACTTTGCATTTGATGCCAAGAGGTAGACAAAGGCTTCCTTTTTATTGGCAATAGATTTTAAATAAATGCAAGAGCCATATGCTTTCTCTAAACTGTCAGAAAAATAGTGCATTTCAATATTTTTTGTATTTTCGCATATTACATGACGTTAAATTTTTAGTTCATTTAAATACACTGCCCCCAACCTAAAATTTAACCACTCACATGCAATATGATTGGGTACTTGATCATTCCGTGATAATTTTTGAAGCCAAAGGCTTTGCAATAACATTTTTACATTATTATACAGGGACCGACCAAGCCCAATGGGGCAAAAATCTTTGAGGAATTCGATAAAATGATCCGCTTAGTAATTTGTTTAATATTAGGAAAATTCTTAACATTGAACATCAATTTGTCTTGTCATGTTCAAAAGCAAAATTTAAACGCAACTTTTGGCTTTGGCGCGGGTCTTATTGGTCTCAGATTTGTTTCTCTCAGTTTGGTTGGTTCCTTTTACAACTCTGTCTAATGTGTCTTTTATATCCACCAGTTTCTACATATTCATTACAAATGCGATGGATGATAGAAGGGCTAACGTTAAAATGTCTTGCCACCTGTTGATTACTGGTACCAGTTTTGATGGAAACAACAACACGAATGAGTCAACAATGTATGTTGGACTGTCAAAAACACACTATTTTTCTAAATTAAATTTTTCGTTGCTCAACCCATTGTAGTTATTGTAGCTTTTTGAATAGGTAATATTTTTATTATCATAAAAGTGCTTTGTCCATTATTTATATTCACACAAAATATGATACTTTTATACTAGTGTTATTAGGTATGTTAAAATTAATAAAATTAGTAAGACCTGAATATGTGTTCCTCCAATTATTTTGAGCAGTGTATTATAAGTTTTTAAAAAGTAAAGAAAACCTCGTTTTTATTGCAAATATGTGTATTTGCATATATTTCTGATCAACTTCTCTTCATAACAATTTTCAATATTGTAAAAAAGGTACTTTCTTTATCTTGAGCCAAATTTCAATTTTTTATCAACCTCTTATATGGCTGAAAAAAATTGAAACCTGATGTTATTGCGGGTTTCATCCAAAACTTTTTATGAACAATACCATTTTCCCATAATTAATGATAAATAAATTTTCTGATTCCGACTTTGGAATCAATAGGAAAAATGGGGAATTTTGGAAATATTATGTTTTACATATTTTTTGCCAACGTATTAGAGGGACAAAAAGTTTGAAAATATTGTAAGCTGTATGTTGAGAAATAGTATTTGTATAAAGTTAATAATATGAAACAACAGACTACTAAATTTTATTGAAATATGAATAGATCCTATGCATACTATTTTAATAGAAATAATTCTGAACCTTACCTCCTGAACTATTTTCTGCATTTTAATTGCAACTTGTTACACAGCATTAACATGGATCTGTCTTAGTAGCAGGTAACTACAAAATAATTCTAAGCATGTGTATTACTTTGTTTTAGCATGTTATTTATATTATCATAGTGTTATAGTTGATGTCTCACTGTTTATTAAAATTATAATTCTTACTGAACGTATCAATTAATTCTCCCAAGTCATTTATAATACAATGTTTATCTATTACTTAACCCTGTATAGGTCAAGTTTTATTGTGATGTAATCTTTTTCTTATTTATTTAAATACTTTATCCTGATGGGTGGGATAAATGTATACACACGTTATATTTACTTACAGTTAATTTATTTAGACTCTTAATCATTAATTTATATTAAATACTATTCACTAATTTATGTTCACCATCTCCGCGCTCTACTAAATTAGACACAGAACTGACTAACTTGTCGCAGGTACTCGCCTTATATATCAAAATCCCTCTCGAGAAGAATAGGTTTCTAGAATTTGGTTCCCAATAAAAGCAATATAAAAACCGCCCATCCTAAAAATGTTGCGCATTCGCCAAAGTTGGAACATTCTATAATGTACTGTGAGACAGGGTGGGCTTCTAGGACTACATCGTTATGCGATTTCATAAGAGAAGAACAAAATGGGTATATCACAGATGTATGAATACAAAAGTGGTATTTATTAGAAACATTGCTGTAGGACTAAAAACAAATAAGCGTAAAAGAAAATATTACTCAAATAAAAAATAAACAGAATTCAAATTTTGATTAGTATCTTAATTCAAGCATTTTTGATAGAGAATTTTATAATCAAATTTGCACCATCTGAACTTCATGTCTTATTCTTGTACTTTTCAAATAGCAAGGTTTACATGTTTTTCTGGTACTATTTAAATCTTGAGCAGCTTATGTTGTGGGACCCGTCTGCTGAAGATGTTTTTTGAATTAACGTCTTTGAATATTTTCTCCTATTTGCCAGGATATAGTAACATTGTAATGAAAGTGGTAGTAAATAGAGTGTTCAGTATGGTATTCTGTTTTTATAACTACCTCTCATAGAGGGCGCTCGTTACACGGTTCATACACCCAGTTTTAAATGTAACTTTTTTCAGGTTACATTTTATAATCCAAATTTTAAGTGAACTCAAATATAATTCAATTTTACCCCAGAGGTACATGTACTCTTGGTAAAACTCGACTACCGTTTTCGTAATATTTTCATTTGTTAATGATGTAGTAATAAATTATGCTGACTAAAAACAATAACATTATTCTAGTGCTAAAGTTATTAATTAAATAAGGAATGACAAGAAAAAAATTAAAATAAATTCGACTAAAAACATGAAATATTCAGTTAGAGTAAGTGTTCAAAATGTCTTCTATTGAATACCTAAGTTTCGTCGCAAACTTCAAAATGGTTATGTCTTAGTTAGCTATGAAAAACTGACACTGATAGACGGTTATTAATTCATCATTGTCAAATCAAAATATTCCGAAAACGGTACACAGTATCGAGTTTTACCAACAGTAACTTTTTGGTACTGTGTATAATTTTTTTAACACCCTGTATCTTGAAAACAGATTCTGTTTTACTGAGCAAACTAAACTTATTTTGCAGTGCTCTACCTATCCTCGCAACGGGACACTTTTTCTAACTATAATTTCCATTTTGTTTGTATAATCTACAAATTTGTGGGGTCTGCTGGTACTTGTGAGATATTTTTTTGTTAGTATTTGCTAATATAATATCAATAATTTCTTCTGTTATTAATAAGGACTAGGCTTTGAAAGGAAAATTGTATGTAAATAACAATAGTTACTAACAGTGTGTTAAATAAATAAAAACATTACATATTTATTTCACACTATCTTGAAATCAAGTACTAACTTTGGTCAGCATGATCACCTGATCTAACAATTAGATTTCATGTACCTAATAATACGAAATGTAAGTCTCAGAAGTCTTGGTACGAAGAATAATACTTTAGATTCGATTTATTACAATAGACATTGAGACATTTTTATTTAAGATTAGTAAAATAATCGAACGTCAGGCTAGAATAGAACTTTTAAAAACCCCTGC
Source organism: Galeruca laticollis (assembly GCA_963921935.1). Classification (NCBI taxonomy): domain Eukaryota; kingdom Metazoa; phylum Arthropoda; class Insecta; order Coleoptera; family Chrysomelidae; genus Galeruca; species Galeruca laticollis. The sequence continues at coordinate 27,869,640 of OY998185.1, read as the reverse complement.
AATTTTAACAACCTTCGATAAATCGAATGATTGTGTTTAAAATTGTTCACGGTGATAAAATAAGACTCCTGCATATTACTAATAATATTTTTATGTATATCGTTGTAATTTTTATTGAGTGTTGGTAGTTTATAGTTAATAACAATTAGCGATTTCGTCCCGCTTTGGTACCCCACTTTGGTCTGTAAAATACATACCAATCGATTTTGTTTCAAAAGACGATGACGTCATGCTAACTTTGGTACCCTTTTTGGTCTGTCAAATCACATACCGAAATCTGCAGCACGGTTATTGAAATTGGTAGCTTTCTATCCTTGTCTAAAGGAGTTTTTGTTTTGCTTTTTATTTGTAAACAAACAAAGTCGTTGAAACGACTTGAATTTTTCACCAATATTCTAAAATTCTTTAAGTTTTGTCTGTTTTTTCAGTTTTTTTTGTCTAGTAATAATGGAATCTGTTGATTTTATTATAAATGGCAAAAAACTTTTTTGGGTTTTTGCTATATATATTTAACACAAAACTCCAAGAAAATTTAGTAAAACTCAATAAACAACATTTCCGATCGCAATACAAAACGTAAATGTAAATTACATCAATCAGCTGTACCAATTGAGAACCAAACGATTTCGCCTGTAATTGGTACTTTACGTCATACCGGTGACGCAGGACCTACCATTTGGTTAACCAAAGTCCCTACCAACCAAAGCGGGACGAAATCGCCTAATGTATTTTGGGTAAAGAGACACATTAGGAAATGATAACATTTTTAGATTGCTCTCTCATCCAAAAAAGCTAATGAGGATTATGCACCTATGACGGAAGGACGAGAGGCTCATTGGGAAGTTGTGGAAAGGATACTATTTTTATATGCTAAATTGAATCCTGGACAAGGTTATGTTCAAGGAATGAATGAAATTGTCGGTCCAATATACTTTACGTTTGCATCTGATGTAGACATATCATTTAGAGGTAAGTATGTAAAAACTGACAATGAAAAAATGTTCTCGTGAGAAGAAGAACAATATATAATGTGTTTATTCTCGAAGCAGGTCAAAATCCTTTGTAAAATTTCAAAAATTCAATGACACAAGACGTGCTATGCTTTTTTCTGGGTTAAAAATATATTACTTTAGTATTAAGGTGATACATTATAGACTGATTAATATAATTAGGATTAGGAAGCCAGGGTGACAACAATTGATTAATTCAACTCCTTTAACATTACTAACAAGATTTGTATTTTCTTTGATATATTGATAGATTTTATTTTTACGGTTAAGTAACTTACAATTGATTGAAATAGAGCTACAACCGTGTCAGCTGACATTTTATCATATGCATAATAACAGTATTAGGTGATTTTAAGAGTTTAATTTTCTATGTAAAACTTATTAATTTTCTGAAAATATGTTTGGATATATTTAAACCTATTTCAATACTATTTCACAGAGCAGACTTATGTTACTGAACTGAATGTGTTTATACAATTATTGCCCTTCCATTCGGGCTCTTGCTTTGTCTCTTGTGTAACTAAATATTTGAAATTGAATTGGTATCGTTCATTGTATAAATGTATGTATTTAAAGTGTTAAAATAGTTTTGATATTTTAACCAATATATGCCGCAATTTTTGAAAATTACATTTTAGTTAGATACATACCTACTTTAATTTGATGTTTTCATCTATAGTTAATATTAATTATGAAGTTATCAGTTGTCAGTGTTGTGAAGTAATTTTTATAATGTCTATGCGATTAAATAATAAGCTTTTATATTTCTTTTAAAAATGGTTTAATCTAAATTAAAAATATTAGACAAAAAGTGCATGTGTATTTTTGTGTGCATAGAAGGAAACTAGGAAGAAAACAATTATTATTCAATATAAAGTCATTAATAGCTGTTTATCAATAAAGGTTTTTCTAAATAAAGTAAAGCTATAAATAAAAAGTTTGTTTATGTAGTAGACATTCTTGTTAAGAATGGAATATAGAACAGCCATAATTTTTCCATGTCAACGTAAGATAAATGGCATAATAAGCTTGTATCAAATATTCGTTTACGAAATATAGGGTTAAAAATATAGGTGAGTGGGTTAATAAGTAACACCTTCCACTACGACCCAGATGTGTGTATTCTGGCTCACGCCTTGCTAAAGTTCGCTATATAGTCCACACCTTATGATAATGGAATCATTACTATGCGAGACTTCTTTAAAGCCCGTGGGTTTCAGTCGGATAAAGCCGAAGGTCTTGAATTTAAGCTTTTCCAATGCGGAGCAGGTACAGAGAATGTGCTCTGCAGTTTCGTCTTGCACGTAACAGAAGCGACAGTGCAGATATATCCTTCTCAAGTGTGTTAGACGACAGTGTCCTGTCAGAATGCGTAAATCAGACCTACGCCAAATTAGGACCTGTTGAGAGGCTTTCTTCGAGGGGTTTATGATAAACGCCTTCGAGTATGTGAGATGCAGGTTTTGGCGGTGCGTATTGCAATGCCAACGACGGGCTCTGGTCCGATGAAGGCAGAATCGGTTCCTTTTCTGGCGAGCGCGTCGGGCTCTTCATTGCTCTCCACGCCGCTATGCCCTGGGATCCAGATCAAAGTAACTTTGTTCCGCTTACCCAGGTGGTCAAGGATCTGAATATAATTCCAAACCAGCGTAGAATTCACTGGATTGGAGCTCAGTGCTTTTAGAGCCGCCTGGCTATCTTAGATGATTTTCATAGACCTGTTTACCGGGTGCCTGTTACTCAGCCCTCTGGCGCCCATCTCTATAGCTTTCATCTCTGCTTGGAAGATACTGGTGAACCTGCCAAGATTTAATGAGATTTTAACTCTTGGGTTAGTTCCATCAACTGCTGTTCCTACGCCATTCTCAGTTTTGGAGCCGTCCGTGATCAGCACATAGTCTGAGGGTGAAAATAAGTTGCAATCCTACGACGACCATCTCTCTCGGGAAAGGGGGCGTAGTAGGCTCTTCCTATGTGCAGCTGGGGAACTAGCGAGTCTGGGATCATTCCGACTATGTGGTGATTACTAATTTTACTCAGTAAACTCGTGTGATCTTTTTGTTGCTCCTTGTTTCCATGACTACTTAACTGGACATATCTCCCGTAATGGCCAGGCACGCGAGGCGCTGGATCCCAGACAGCATCATTATGGACGTCTGTTGCAATCCTTTTTGCCCCCAGATGACCGAGCCATACGGTAGCATTGGTTTAATAACCGTTTCATATACCCAGTATATCATCTTGTGGCTTATGCCCCAGGATTTGCCACATATCCTTCTGAAGTTTCAGAGGGATAGTCTGGCTTTTTTTATTTTCTTTTCTAGATGGTATTTAAAGGTTCATTTTTTATCCAGGGTAATACCTAAATATTTGACCCCTTCCTTAAACTGGATTGGCACTCCATATACTAATAGTATCAATAGTTTATCTAGTTTACTTTTTAGTGAGAATGGAAATATTATATTGAGGATGCTAGAAATAACTTCATCATGCTTCCTCCTAACTAGGATTGCTAGGTCATCCGCATAGCATTGAATCTCTACACCCTGTTTAGAGAGGATACTCAATAGATTGTAACTAGCTCTTCTCAGCCTTATCAATACAACTAGATTTAAAAAAAATGGGTTGTTATCTTCTTGAACTTGAGTTACAAAAGCTAACGGTAGCTTTTCATCGGAGAGCATTGATGGGAGTGAATCAGGGACATATCACATAACCCGGCGCCATGCAATTTTGTCTTATATAATAAAAAATGAAAAAAATAAGTAATTTGAAGATTATAGATTTTACCAAATTGCAAAACATAAAAAATTAAAAACTATCACAATAAATTTTTCCGGAATTTCACAATTAACAATTGGAGTATTGAAATTAAAATAAAGAAAGATCTGGCCTGATTGTCCCTATAAGTAGGTCCCCGACGCTCCGGAAAACTCTACATTTTATTCCAAGCTTTCTCGGTCTCGCGAATAGCTTCGCTTGCAGAGATAAATCGGCGACCACCCCGAATAAATTTCCTTTTCGGACTTGGGCGTGGAGTGTAGATTAGTATTCAGCTCAAGTTCTCAAAACAACACACAAAATCGTATCTTGCCCAACAAAAGTTAACCTATAAGCTACCTTAAAACCCTTATTAGAAGGGTTTTCCACACATATCACTAATTGGGAATGTCAAGGGCTTTTAATCGGACACCAAAAAAATGTCACCAGGTACAGGTAAAGCCTCTCGTTTCTTCGATTCTACTCTGGCCACTCTAAAAATATCCTATCCAAAAAAATTAAAAATCACTTTGTCTCACTCCCACCAACTAACATATACCCTGTCCTTAACCAGTATTATTGGTGGACTAACTACTAGGTACCAATAATTCAAACTAATAAGATTTGCCAAGAGACAGTGGCGTACCCCAAAACCAAAACGTTACAAGGTCGCCTACCAGAATCGTCCAGAGAAGGAGTGAGAGTACACCTCATGGCAGGCCTAAATCTGACCGTCTCACCTTGCAGTGGTGATGAAATGTTGCGGTGGGTCAACATGTTGTTGAACCAATTACAGATTAGAGTTTCTTTCCCTCTCCTTTGAAGAACCGTGAATATAGACTATGGGAGAGTGTTATTGAGACCGCACCTTCAATGTTTAAGAAGACACCCAGCACAATCTCTTTGTTTTTAAGATAATGGTTGATTTTGCCTTCAAGGTTGATAAGAGCATGGTATGTCGACTTGCCTGCTTGGTAAGCATATTGGTGGGAATTTAATGGAAGTTTCCGTAGGGGTCCCTCCCTAATGTGCTTGTGTCTAAGATTTTTAGGAGGAATGACGTTAGGCAAATGGAACGGTAGGAATTGGTTAAAAATTATTGCCAGTAAATATTTTTCAGTTTTCAACTTTAAACACCCTGTACTTTGAAAACGGTTACTCTATTTTGAGTAATTGTAGAGCTACAAAATTCATCATACTTGAGACTATAAGTTTATTGTTCGTGAATCAGCGGCTGTATCTCGGAAACTAATCATCGTAGAGAGTTGGTAAACAAACTTATATATAAAGTGGGCAAGGGAAAATGCTGGAAATTATTTTCAAGTTTCCAAAATGGCGGCCAATGGGCGTTTCCACCATCTTGAATTACATAAAGTTACGTTTCTCGCGATTTTCCCCAATGAATGTAACAAAAAAGTATTAGCGTTTTAATGTTAACTTAAAGTCGAAATTTTTTTGTAAAAACAATTTTTCTCTATCTTTCGAAATAAAGTGCTGGGGGGTATTTGAATTTTGTTTTAAATAAATGCCTATAACTTCGAAACGGCTTAATGGATTTGGATAAATTTGGTATCATTGGAAAGAGCGTTTCTTGGGCTTTTAGGTTTCTCGTAATCATGACAGTTGTGACGTACACGGTCGCCGACAGTATTATAACCAAATTATTGGATTTTCTCAAAAAATTTAAATGCGATGATATGACTTTTTTTAGACTAGAGAATAGACAAATGACCAACCAATAAGCCTGCGCTAACCGCATCTTAATATCTTTTTCCTAACTCAAATTATTAAAGAAAATATTGAACCAGGAAAATCCATATATCTCCATTTAAAAATGCGTCGGTTGCTTTCGATAAGAAGGCAAGTAGTAGGCCATGGAAATAAAAGTCAAACTCCTCTTTAAAATATTCTCATGAAATGTCAGTTTATTTAGTGCTGTGATTTTAAGTCACACGTTTTCATATGTATAAGCCATTTTCCTTTTAAAAGCTGTGGTCCTGAGAAGGGCCAATTTTGAAAAAAGATTAATGCCCTCTGTGATCAAATTGTCTTTCATCATACACACACTGTTCCAGTCTTTCTTGAGTGGACAGTATCGCAGCCTCGATTTCTGCAGTTGATAGTTCGTGTGGTTGGTGGAGTTTGAAAAACAATGTCTTTTAAGCGTCCCCACAAGTAAAAATCAAGACTTGTCAAGTCGGGAGATCTTGCCGGCTAAGGAAATATGCTTCCCCTTCCTATCCAGCGTTCTCTAAAGGTCCCGTTAATATGGTTTCAGACATTAATTGAATAATGTGCCGGACAACCATCTAATTGCAGAAACATAGTCCTCCTAGTTGCGAGCGGCACATCTTCAAACAAAATTTGCAAGTCGTGATCAAAAACTCTAAAAGAAGCGGTTACCAGTTAAAACTTGATCAAAAAATAAGGTCCAATAATTCTATCCCCAAAGATTTTGCACCACAGATTTAGGTTCCAGCGTCCTTGGTGCTGCACTTCTCTTAACCAATGAGGATTTTCAGCGCACCAATAATGCATATTATGACCATCACTACTAAATGTAGCCTCGTCGGTCCAGAGAATTTCCGTTAAGAAATCTCTATTTTTTTCAACCATGCATCCATTGACAATAATTTAATCTATTATCGAAATCTTGTTCATTTAGCGCGTGGTGCAAGACTATGTGGTAAGCATGTAATCTAAAAATAAAAACAACATGCGTAAAAATAATATAATCAGAATAACACTGAATTGTGTATTTGAGAGTATGTGCTAAGATACTTGGAATAAGATAACATTATTTACCGATAATCTTTCAAAATATTTCTAACAATTGTTCGTGCTATTCCCAAGTCTAGAGACAATGTTCTAGTTCCTACAAGTCTATCAAATGCTATGTTGCCAAGACATTGATAATGTTTTCTTCGGTCCTTCCATTGCGACGTTTAGGACGACGAAAACTTCCAGTATCGCGTAATCGCTGTACCAAGCGCAGAAACATTCTTCTCCCGTAATGACGGCGATCTGGATACCATGCCGCGTAATGTATTGCAGCTATAGCTGCATTTTGAAAACACTCGAAATAAATCGCAATCATGTCAACGGCTTCATTATTTGTGAGAGGCATTTTGATTAAAAAGTACTCAAATTATACGCAATCAACAATATTGGGCTGCGTGTGACAAAAGTTTGACGTTACTTGGCAATATTTTTGTTAGGCAATGGTCGTGTCCACTTGACTTTTTATCGAAAGCAAACGATGCATTTTTAACTGGGGATATACGAATTTTCCTGGTTTAGTATTTTTTTTTAATAATTTGAGTTAGGAAAAACATGCGGTTTGCGCAGGCTTATTGGTTGGTCATTTCCAATATTTTGGTTATAATATCGAACAACGCCCTCTATCGGCGGCTGTGTGGGTCACAACTTTCATGATTACGAGAAGGGCCCAAGAAATGCTGTTTTCAATGATACCAAATTTATCCATTAAGCCGTTTCGAAGTTACAGGCATTTATTTAAAACAACATTCAAACACCCCCCACCACTTTATTTCCAAAGATAAAGAAAAATTGTTTTTACAAAAAATGTACATTCATTGGGGAAAATTGCTACAAACGTAACTTTATGTAATTCAAGATGGTGGAAACGCCCACTGGCGGCTATCTTGGAAACTTGAAAATAATTTGCAGCATTTTCCCTTGCCCACTTTATCAATAATCTTTTTTACCGTAACTCTCTACGATCATTAGTTTCTGAGATACAGCTGCTTACCTCGCTTATTTGCACACCTGGTACAATCTATGAGACTATAATCTACTCGAAATAGGGTCGACAGGAGGTGAGAATTGTGATTATTTCTTGGTATCTTCGCAGGAGAAAAAAAGTTTCTGGGCGCACCCGTATTTTATATAAAATTTTGAACGAAGAATGTTTGTAGCTGCAAGGGTTATGACCCGGTTGAATTTAAATCTATGTATAGGATGAGTCAACAACATTCTTAGAACTACTTTACTATACTGGATATTTCTCTACTTGCACTAATTAACGCTGAATGCCTCGTCGCTCATTTTTCTCTAGTATAAAGAAAATAATGACGATACATACAAAAACCAATGCAACTGATCGCAGTGCAACCGGCATGTCCAGTTGCATACAACCAGTCGTATGGTTTCATCAGTCATCATGGATTGCGCAAGTGTGAATGCTTCTACTATATCCTTATGGGTCAGACTGATACAACTTATTACTTGAGTCGGTCCTGTGAGTTGCCTTGCATAAGTGTTTGTAAGATGCTTTACATACTTAGAACATCACAGACACGTGTGTAACAAATACATACGATAAATACACCTACATCTTCACTGTATCTTTACTTCTAATATCTGCTATTGGTAAAATAATGTATTGTTTTGTTACAGAACATGCTGAAGCCGATTGTTTTTTCTGTTTTACAAATTTAATGTCTGAAATAAGAGATTTTTTTATAAAAAGTTTAGATGAATCTGATAGAGGAATTAATGAAATGATGAATAGGTTATTAAGTCAATTAAAAATTAGTGATTTAGAAGTATGGCTAAAATTTCAACAATTAGAGTTAAAACCGCAATATTACAGTTTCAGGTAAGTACCTCTACTTGTACGACATATTAGATAACTTTGCCTTTGGAGCATTGGTTGTTTATATCTTCCTCTTCTGCTCTAATATCTGATTATTAATCGAATTAACAATAATTATATGAAGACACAACAATAACAATCTGCTACTTATTGACAGTGACAATCAACGACGTACATGACAGATATACAGACTGTAGCGCCATCTATCAATGGGAAGTCTAAGCATAATATTGCGGATTTACTAATTTTACTTAACACACGGCCTCAATGGAATGTTATTGTTATTCTAACCTAACAACTGAAATTGACAGCATCAGCTGATTTGATGACATTGAAAACGTAAACAAACAAAATAAATCAAAACACATTTTCTAAAAACCTTAACAAAAATAATGAGTGCACAAATACATAATATTGTATCTAATGAGTATATAAATACAATTATCATTTCATGATGAGTTTTCTAAATGATTCAAATTTGATTCTAGCCAGAGCTTTTGTAAACAAATCAGCACAATTTTGGCTAGTATTAATGTAGTCAATTAAAGTTTTCTTTTTAATACATAAATCTTTGATAAAGGATTTCGATATGTTTACCTCTTTTTGAGTTCTCAAATGTCTTCATCATTGAAATTGCACTCATATTGTCCACTTTCAGCTTAACACTTTCTTCCATCTTTGTATTGAATTCCGATAGTTGACAAAGCAACACAATTTTGCTTTTTGGAGTGCCAAGCAATGGGATTTCTGGAATGAAAACAGATGAATCCGCTGGCACTGGTCTGTATACCTCCTTCCCATACGGCATTTGACATTCCTACAAGTACCCCATTTCCCTTGGTGTAATTCAATCCAAGGAGATTAGTTGATTTCAGGTATCGGAGTACTCGTTTCGCAGCAATCCATGCATGATTGGTTGCCTTATCCAAGTATCTACTAAGGTGTGTTACACTAAATGCTATATCTGGTCAGATACCAATGAAATATACATCATACCGCATACCAATCTGCGATAGGGAATGTCTGTTCTGATTAAATCTTCATTCATGTTAAAATTAACTTCCATTGGTGTAGTCACTGGTCGACATTCTTCTAAACCAAATTCTTTGCACTACGGATCAATCATTTTGGTTTGTACAATTTTCAAGCCGCATCTTCCTGTCTGTTCCAGTTATGAGAGCATTATCTACAAAAAGTATTAAAAATATATTTTCTTTTTTGTAGAGATAAAAATCGTGTTGAGATCTTTCAAATTTCAACTTTAACATGACTTCAATCTACTTGTTTTAATTTCCAGCCTTTTTGTCTATCTATGGACATAAGAATTCGTATTGTTGAAAGCCTGCTGACTGGTGCGTAACTAAACTCACCGCCTATTTCATATGGTTCTTGGAAGCCACTTATTGGGCCTGTCATCTTCTTTTAATTTAAAAACCCAACGGGTGTCTATTGCAATCTCATTATTTTGTATTTGAGCTGGAGTCCAAGTATTCATTTTTTGAAGTTAATTTAATTCTTTTTGGATTGCTGGACACTTTTTGGCTTCATTATAGGTCTTCGGCTCTTCATATGATTCAAACAATAATCAATAAGCTTCATAAATTTCATATTCATGTAGATGATTTGGCCTTTTAATTTTTCTTCCACTTCTAGTTTGAGTTTCATTTTCCATTACTTCGTCGTTGTCATTTTCAATTTCTTTTTCGCTCTCTTCATAACTTTCCTCTCCGTTTTCTTCTCTTCTCTTCCTGCATTGTGAAATTCCTCTTCATCTTATTCTTATTCGTTTCATTCGATGGTTGAATTTTTGATTCAACTTTTTCTTCATTTGGATTTTCATGATTTTGTTTGTATTCTAAAATACTTTCGTCGTACGTATGTCCATGTACTTGATAACTTTATCTTCTGAAGGTATCTAGAGTCTATAGCTGCCTTCACAGTTTCCCACCATCACAGCTGTTTTGGTTAGATTCAAGCTTATTTTTCCTTGGTAGTTGAACATACCATGCTCGACAACCAAAACTTTCAGTTTACTAACATCATTACGGCCATGCCATTTTAGTGAAGGAGTTTCCCCTTTACCGATAATTGAGGTAGACGTTCTATTTAGTTCGTACTGATGACATTAATGCTTCTCTTCACTGTGTCTTGGGTACACCTGTGTCGATAATCTTAGTCCTGACCATATTCAAAAGGGTTCAGTTCATGCTTTCTGCTTTACCATTCATATGCGGACTATAGGACATAGTATATTCTAAATGGATGCCCTTACTTTTGGCAAAATCTTTAAAATTACGTTATTGTACAAAGCGTTATTGGTCCGCATAGGTCACTGTGCACAAGCTCTCCTATATGTGTTGCACGTTTTTCATTTGGTTGGAATGTTGGACTTGTAGCTTTTCCTTCTATACAAGTAGGACAAATCTTTTTGGGAATGCGTAATCCAAGTTGCCTCAAAGCTTCTTTTCCAGCATGTCCTAACCTTTGATGCCATGTTTCAGCATCCACACTAACATGACAAATTTTATTCATCACATTGTCTATATACAATATATACAGTCCACCTTTATTATGGCATTTAAGGGAGAAATTGGGTCCACAAATTTTTCTGTTTTCTTTTGTTACTATTATCTTGTGTCATTTTCAGTTATTTTTGAAACTGAAATGACATGCTCCAAATTCGAAACAATGAGGGCTTCAATGACAATACTCTGACCACGGCACTTTGAATTTAATTTTCCCAATTTGTTTGACTTCAAAACTTCACCATTTGCTATGCGAATATATGTAATTGTCCAATGTCTTGACATTAGTCATATAGGGTTCCAGTTTTTCTTTCACAAAGTGATTACTAGCTCCTGAGTCCAATACAAAGCTAGTACGTCCAATATTTACATCTGAGTCACACACATTAGCAGCATAAAGAAAAACTTGTTGATCACCATCTGTATTTGCTTGTTGTCTGTGTTGTCCTTGATTAGGTCTAAAACCAATTCCCCGACGTGTAGAATAATTTCCTCTAGAATAGCCTCTGTTTTGATTTCCGGAGATTGCTCCTGAATTATTTGGAGATCCACTATTTACATAATTTCTTTTAGGATGATTTGCTTGGAAATGGAATTTACTACCCAATACAAAACATGCTTTTGTAAAAGCTTTAAAACTCACTTCATTATTGTCCTCATACGCATTAGCTAGTCTAGATCGTAGCTTTAGCTCTTCATCTAGCAGCCTCGACTTCACAAAATCCATTTTACATCACCAAATGTTTCTAAGACAGTCACTACTGTATCAAATTTGGATGGTAATGATAACAGTAAGTGGCACACACGCTCACTCTCATCCATAGTTGATCCAAGGTCTTTAAGGTCACGTATTATTAAATCGAATTTCAAGACATGGTCCTCCAAACTTTGATTGATTCCAGAGCGTAATCTGAATAATTTTCTCCACAAAGATAATTTAGTAAAAGAACTTTTCCTAACAAACATATCTTTTAGAGCGTGTAATTGCTCTTTTACAGTAGTACAATCTTTAATAATATCCAAATGCTTATCTGACACACCCTGAACGATTACGGACTTTACTTTAGCATCAAGTCTCCTGCATTTTTGCTGCTTCTCAATGGATGCGGTCGACGGTGGCGGATCATTTTCAATAACATTGAAATACACTGTTCTCTAGTTAGCAAAGTAAAGATGCGAAATCTCCAGTGGTTGAAATTATTCGCTTCCAAAATTGTCACTTTTTCGCTTCCAAAATTGTCACAGAAAGACTACTCACTGCTGCCATTTTGTTGCTGCACCTTTTTCACTTTTTGCAAACTTTTCGCGGTTACACTAAGAAAAATTACCCACAGTTTATCCAAGGAACAGTCCTGGGCCCCTAACCTGATTGATGTGGGTAATTAAAGGTGTATTATTAGTTTACGGATTAATTTATTAACCGAATTAACAATAATTATATGCAGACTTTACAACAACCTGCTACTGACTGACAGTGACAAGTTACGACATACATGACATATATACAGACTTTAGCGGCATCTATCAATGTGAAGCTTAAGCATAATATTGCGGATTTCCTAATTTTACTTTACAATATCCTCCTTATGTCTACATTTACTTGTCAAAGTTATTTTACTAGTCACGCATTAAATCCACTACAAAATTAAAAAATAAAAATAACTCGTTACAATAAACAAAGAAATAATAATAGTTATTTAATGTTTGAATTTAGATTTATTTAAAATTGTGTTAGAATCGTATTATTTGTTATGATGTTGATTATGTATTCCATTGATGCTTTCTTTTATAGTTTGTTGCATGTCATCATATTATTATAATCTTCGTGACATCTGCATAAATTAGAGTTTTTTTAGGAGTCTATATTGAATTTTTGCAATGGTCCTAGGACTTTTTGTATCATTTTTGGTAATTTATTGGTCATTTTAAATTTACCATTTTTTAAAAGAATAATTTATGATACAAGGTGAAGGTGAGGAAATTAGGACACATTAGGAATGCTACACTTAATGCAAATATTCAACAAGATGTAATGAGAGAATTATCTAGTGCAGCGCTTCTCAAACTTTTTTGGTGACAGAACCGTTTTGGAAAGCGAAATTCTTGACGGAACCCTACAATAAAACAATTGTTTTGAAAAATGTATTCATTATTATTAAGCATAATAAAAGTACAATGTAACAGTTACTACTCATTACTTACTTTGCTCAGTAAATTACTATACAACAAGTATAATAATAGAAGATATTAAAAAAGAAAAAAATCTAACTAGTGGGAGGTATGAAACTGTTTTTTTATTTTTCATCAACTGGTTGATGTCAGGTTTGATAGAAGATAGTTGAAGTCTCATATCAGGTTCGGCCTCCATTCTATTGCGGTATTTTGTTTTCGTGGCTGCATAGGTAGAGAATCCTGTTTTGCACAAATATGTTGCTGGGAACGGGAGAAGAATATTCAGAGCCATTTTGGCAGTCATTAGATATTCATCACGAATTCTGCACCAAAAATCGCTGAGAGGCGTCGTATTGAACAGTGACTCCATACTTGTATTTGACGACATTTCTAAAACAGATTCATATATCTCGTTTGACATACTTTCGGGCTTTTGCATGTTGGGTAAAAAAGGATTATGAATTCAGTTTCCTTTTTGTTTTCTGTTCTTCGGGAAAATACTTCTCAAACGATGCGAGCATCGAAGTGAGTCGTTATCGCTAACAAACTCACTGAGTGACGTAAAGCTTTCTATTTTTCTTTCACTAACGCAAATAATCCAAAAATCTAATTTTCTTTTGAAGGCAGTTATTTTGTTACAGGCCTGGAACATTGTTGTCTGTTTACCTTGCAATGATAAATTTAATTTGTAACTCGGCTCTAAGTTCAAATAGCCTTGTTAAAGTTTTACCCCAAGACAGCCATCGCACTTCTGCATGGAGCAGCAGTGTTTTATGTTTGCTGCCATAATCTTCACACAATAATGAGAACAATCGGGATTGTAGTGGTCGTGATTTGATAAAATTAATTATTTTTACCGCTTCATCCATAACTAATTTTAAATTTAACGGCATTTGCTTAATCGCAAGTGCTTCTCTATGCAGGATACAATGGCTTGAACTACAATTAGGCGCTTTATTTTTTATTAGTCACACTGCTCCTGCTGTTTTACCCGTCATCGCCTTGGCCCCATTTGTACTAATGTCAATGCAGTCGTTCCAAAAAATATATTTATTTTAGTGTTTTTAAATGAAACTCACGGTCTCTAGTTAATTCCACAATATAATAAAAGTTATTGAAAATTCTAAAAAATTGACAATTGTTTCGATAAATCAATATCATCGTCAGAATGACAGAAGTTACATTTAATTTTATGCCTACCTGATGTTTAGTAGTTATTTTTGGCTAGACCAAGAAGTAACCTAACTTGTGATTGGCTTAATATATGTTTATAGAAAAAAGAAGAAGATGTGATATTACAAATATTGAAGCTTAGATATGTTTAGCCCTATGGTGATATCCTGGATATCATTTTTCCAATAAGATCAGTATAACTGTGCAATGATATAGAAAACCAGGAAAACTATATCTGCTGATCTTTACAATTATCACTTAAGAAGACAGTTTATTAGTGGAGAACTCCCTAGATTTAACTGTTCATTGACAACTTCATATTGTGGGTTTCTAAAATGTCTTCTAATTTCCAATTCTTCAAGGAAATCCAGTTCTTGTTTCTTTTCACAAATATGCAGCACTTCTAGTTCTGTGTTAGGTGTCAATGAATGATTGGTGTAAAGTAGATGTTTTGCGTAGTGGGATTTATCTGGTTGTTTTAATCTGTATGCTCGTAAGTGTTCACTGTATCATATTTCAAAATTCCTAAGGGTCTGACCCAAATAGACAGCATTACATTCTGGACATTTGAGTTTATATATACCTGACTTCTTTAATAGTGGTATTTTTGTTTTTACATTTAACAATTTTGTACTAACGTTACTTTCTATTTTAAAAGAAATTGTTGTATTCATTGCTGAAGATATTATCTTTGAAATATTTCCTGCATTTGTGATGGTTTTATAAGTTTTAATTTCATCAGCTCGTTTAGGATATATTAGTTGTAATGCCACTTTTTCTTCTTTTTTACTAATTAGCTTATTTATCATATCTAATGGATAACCATTAGATGTTGCTATTTGTCGAATTGTATTAAGCTATCTATCAAAATTACATTTGTTCATAGGAACTGAAAAAGCTCTATGTATCATTGAATTATATGCTGCTAGTCTGTGTGACATAGGGTGGTTAGAATTGAATGGAATTGTCACATCAGTCTGTGTTGGTTTTCGGTTAATTGAATAATCAAGTACATTATTAACTCTTTGAATTTTTAAATCTAGAAAATTGATTGAGCTATTTTCTTCAATTTCTAATGTAAATTTAATTTTCGGGTGTAAATTATTGATGTGGTTGAAAAATACATCTAATTGTCGTTCACTACCCATAAAACAAGCTAATATGTCATCTACATATCTATACCAAAATAAAATATTTTTCGAAATATTACTTTCAAAGATCTTTCTTTTTAAATTGTCCATAAAAATGCTTGCTAAAATAGGTGATATAGGGCTTCCCATTGATAAAGATTCATTTTGAATATATATCTTATTGTCAAAAGTGAAATAATTCTGATTAATGCATACATCAAATAAATTAAGTATATCTGATATTATTCCTTGATTAATATTTTTATCTTCTAGTAATTTTCTTACAAGTATTAGACATTCTTTAGAAGGAATTTTAGTAAACATATTAGTAACATCGAACGAAATGAGTTTATAGTTATCTTGCAAGTGGATTGCTTTCAACTTTTTGATTAGCTCTATTGAATTTCTAATTGAGTACTGAGATTCATATCCGTAAGTATTGAGTATATTGTTGAGCTTCTTTGCCATTATATTATTAGGAGCATTAACATAAGAGACTACAGGTCTAATTGGTTTCGTTATTTTATGTAATTTAACTGTTCCATATAATTGTGGACAATGAGGATTCTTATGTATGATAGATCTCTTTTCGTAATCATTTAAAAGATAATTTGAATTATTAACAATATCCCTTACATTATTAGAAAACTTTTTCTTGGGTCTGCTTTAAGAACTTTTACATCACTGGATTCTATAAAATTATATACTTTGGAATTGTAGTACAAAATTGTTGAATGTAAAAACAAAAATACCACTATTAAAGAAGTCAGGTATATATACACTCAAATGTCCAGAATGTAATGCTGTCTATTTGGGTCAGACCCTTAGGAATTTTGAAATACAAT
This sequence comes from Galeruca laticollis, assembly GCA_963921935.1. Lineage (NCBI taxonomy): Eukaryota > Metazoa > Arthropoda > Insecta > Coleoptera > Chrysomelidae > Galeruca > Galeruca laticollis. Next base: position 27,853,407 of record OY998185.1, on the reverse strand, counting down.
ACAGTGAACACTTACGAGCATACAGATTAAAACAACCAGATAAATCCCACTACGCAAAACATCTACTTGACACCAATCATTCATTGACACCCAACACAGAACTAGAAGTGCTGCATATTTGTGAAAAGAAACAAGAACTGGATTTCCGTGAAGAATTGGAAATTAGAAGACATTTAAGAAACCCACAATATGAAGTTGTCAATGAACAGTTAAATCTGGGGAGGTCTCCACTAATAAACTGTCTTCTTAAGTGATAATTGTAAAGATTAGCAGATATAGTTTTCCTGGTTTTCTATATCATTGCACAGTTATACTGATCTTAATTGGAAAAATTATATCCAGGATATATATCACCATAGGGCTAATGATATCTAAGCTTCAATATTTGTAATATCACATCTTCTTATTTTTTCTATAAACATATATTAAGCCAATCACAAGTTTGGTTACTTCTTGGTCTAGCCAAAAATAACTACTAAACATCAGGTAGGCATAAAATGAAATGTAACTTCTGTCATTCTGACGATGATATTGATTTATCGAAACAATTGTCAATTTTTTAGAATTTTCAATGACCTTTATTATATTGTGGAATTAACTAGAGACCGTGAGTTTCATTTTAAAACACTAATATGAGCATATTCCACGAAGTAAGGGTCGAGACAGTTAATTTCATTTATTAGTGTTTTTAAATGAAACTCAAGGTCTCTAGTTAATTCCACAATATAATACAAGTTATTGAAAATTCTAAGAAATTGACAATTGTTTCGATAAATCAATATCATCGTCAGAATGACAGAAGTTACATTTCATTTTATGCCTACCTGATGTTTAGTAGTTATATTTTTTTTTTTTTTTAATTTTAATTTCATTTATATTTATTTTATTAAAAATTTCTTCTTCGGTAGTGTTTGTTGGCAATGATGAACACATAAGCATGTCTTCTTCAAAAGAACTTTCATAAGGATATCTCACGATAACCAGCAATATAGCCAGGCCAGCGATATAAGTCGACTCATCCATTTGCAAGACGAATCGTGTTTTTTCTAGACGTGTAACTAGTTCTTGTTTGACGTAGCTTGCCAGATCATGAATTCGCCGTGAAACAGCATCGTTTGATAGCGGCACAGTTCAACGATGCTTTGCAGATTTTTCATCAAGCATACATTTTATTATGTCTAACACACATGGCTTTATTAAATTCTCAGCGATAGTGTGCTTCACCTGCTTGTGCAATGCGATAGCTAACTGAATATTATGTATCCGTGGCCATTTGGGTTACAAGCACCATAGTTTTTTGACTTTCCAATAATTGTTCTTTTTTATGTACAAAAAAGTCTTTATTCTTGTCTTTAGACTCGGGGTGTACAGTTTCCAAATGTCGGCGCAACTTGGCAGATGTCATGGAACTATTAGGAAGCAGTTTATTACATAACATGCAGATAGGTGAACCGCTGGAATCAACAAGTTAGACCCGTAAATCGCTTGTTCACAACTGTAGTGTCTTATCTCAGAGGCGGCTTTTATCAAAGGGACTGCTAGCTCACAATGCCTTTGATAAATAGAAAGCGGAAATAAAAATAGAAATACAAAAAATGCGGTGTAAACAATTTTGACTTTGTGAGCGCACACAAGTAGATATCGGCGGTGGCGGCATAGTAAAATTGTACGGTTGTGGGGGGCGACTAAGTTCGGCTGCACCTCGTGATACGCTGTGTTACATAATGTTAAAGATGAATTTATTACCAGGTCCTAGTGGTCAATCGAGAACAATTTGAACATTTACCGCAAATTTTATTTGGTTTGTTTTTGTTAGAGTGTACATTTATTTTTTTCAAAAATAATAAATTAAAATAAAAATCGACGGGTTTTGGGATTTTTTCATATTATTGTTTATTTGGCTAATAATGAATTTATCTGTTACTTTATGGACGCACTGTAGAACATCCCCTTTTTTCCTCTTTATGTGATGTATTTTCATGAGATTACTTAAACGCAAATAATTACTGGAAAATATTATTAATTTCCCTACATATAATTCATCATTTACTCATGATCATTTTTTTGTTGTGTTTAAAATTTGTTGTTTTGTTAAGTAATAAATTAATTCCAATTGTTAATAAAACAATCTGCATAATCTCAAAACAAACAATGTAGGTACTTGCGATACAGCATATGACTAATGAAAGTATAATACTTGGCTGCTTTAGTTTACGCTTGTCAATATTACCATTTAACTGTTGATAGGGCACATCATACACACAATTTAATCTCAATTTATGTTTTTAGGTGGATAACACTTTTATTATCTCAAGAATTTCCTTTACCAGACGTACTTAGGATATGGGATTCCTTATTATCAGATAAAAGTAGATTTAATTTTCTTATATTCGTCTGCTGCGCTATGATAGTGTAAGTTGCAAAATATCGCTCAATTTCGCACTTTAGGAGAAAATGAAATCAACATTTTATTTATTGAAGACTGTAGTAGTTTTGGCATTAGAGTAAACTCGTAAAGCTAACAAGTATGGTAAACTCTATCCTTTTCTAATTGTTATTTACTCAAGCTGAGTGAGATAGACGCAATGTAGTTCTCCCCTCGACTCGATTTAATTAATAAACTAAAATAGCTCAGTTGGGATTCACAACTACTCTGGAACCTAAAGCCAGGTCTCAATTTCTTGCTTAATTTGTAGAAGTTTCAGCACCACAGTATAAGTCAGATTTAAAGCAATAACTATTAGTACTGCACAAAGCCCAAAACTTATACCCGAAGCGAATTGGCTGGCCACAAATAAACTGTTTTAGTGCATGTCTACCAAATATTATATTTCAACTGATAATTCCTCCAACACTCCCTATTGTTGAAACATTTCATTTATTTTGGTGCGAAGTGGTCTTACTTTGAAAGCTCTGTCATGGGTATTATTAGCTGCCCGATCATCATTATCATTGGATTGAAGTATAGGTATTTTATCATTCTGAAGTATTTGCTTTGTGACATTCACTTTTTCACAATATTAATCCCAAGGTCCTCTTCTCTCCAATAATGTTTTTTTGATGGTATGTGCATACAGTAGAGTTCCTTTAGTAATATGGCCATAAACGTCTTCATTTCAAAAGCTTTGACTGATGTTTTTCCACCAAGTATTTGTTACATTTCACCAAATCGTGTAAAAGCGTCATCTCCTTCAGGTGGAAGCTTGCAGTAGGATGGACTGTTGTTCTGCCAAGTCAACAGAGTTTCAGTAAGAACCAGTTTTCTTTTCGAGCTAGTTCGATTTTGATTAGAGCTACAAGATTGTACCGCGTCTTGTAAAACGGCACCCTGTTCTATTACAGCAACTTGTTCTAACTGAGCTGTAGTATACAGCAGTTTGAGCTCACCTGGAACGTCATTAACCAAAACCGGAAGATTATCATAAGCTTCATCTTCATCGGTCAAGTAGTCAGTTTCAGGTGGAAGAACAACAATGTCTGCAGTTTCAACAAGTTTGGATCGTTTATAATATCCTATAACTTTTTTGATGTTCCTTGATTAGTTGTGCAAAAAATTAGGACTTTTAGAACACTTAAATTCACTACCTAGACTGAAAGAAATATTAACATCATTATGAGTTATAAAATAAAAAAAATACTGAATGTCCTATAAATAGGACATTGGAACTTAATGGATTAAATTAAAGTTTGGCCTAAACGGTTGTTTTTTCGAACATTCATTGAAATAATTTCTTAAAAAGAATATTTACTTTTGTTTGTATTTTATTGTAAATAGTTTTTATATATATTGTTGTTGATGTTTAAGAATTTTCTTTGTCTTCTATGACAGTTTTTGCGTAACAAAAAGATTCACTGTTAGTTTTCCACTGACGTATAATTTTTTTTTAGGATTTTAAGAAGCCAACTTTTAGAAGGAGATTTCCCGTCCAATCTAAAATTACTTCAAAATTTCCCTCCTATGGATGTACAAATTATTTTGTCAAAGGCTGTAGAATTATCTCAAAAGAGAAATTTCAAACCGAATACAATACACTGAATAAAATACTTGTGAAACTTGATATTAAATTGTATAAGATAATTATCTAGATACGTTTTTTATATTAATAAATTTGTATATGTAATATAAATATATATATATATATATATATATATATATATATATATATATATATATATATCGTATTTATAATCCAGAGTTTTTTAACCACTTTACCTTCTAATCTATCTTCACTCTCAGCTTCTTGATGTATACTTTTGTTATTAAAACATGTACGCACCCCTTAACTGAAGAAAAAATAATGCTCTGAAATGATCGCTGGTTAGGAGGGATCACAAAAAACTGTTATATAGTTTGGTGTTAAAGAAAGATCAAAAACACTGGTACCGTTAACGGGGGTAACTTCGGCCCAATTTTTGCGTTTTTTTTTCATAAATTGCGTTAAATTACACAGATATACCAAACTGACATCCAATTTTCTGGTGTTATCGAATTCTACTAACTTCAGAGAACAAATGGACTGAAAATTAAAACTCAGAAAGTTTTTATTTATTTTTTTAAAAATGTGGGTCATACTTACCCTCAATTGGAGTATCATTGTCCCAAATTCAAAAATGTCAAAAAAATCAAGCCTATTATTTTGGAAATAGCAGTAAGTAAAACTCAAAATCAGTACTATAGCATATATTAGTGAAAGGTGAAGAAGGGCAACTAGTTTCGGCTCACTGAGCTATAATCAGGCCTGTAAAAGGTATCAAGATAAAAGTAGGTATTCACAACATGTCGAATTACCTTAATGAATTGAAAGAGAAAGCCGTCAAATATCCGTGGCATCCAGCAGACTCCGACATAGGTCAGTGGAAAATATGAGGATTTACTGTAGGGGAAATCGTCAATAAAAATAGTAATGAAAAAGTCTTCATTACTATGTAAAACGTCGAACACAGTAAAATAAAATAAAATTAAACAAAACAGGACAACATTAAGAAAAGTCAAACATTTTTGGTCAAAGTATAAAAGAAAAGAAAACTGAACATCATCGTATGACAGAATATGTCCGAAGCTAAGCCCAGTAAAGTAGTGTGTAAGAGCACTAAGCACAATGACTCAGTAAATCCCAAATAGAGAAGATGGTCGGAGAAATGACAAGGACCAATGACGGCCCTCAATAACAAAACAAAATTTTGGGACAATTTAATCTCATTCATAATGAAGGTATAGTAAAGCGACATCTGTACAATAAGTTTAGGAAAGAAATAATTAAAACTAAACATTTTACACAAGTATTAAACATGTAATTTTGAATGTTTTCAAATATTTTTTAATGGAACATTTCTCTGAAAAATTATGAGCGTCAATGAAAATCGATTAGGTATAAAATACATCAAGTTCAGGAACAACGAACTGATTGCGTTTGGACGCTATTTTTGGTGGTTTGATTTTATAACACTAATCTTCCCAGTAGTAAGAAAAAGTGTCCTTCTTTTCGGGTCAACGCCAGAACTTGAGCTTTTTCTCCATACACTCCACTGTAGGCCCACTACTAAAGAGACTTAGGATCCTCCTAGGGTACATCTGTCCACTGTAATTTACAACAAAGTTGTCAACGGAATACTCGGACGGGCCGAAAGTGCCTGCAGGATTAAGGGTGCGGACCGTAGGATCTTTAATGAGCTCTTCCAGGTCTGAAAAGGTTTCATTAAATCCGTCTGATTCCAGAATAACTTCTACGTCCTCTGATGACCTAGAGAAGGCGTTCTTTTTACTTTGTTTCTTTGACTTAATTTCCTTTTTCTTGTTGAGTTAGACTATTTTGACTTTGAGATGGGTTTTTCTCAGCTTGTGTACCACTTGATGATGGTTGTTTCTATGTCGCTTAAAGTTATGATCTATCCAGCAGGAACTTGAATCTTCTTCTTCTTTCTTTTTGGACCACCAGTTTGCAAATAATCGGCACGTTTCTTTTCGAGTTGTTCTAAAAACGAATCTTCAATAGCGTCGTCATCCACATTTTGCTTCTCGAGCAGCTTCTGTTTATTCAATGGTTTTATACAGCATCTTTCAAACCCAGCAATCAAATTGCTTCCCTTGTTCTCATCCAGTTTATTCATGAGTTCCTTCAGCAGTGTTGGGAATACATCCCGAATAGTAGCATATTTGCTTCCATTTCCTTAGTATTTCACGCCATTTTCTTTTGATTGGCCCAAAGAATGCTACATCTAACATCATCATCACGTAGCGCTACAACCCTGGGTGGGTCTTGGCTGACTGTACAACTTTTTTCCAATTTGTTCGGTCTTCCATCAACCTAGGGTCAAATGGAATGTTCATTTTCCGGAGATCTGCTTGGATGTTATCTCTCCATCGCATTCTGGGACGTCCGAGTGGTCTTTTGCCTGTGGGAATCTCCTCCCATACTAGTTTTACAAGTCTTTCGTTATTCAGTCTGTGCACGTGGCCTGCCCATCTTAGTCGCTGTGATTTAATTTCTTGGACAATATCGGCGTCGTTGTAGAGTGCTTTTAATTCGATATTGGTTCTGATCTTATACTGGTTTGTGGTGATGCCATGGTGAGGTCCGAAAATTTTTCTAAGTATTTTTCGTTCAAAGCGTCTGAGCTTTTCTTCGTTTGCTTTGGTCATGGTCCACGTTTCGCATCCGTATGTTATTACAGGTCTGACGATGGATTTATAGATTTTGATCTTTGAACTTCTTGTGAGATTTTTTGATTTTATGAGCTTATTCAGTCTAACGGTTGTGTTAAATGTGCGCTGTTCGGAGGGAGACAATCGAACTCTACATTGCGAGTTTCACACAGTTCCAAAACGTGCTTACTTATGTGAGAAGACAGGTTGTCTCATATCAGGACAATTGGTCCAGTAAGTTTTCTAACATGATGTAAGAAGTGGGATTCGAACCAATCTTCAAAACACACTGAACAAACCACCCGTTTTTGGAACGGTTGTAGCGAGTGCCATCAGGACCGTTTTCAGTCCAAGTGGACCATATATTCTCGGCCTTGTCTACAATATAGGGTGGCATAATATCCCCACTAGCACTTCCACAATACATTAGCTAAGTTGAGGCCTTGCTAGAGTTACATATATTTTCAACTTATTTTGTGCCCATTTTACAGATTACTTTTCGGTTTCCAGGATCATCTGACAGATTCGTTTCGTCATAATTCTAGATATGTGTTGGTGGGATGTTCTGTAAAACTCCCTCTAAATTGTCCATGCACTCTTCGATGATTTCTGCATTTACTTCTACTCTTACCTTTTTTATGTTCTTGCTCATTCGAGATGATAATCGTTGATGTCTTTTTAAAAATATTTTGTCCACTCATAACCTGGTAAGTTTTGTTTGAACAGGGAAATAACTATTACTTTTATTAGATAGCCTCTCACAGCAAATCTAAAATCTAATTCAATTAGAGGGAAACCATAGTCACAAAGTTTTATTAAATGTTCTTCAAAGGGCTGTTCTTCCTCGTCTGTGAATACTCTTGGACGTCCAGTTTTATTTGGGTGTCCCTTCAGCTTATTTTTTATAGTAGATCTAGGAATACCGTATGTTTTTGAGGCTGCTCGCTGTATCATCTCTTTTGATTTGTCAGCCGAGGCAGTTTTCAGGCTCGTAGTTGGCCTAGGCCCTGCCTCCAAGTCGTCTTTTGGGTGTTCTCGTCATTGTAATCTGAAAATAACAGGTGTAAATCTTGTTTGTAAATTATAACTGTAATTTACCACTTAAAATAAACAGCCATTAAGTATTTTCAGTTTTATAAACCATAAACATTATTTCCTGTGAAAAAAAAGAAAAATATGCTTGGGCAAGATTGGCCCAACATGGAGGTTGGGTCAATCTTGCCCCAAAACTTAGGCCAAAGTTGCCCTAACATAGAAAATTGAATATTATAAATAAACAAGATTAATTACGAACAAGACACATATCAAATACCTTTTAACAAGTTGATGTTGAAGAAGGCGACGATATGTCCAAATGGAGAATGACTTGTGGGCACAAGACGTCGACGATTCATCACGACCCCCTTGATGGGGATGCGATCCCAATACGTCGATCCAGACACGGACGAACGTCCACCGGGACCTTCCGAGAGGGCAAAATTAATTTTTTGATTTTGAATATTACTCAATTTACTAACAAATATTAACTTTTGTTGTACTTATCTTTTTTACTTCATTATTCGTTGCTTAGCTTAAACATCATCGGTCACACTTCTCATTTTGTTTTTTAACATCCCATCATAAAAGTACAGGGCTTCGATAGTATAATCAGTGTCAAAATTCATTCAGAACGACAGAATTGCAAAAATTTGCGAAGTTCGAAAAAAATTATAAACTTTGAAAGTATCATATTGTAGCAAATTTAGTCTACTTTAAAAATGTCCTAATAACATTTCTGTAAAAACTAGTTCTTTAGGGTTATAATCGCTAAAATTTGAAATAAAAACGATTTTTGGTAAAGTTGCGTTCGGCGCTCGAGGTCACAAACATGGATTATTCATTAGGCCGACATTATAAACAAGTCTGCAAAAAATCAGAACTACCGAATTTGACGCATTCTGTGATGTATAAAGTTACCGGACTAACAATCAAGGTGAGAAAATTATTTATTACCAGCTTGCAAATTTTCTGAGCTCTCTGTAAATAGGGAAAATAGAGTAGATTTTAGAAAAGTTGAAATGAGTTATTTAGAATATAAAGATCATCATGTTTAAATACAAGTTGAAGTAAAATAGATATGGATTGCGTTAGGGTAACAGATTTTTATTTATTTCTTGTAAATTTATCGATGGGTGGGCCCTGATATAGGGTAGTTTTTCTCCGCGTGGCCTGGGTTGGGATGAATTTTGGGAGAGATATGTTCGTGTGGTAGATACGTTGTGCGCGGTGTTGATATTTTGGATTGGATATCAAGCTTAGATTCCATAGAGTTTGCGCGCAATTAGATTAAGTAGGAGTGATCGGGCGGGCACAGTTGCGGCTGTAGGTATAGAGTATACCTAGACGTCATAGGGATGGGCGGAGCTTATGGAACTTTCCAAACAAATTGATAATGCATGCAAAATTGCTACAAAAGTTTCTTAATTTTTTGTTTTTTTTCTTTCAATTTGTTACAAATAAGGGTGATCGATGCTATAATTAAGAGAGTTAGTTTGCAGTTTAAACAATGTATTCTTAAAAATTGTAAAGGTAAGACTTTTCATGTTTTTTTAAAGAGGTTTAAAATACATTGGTTATGTGGTCAGTGTTATCGTCATAATTTTATTATTTTCATAAACAACTTTGTTTATTTGGCGATACAGTTGGACATCGTGGCTTTTATAGGAGGAAATCGATGAGGGATTTTGGAATGACCTAAATATTTCAAGCGTTGACAGTATAATTACTTCAGAGGACTTTCTTCAATTCTTAGATCAAACCACATAATATAAAAGAAATGTTTTTCATTAATGCTAGGTAGCTTCAGAACATGTTTAGAAGCAATTTTTATAATGAAATATGTAATAATTATGAAATAACAAAAATATGACAATAATACATGACCACATAACCTCAATATATTTAAAAAGCGGCCTTTTGCAATTTTTATGAATAGATACTCTAAACTACACACTAACTCTCTAATAGAACGATCAACAAATTGAAGAAAAAACAGAAAATGAAAAACTCATGGCAATTTTGCATGCGTTATCGATTTGTTTGAAAAGGTTCATAAGCTCCGCCCACCCCCTGTAACGTCACGCCTAAGTTGTAACCTGCCGTCGACCATTTGGCTAGTGAACTAGTTCACTAGGTTACAGGGAAACCACAAAAAAATCTGCAACACCGGCGGGGGGTTCTTAGGGTTTCGTTTTTGGAGGAATGAAGTGGTGAGATAGGAGAGTTGTCGAGAAAATTTTCGGGAAGGTCATGGTGGGCTGTTGCAAGTCCGAACTGTGGAGTAAGGGAGTTCTTCGGGTCCCTCTGTTAGGCCAGGAGGACGTTTTTGGCTACTACAAATAGTTATTTTCAATGGACACCATACAGTTGATGTTCCTCTTTTCAAAAAATAAATTTGTGACGTAAATTCTAAGCCGTAATCCTCTAGATTTGCGTGTATTATGTCATGAAGTTGGAGAAGAAATTCAAACTAGCTTTGCCAGAGTTACTGTTGGGTAAGTTTAGACTGCAGTTTGAGCATAGGCAATTGTATTATTTTCAATTAAATACTTCACTTATTGAATTGACTCAAATATACAAATCCTGCTGGATCTACGATATGTAAGTAGTAGAGTTGTTGACAAATATACTTGACATGATCCATCTATGATTTCTTACTGTAAACTTCAATATTGTCATAAATAATGTAAATGTTGTCAAAAATGTAAGTAGTGCGATAAATCTGAACATAATTTCATATAACTGAAGAAATTTTCGACAACTTAATTTTTAGTCTTAATAAAACTCAATGGCAAAATGTAAACCTTTTAATTAGAAGTACTAGGAGCAAAATACTCTTTAGCAAACGTTTGAGCGACTAATAAAGGAAATATTAAAGTCGCGTCTGCATACACTTTCACGGGATTGGCATCTTTTTTAATTTTCCCCCATGATTTGGCTTCATCTGGTCTGGCACCTGCATCACTACCATCAAATTCTGAGGAGGTATTCACAAAAACAGAATAGTCAGCACCATTTCTCTAAAATAAAATATTAAATGTTAGAGTTGCACAGTTGTAAACCAGATTTATATACATTGCTGGAGACACGAATGTTGGATATTGGATCTTAGGTTATCTCAATATGCTATCAAAAATGTATAAATTAATATTAAATCTCAGCTAAATATGATAATTTCATTTATTTTAATGAATTATTGATTCATTTGATAATTTCAAGAATGATAGTGGGGTTCGTTTTTTTGGAAAAAAATATTGAATTATTAAATCTCAGCTAAATATGATAATTTAATTGATTTTAATGAATTATTGATTCATTTGATAATTTCAATCATGATAGTGGGGTTCGTTTTTTTGGAAAAAAATATTTCTTTTAACTTATGGAGCAGTTTTTAGTCAGAAGAAAGTAGTTTTTTATGTAAATTTTTATTAAAACATCTCCCATGATTAAAGCTTAAATCCGTCATAACATAAACTCAAAAACAAGGGGGTTGTAGCCTGGACTCTGGATCCACAGAATCGATTCCCACCTACTGCGGACATATGTTCTAATTATTGTTTAATTAGAAAGGAAAAATGTCGAATAGATAGTCAAAAAGACAGAAAAGAAACTTTGAGAACATTCGGATTGGAATTGACAACAGCACACAAAGATAATTGAAAGTTATTTTGTGGAACAATAAAGATGGTGAGAATGATTCAAAGAACTATTGGCTGAAAAACGCAAATGAGCAGAAAGAAATGTCCAGACCAAAGTAAATCGGGAAGAAGAAAATAAACTAGTAAAGGAGGCAATAAGTAAAACAAACAAGAGAAGAGCTCCTGGACATGATAATCTGACAAATTGAATGCTGAAAGCACTTCCTGTCGAGGCTATAATGTATCTACAAGAATTATTGACAAACAGGAATTATGACCTATTTATAAAAATGGAAAAAGCTAAGAATGGAACAGTTATTTTATTAAGTAATGTTGCCAAAATATTTTTAAGAATTTTAGACAGCTTTGAAGAAAATTCATCTATAGAAGATAGTTTGGTTTTAGGCATGACGCAATATTTATTGTGAAACGGCTATCGGAGAAAGCTATACAAGAAGGGAGAAACTTACATACTATGTGTTTCGAAGAAGGAAAAGAGGAGTAAACCAAAACATAATTAGGAGTCTGTATAAAAACAAAAAATATGTCGGAACAAAATACCGATAATCAAAAATGTTTGAAACTAACTGTGGAATAAGAGAGGGTTGTTACTATCCTCAATAGTATTAGATGAGGTCATAAAAGACACAAGGAAGTATTTGGAAAACTAAGAAGGGGGATGGACCGTGAATATAACGGAAATATGTTATGCTGACGACATGGTTATTAACACAGAAAATGAAAAAAGCCTCAATACAAATCTTGAGGCTTACACTCAAATGCTTGAAAAATGTAACATCAAAATGAACATGTAGAATACCAAAACAACGATTATCAACAGAAGACAAAACGCACACGAACAAAATGAGAAGTACTCAACTAGTACAGACAGAAAAAATTGAGTATCTACAATATCAGAAGATGAAAAGTTAGATAATGATATAACAGTGATCTACAAACACCAAAAAACTTTTTAACAGCGTAAAAACAACATTTCTAGGAAACAAGAAAATACTGAAAGACAAAGGAAAAAATTGCAAACAATAGAAACGAGATTTCTCCGCAAAATTGAAAATAGAGACATATGTGAAATGTAATATACTGACAAATATTAAGTACAAAGTATATAATAGAAAATCAATTAAGATGGTTCCGACATGTCAAAAGGTTGGACAAAAGATTACAAGAATAATATTTGAAAACAGAGTAATAAAAAACAAAACACAGGAAGGCTATAAGGAGAACATGGATGGACAAAATTAATAAAGCTGTAGAACACAGAGGAATTAAGTTACTTTGAAGTGTTACCACAAACAAGTGAGTGGAAGAAGCAAAAAGTAAAACAAAAAGAACAGAACTTCAGGGCACGATAACCAGACAAATGAAATTGTGAAAGCACTTTTAGACGAGGCCATAATTTATATATAAGAGCTCCATGTCTTAGATCCATAAGGGTAGGAAAATGCGAGGATAAGTGAGTAGAAATGATTTTCAAGGACCTAGGTATGTGAATCTCCACTCTACCTTTCACTGTTGAGATCTAATTAGCAGAACTGTTCCTTAATCGCCAGAGTTAGACTACTTTTTAACATATTTGGCATTAGATGCCGTTGCTTTTAACAAGTCTCTGTTGCCTGATATGGTCTCTCTGAATTCAGTGCAACTGTAATTTATTTTAAAGAAAACGCAAAGTTTTCACACGATTTCATTCGTCTGTCCAAATATTTCCCATAACGCTAAAATCCTTTTATAAAGGCATTGGATATAGAAATGCTGCAAATATATTGGACTATTTTTAGGATATTTGGAACTGCCTCATTCCTGAAAATGTACACATTTCCAATGTTTTTCCTTCAATTGCAAGAAAAACAGTTTGTAATGCAGCCAGTTCCAAATTCATGTTTTGAGTTTGAGGTTCCTGTTTTCAGGAATAAATTAACCAGAGATCAATCAATCAAACTGAAAGTCTTGAAATTATTATTCTCAAAGGGATACCACTTCTCTATACAAGCAAGAGCTCTTTTGTAAACATTTAGAGCATTTTTCGTTAAATTGTTTTGACTGATACTCTGAAAGATGGCATTTCCTCGATGCCATATGTACTTTAATTCCAAAATGTTGGTCACTTATTTTCTTTAAAAGTGTGCGCCTGAATTTAACCATTATATTATGCAGATTATATGGTGCTATGGTATGTTTTTCCAGCAACAGCAAAATTTCTTGGAAAGATGCCATAAAATTATGAGTGAAATCTTATATATTAAAAAAATTTATGAAAACTGAAGTCTATCCGGCCGATTTCCTTCATTTTTTTTAAATGAAAGATATTTAGACATATATGTCATCTATCATTGAAATTTACTCAACTCCCAACTTACTCAAGTTATACTCTAACGCGATTTTTCCCTGTACATTTCTTATGGGACACATTCACTCGAGCAACTCGAATTCTCATAGCTCCTCTCCTAATGAATGGATCTTGATCGTTTCACTCACAGAACACTCAGTGGATCACGCTCTTTCTTTACAGCTATTAACTGTTTAAATTCGTTGAGTTTGAGGAAAGTTATGTGTGCACAATCAACTTTACTTTCAATTTTTTCCAAATACTGCGGCCGACGCACAGCTAATATTGTCTGGAAGGAAGTACTGTAAAATAACTTTATGTTATAATTACACCCTCTCATATATAATCTATCCTAATGCTGCGGAGCAGCACGGATCCTCTATTAGATATAAAATTCATGATAAGTGGGATTATTCTCACTTGCAATTTCGTTTTCTTGATCTGATAAAAAAGTGCTGTAGGACACTTCAGAACCCTGATCTAAGAAATACCGTTTCAATTATTCCCACGATAAGAGTACCCTATCAAGTGCTTTAAACAAACGTAGCCACCTTGTATCAACGTGTCGAATAACATATCTGTGGCCACTCTCAAAAAAAGCAAAGCACTCCTTCAACTCTTCCTTTTTCTTCGCAGAATTCGAAAACTGCAAATATTTTCATAACTATACTTTCGACATTGACAAGAATTACGTTTAAAGCGTTCTTAGCGTAGTTATGAAATATGTTGTCATTACAGTGAGCAGCCATCATGTTATTATTTTCTTCTTACTGTTTTGTGAAAAACGGAATTATTGACTCCGTAGTTAACAGACGCGTTATCCGCTCCAAATACTGTTACTCTTCTCCATGGGATATGTACTTTGTCCAGAATCTAACATAAATGTTCCCTAATAGATCTAGAATCTTTGAATGAGTCTTCGATGACAAATACCGTTTCTGGTGAGAATATATAGCAACTGGAAAGAATTTTCTATTTCCTTAGTGAGACGTGTCGGTAGAGACAGATAACGGAATTTCATTTTTCAAATCCTCCTGCACAAGTTGCAATGAAAACGGATATTCTGTAATTATTTTACAGGTTCACAAAGATCCATCTCTTTGATTGACGATTATTATCCAAAGGGGCACTCACACTGATCAGTAGGGTCAGCCGCAAAACCGGCGCTCTCTCTCTCTCTCTCTCCGTGCACAGTGGGCCAAAAGGTAAAACAGCGTGATGTTGACATTTTGATTTATAGCGATAAACTTTTTTCATTTTTTCTCAAATTACACGAATTTTTATGAATTCAGCAAAAAACCGGACATTTTGCTGTCCGGTGTACCAAAGTTTTCTCGACCGGACAAACAACGGAAAAACCGGAGTGTCCGGTCGAAAATCGGACATCTGGCAACCCTAGTGTTGAACAACAAATTCAAAATGATTTGAGAAAATTTTGAGAATTGGAACCAACCGAATTTTTACTTAGAATCCTCTCGGAAGGGGAAATTGCGTGTGAGAATCATTTTAAAAACATTTTAATCGTAATGATAATAAGGCGTTCGTAGTTAAACTGCCATTAAAAATAGATATTGACAAATTAGGTAGCTCCC
Organism: Galeruca laticollis; assembly: GCA_963921935.1. Taxonomy (NCBI): domain Eukaryota; kingdom Metazoa; phylum Arthropoda; class Insecta; order Coleoptera; family Chrysomelidae; genus Galeruca; species Galeruca laticollis. The sequence goes on along the minus strand of OY998185.1, from coordinate 27,838,149 downwards.
TGTATGAAGCGAAATAGCGATTTCTTAGTCTTGAACGCACGTTAAATAATAATGATGCTTATAAAAATTATATAGCGAATTTATTGATCAGTTCATACAATAAGGGCACATGTCTAAAGTAAGCAAATCAGAAAGTGATACATATTCAGATTATTATGAGCCACCACGGTGTTTATAGAGAAGATGCTATCACCACTTCTTTGAGAGTTGTTTTTGAAGTGTCGTGGCCAAGCTGCACTGGTTTTTCGTCAAATAATATATTAATGGTTGTACCAACTATCCAACAAGATTTGTTTTCCATTCTAATACGTTTTAGGCAGCACAGCACTGTTATCGCCGCTGACTGTACAAACATGTACAGATCAGTATTACTAGACCCTGAAGATAGACATTGCAGAAAATTCTATGGCGATTCGGTGATAACGAACCAATTCATACTTATGAATTGAACACTTTGACATACGGAACTGCACCTGCCTCATTTTTAGCAATTAAGTGTTTATTTGAAATTGCTAATAACGTCCAAACGGATTATTCAAACATTGCTGATATTATAAAAAATGATTGTTATGTAGATGATTTATTGACGGGCGCGGACTCGGTTCAAGAATCGAGAAGGTTAATGGAATTAGTTTTTAATGTATTAATGTAAGGTTGTTTCTTTTTGAGGAAATCTGTGTCAAACAACCCGAGCATTTTAGATTCATATCAGAAAACGATCCATTAGCAAAAATTATGGAGTTCGATGAAAGTGATGGCAAAAAACTCTTGGACTAATTTGGTGTCCATCACAAGACAAATTGATGTAAAATGTTAAGAATTCTCCTGTTAAACAAATTACTAAGTGGATCATTTTATCGAATTCCTCAAAAAAATTTGACCCAATGGGCTACAGTCCCTGTATAATAACCGTAAAAATGTTATTGCAAAGCCTTTGGCTTGAAAAATTATCATGGGATTATCAAGTACCCAATCATATTGCTTGTGGGTGGTTAAATTTTAGGTTGGAGGCAAAGTATTTAAATGAAGTAAAAATATAACGTCATGCAATATGCGAAAACGCAAAAAAAATATTGAAATGCACTGTTTTCCTGACAGTTCAGAGAAAGCGTATGACTCTTGCATTTATTTAAAATCTATGGACAATAAAAATTAAGCCTTTGTCTACCTCTTGGCATCAAAGGGAAAGCTTGCTCGATTGCATTTTGTTACTTTACCTCGTTTGGAACTTTGCGTGGCCTAGTTGCCGCTAAATTAGCGGATAAAGTATCTAGAGCTTTGAGACTTACAGTGGCAAAAAGATATTTTGGAAAGACTCTGCCATTGTTTTGGAATGGATTATAACACCTCCCAACAAGTTTAAAAGTTTTGTCGGAGATACAGACTATCACCAATCACGATTAGTGGAGACACGTACCCAGTGAACTAAATTCTGCTGATTATGTATCACAGGGAGTCAGATGTTCTGAGATACGAAGCTTAGATATCTGGTGGTATCAGCCACAGTTCTTAAACTCGGATGAGTCAAAGTGGCCAAAAATATTAGTCAAACTAACAATTTACCCGATATAAGAAAATTGAAAACGGCTTGTAATACAGGGGTCGTAACATTCAAAGAAAATTATGCCTTTGACATATTCTCTAATCTAATTAAACGAATATTTGCTCCGATGCGCAGATTTATATATAATTGTAAAAGTGCTAAAAATAAACGCAAATATGGTCCAATATCAAAAGGCGGAAGTGATGAGTCATTTGATTTGTTTCTTAGGCATGTTCAACAAAGCTCTTTTCAACCGGAAATATATCAAATTAATAACAATAAATTAAAATCCTGCAGATTGTTAAGTTTAAATCCTTTTATTGATCAGTATGGATTTTTAAGAGTTTGGGGAAGATTGGTAAACGCTAAATTTGAATTTGAGAAAAAGCATCCGTTAGTGCTTCCAATCACCGTCTCACGAATTTAATTGTTGCAAATGAACATATTAAAATATTATATCACTGCGGTCCTCAACATTTACTCGCGTCGATAAGAGAAAAATATTGGCCAATTTCGGGTCGTACTCTGACCAGGCAAACTGTAGGCAATTGCATAAAGTGTAGTAGGTATAACCTTGAAGCTACGGTTCTCAAACTTTTTTGGTGACGGAACCCCGTTGGAAAGCGAAATTCTTGACGAAACTCTACAATAAAACAATTGTTTTTAAAAATTTATTCTTTATTAATAAGCATAATAAAAGTACAATGTGACAGTTACTACTTATTACTTACTTTACTTAGTAAATTACTATATAACAAGTATAATAATAGAAAATATTAAAAATGAAAAAATCTGACTAATGGGAGGTATGAAACCGTTTTTTATTTTTCATCAACTTGTTGATGTCAGGTTTGATAGAAGATAGTTGAAGTCTCATATCAGGTTCGGCGTCCATTCTATTGCGGTATTTAGTTTTCGTAGCTGCATAGGTTGAGAATCCTGTTTCGCACAAATATGTTGTTGGGAACGGGAGAAGCATATTCAGAGCCATTTTGGCAAGCATTGGATATTCATCACGCATTCTGCATCAAAAATCGTTGAGAGGCGTTGTTTTGAACTTGTATCTGACGACCATTCTAAAACAGATTCATATATCTAGTTTGACATACTTTCGGGCTTTTCTAAGTTGGGTAAAAAAGGGTTATGAATTTAGTTTCCTTTTTGTTTTCTGTTCTTCGGGAAAATACTTCTCAAAAGATGCGCGCATCTAAGTGAGATATTGGACCAATTCTTAAAATACATCATCTTGAAACATTTCTGAGTCGTTATCGCTAACAAACTCACTGAGTGACGTAAAGCTTTCTATTTTTCTTTTACTAACGCAAATAATCCAAAAATCTAATTTTCTTTTGAAGGCAGTTATTTTGTTACAGTCCTGGAACACTGTTGTCTGTGCACTTTGCAATGATAAATTTAATTCGTTCAGTTTTTGAAAGATATACGGCATAAAAGACAGTCGGAACAACCAAATTTTATCATACAAACGATCTTTCAAATTAAAAGAAGTATGTGAAAGAAACATTTGTAACTCGGCTCTAAGTTCAAATAGCCTTGAGGTTTTACCCCGAGACAGCCATCGCACTTCTGTATAGAGCAGCAGTGATTTATGTTTGCTGCCATAATCTTCACACAATAATGAGAACAATCGGGATTGTAGTGGTCGTGATTTGATAAGATTAATTATTTTTGCCGCTTCATTCATAGCTAATTTTAAATTTGACGGCATTTGCTTCATCGCAAGTGCTAGTCTATGCAGGATACAATGGCTGGAGCTATAATTAGGCACTTTATTTTTTATTAGTGACACTGCTCCTGCTGTTTTACCCGTCATCGCCTTAGCCTCATCTGTACAAATGTCAATGCAATCGTTCCAGAGAGATTATTTTCTTCAAAAAATATATTTATTTTATTAAAAATTTCTTCTCCGGTAGTGTTTGTGGGCACCGATGAACACATAAGCATGTCTTCTTCAAAAGAACTAAAAGAACTTTCATATGGATATCTCACGATAACCAGCAATATAGCCAGACCAGCGACATCAGTCGACGCATCAATTTGCAAGACGAATCGTGTTTTTTGTAGACGTGTAACTATATAGTTTTTGTTTGACGTAGCTTGCCAGATCATGAATTCGCCACAGTTGAAAGATGCTTTGCAGATTTTTCATCAAGCATACATTTTATTATGTCTAACACACATGGCTTTATTAAATTCTCAGCGATAGTGTGTGCTTCACCTGCTTGTGCAATGCGATAGCTAACTAAATATGATGCATCCGAGGCCTTTTCATTGATAGTTTGTGTTACAAGCACCATAGTTTTTTGACATTCCAATAATTATTCTTTTTTACGTACAAAAAAATCTTTATTTTTGTCTTTAGACTCGGGGTGTACAGTTTCCAAATGTCGGCGCAGTTTACTACATAACATGCAGAGAGGTGAATCGTTGGAATCAACAAATCCGAAACTGATATATGATTCATCATACTTCCTTTTCTCGCCTTTGAAACTGTGGAGCTTGACGTCGTTGCATCATCGTCTGGATCGGTAATTGCTGTATACTCCGCGCGTACTGCTTTTGAATATTCGGCTTCGGTAGAAGATGTTGTTGCAACACGTTTAACGCCTTTAAGCCAACGTTCCATTCTTTATTAATAATGTTACTGCGTAGAAGAGTTTAGTCAAAAGAAGAAAAGTACAAAACTGATACAATTAGAATACAGCAATAGAACAATTCCTAAACACTTCGTTTAAAATTCGCAATTCGCTAGTTAGCTTGTAAGTAGGCAGTCGCTAATCGTCGACCGATGAGTGTTGAGGCGCGATCGTCACTTTTATACTCCTAATCTCGATCTCAAAAATACTCGAGTCGGCGTCTTTGATGAATAAAAAGCCCAAATAAAAATAGAAATACAAAAAATGCGGTGTAAACAATTTCGACTTTGTGAGCGCGCACAAGTAGATATCGACGGTGACGGTATAGTAAAATTGTACTGTTGTGGTTGCGACTAAGTTCGGCTGCACCTCGTGATACGTCCGCGTCAAAACGTTCGACCAGAGGGTTTTGATTTTTTTTCTGAATTCTTGCGGAGCACACTTAGAGAATTGCTGCCCTAAAGTATTAACCCCTATTATGGGTAACTTACCAGAACAACGGTTAACGCCTACGCATCCTTTTGATGTAGTTGGAGTGGATTATGGAGGTCCCTTCCAAATAAAAGACCGAATGGGTCGGGGTGCTAAATTGTCAAAATCATATGTTGCTCTTTATGTTTGTTTCCTGACCAAAGCAGTGTATTTAGAATTAGTCACCAGTCTCGGACAACGGTAGTAACATTTTGGGTGCACACACGGAGTTAAAAAGAGTTGGGTCGTTTTATTCGTGATAACGACGCGACATTAAGCTATGAATTAAATAATGAAGAGGTGGACTGGAATTTTATACCACCTCACTCACCTCATTTTAGGGGACTGTGGGACGCGGGCGTAAAAACTATGAAAAGCCATTTAAAAGGGTTGTCACTTACACTCCTCACACGTTTGAGCAATTTTATACTTTGCTTTCGGAAGTTGAAACCATAATGAATTGTCGTCCCTTGTCTGCCCTTTCCTCCAGCCCCAACGATTTAACTCCTTTGACGCCAGCACACTTTCTAATTGGCCGTCAAACAAGCCCTATCGCCAGTTTAGATGCTTGAAGTTTGCCAGTTAATTGTTTACCCCGGAACAAACATCTACAACAAATGAAGCAACATATATGGGCCCGTTAGAGTAAGGAGTACATATTCGAGCTTCAGCAGAGAAGCAAGTGGAAGCAGAACTGTCACAATTGGGTGAAATAGTGCTTATTCAAGACGACAATATGCCCCCATGAAACGGAAGATGGGTAAAGTGCTGGAAATGTTTGTAGGCAAACACAATCTTGCTAGAGTGGCTTTACTAAAAACTGAGTTGGGTAATTTAAAAAGGTCATTTTCAAAAATCTGTCCGTTGCCTATAAACTGTTAATTTCTTAACGAAGCGCGTAAGAATTTTAATTTATTTCATGTTGAAAACGAAGTGTTTGTGATTAATACATTTTTATTTATTTTTATAATAAATATATACTTATTTGTAAAAGCGACAACGTCGCCTTTTGCGAGCTGGTCGCTAGACCGGCAAGAGAAGCAGAGATGAATAAACATTAGAAGCACTCACATGTTTGTATTTCATTCTTCGAACATTTTTATTTTAGAAGAATTTTTTAGTAGTGTAAGTATATTACCGTGTCGTGTGTATCGTACCAAGTTTCGTCCAAATAGACAATTGGCCGGTTTTCTTCTCTATACTTCGTTACTTGTTCCAAGTATGTATACCGTATATCCACTATTCTTCTGCTTTCCATGACTGTTTGACGTTTGTTAATCGTTTTGAATTTGAATCCCAATTTGAATTCCAGTTTTTAATAGTTTTCTTACACCCATTTACATTACGGCCGGCATTTGTCAATTTATTTCTTATTATTTCAATCGTAGGTAACTCATTAGTTTTGTAACAGTGGTGGTTTTTAATAATTTTATTACAGACACATCTAAAGGTTTGACCAATCTCTTATCACATCGCTTCTTGCGTTCATAAGGCCCATTCTTGGCTATTTTACGTATAGTTGACAGGGGAACTTCTGTTAAATCAGATACTGCTTTGATTAATTCTGTTTCTTCATCGAAACCAAATTCTTCATCGAAACAAAACTTTTAGATTCTTATACACATTTAAACATATATCCTGTGATTCCAATTTTAAATGTCGTCAAATCCTGTTTTCACTTCCATCACCATTATTTAAATTTTCATCGTTGGAACACACAATATTTTGGACCGAACTCGATATTTCCCAAGGACGCCACATTTTTATCTAAAAATTTAATTGCTATACTTATCCAAATTCCTCAGAAAATATTATACTCTTTCTTGATGTCAGACTACCAACTAAAAAATGAACACCTGTGCTTGTATAAAAAACGCACTCTCAAAAATATTAAATATAGTTCAGTCAATGATGTGAAAAATAAGAAGTTATTTGAAATTTATATTTCTAATTCTTAATAAAACGAGATATAAGGTAGTGTTAATTGTCTAGTGTTATGTTTAAGATGTTTTTAAATATAAATAGGTTAATATTGTTTAAGCAATGTATTTTAAAATATATAGACCAATTGTTCTATACATTAACGATAAGTATCTTAAAAAGTAGGATGGCGCTCCATAATTGCGGTTTAAAAATAATCGTTAGACAGTCGATAAATGTATTTAATAATTATAAAATTATTAAATATATTTTAACGATTATTAGTAAAAATTATAATATTAAATGAATTTATCGTCAACTGAGTATATTAAATTATAATATTGATTGGACTTTGACGATATCTTCGTATTCCAGTCAAACGAAAAGCCGACAGTTTAAAGTTCGCACTATATCTTTTACACCAACTATATCTAACTGTATGTATAAAAAATATGTCATTGACTTGATGTTCAATTAGAGAAGATGGTTGTAAATTAACTACACTGAAAAAACTGAATTTATTTGTTTTGTGTTCATTTTTTTTACCCCACAATCACATTATCCACAGATAAAATAACATAATTACCATTAAATTGGCGTTGCAAATGTGATGTTTGATAAGACCTCCTCCTAGTATCACCATTCCAGTATGTACTGATTTCATAGCCATCAAATTAATCCTTCTTAAATCTGAAATTTAAATGAATTATCAGGAACTTCACATTGATATTTAGCCTGACAGGTGAGTTCTAATGTTGTCATTAATCATGTTCAATCAAATATATATGTAGAGTGAAACATGAAAATGGATGCATATACAAAATTAGGTATAAGCCTATTTTAGTACACACAGATTCCGCATTTGACAATTTTTATTATTTTATTAGTCATTATGTTTCAGATACTATACCATGTATATAGAAATGTGAAGGGTCCAGTACACTGTCACATGGTCAAACACTGATCAAATAAATAGGTCGATTTAATAAAATTGTGAATTATTTCAATGATTGTTATTATTAATAATGTAGAATCGACTTAGTTCAAAATAGCTATTTATATACAATTTTTTTGAAGTATTTTTCTTGGGAAAGGTTCAGATTAAAACTCTTGTATGTTAACTTGACGTTTCGCCTTAAATATAAGGCTTACTCAAAAGTTTTTATTCTAAATTCAAAATATAAAATACATAATTTGTGAAACAGTGACAATACTAAATTGACATTAAAGGTGACAAATAGAATAAACGTAGTTATGAATTTTCAAAAGAGTACGTACCTTGACAACTATCTTTAATGCAATGTGTCTTACTTTATTTCTAATATTTAAATTTAGAGAGTGTTTGAAAATGTTAATGGATATATATTAATTATATTATTGGTTTATTTTATTTTTTATAATTATGAGGATATATGTAAAAGGTTATGATAAATGTTGCTTAATTTTTCTATGTCTTTCTTATCATTCAGTGCTTCAGGTTCATTTTTTATTGCAATAATTTCTTTAATTTTGAGTTTAGTGATGTTTTGGTCTTTGTAAATAATTTTTGTGTTTTGAAAATCAAATTCATGTTTTTCATTTGTTTCATGTTTATGAAGTGCAGTTGAAGCATTTTTTGTGTATTTATGACCATTTATTCGATTGTCTAAGTATTGGATGGTCATTCCGACATATTTTTTTGGACAATGAAGACAAGAAATTGAATATATTAAATTAGATTATTTTTTAATTGGGTTTTTGCTTTTTAAAGGTGTGAAGGCAGTTGATGTACGGTAGTGTGACTTATGACATACTTGAATATTTTGTTTTTTAAGTATATATTTTAATTTTTCTGATAATTTATTTGTATAAGGTAATGCTACATATTTTTGTGGGATATTTATCATGGTTTTTAATTTCGAGGCATTGTAATATTTTAATGTTCGTTGTTTTTGAATGTTTCTAATAAAGTTTTGAGAATAACCTTTTTCTATGAGTATTTCTTCCATTTTCTTTAAAATTCCTGGACGATAATCAGAAAAAGTTAGTTTTATGGCTCGATCTATTAATCAAATGACTATGCTTCTCCTTTGATTTTTAGAGTGATATGAATTAAAATTTAAATATCTACCTGACCATGTATGTTTGTTGTAAAGTTTCGTTTTGATGTTGTTATTATTATTGTTTCTAATTAGTATTAAATCTAAAAAATTAATGCAACCATTTACCTCATTGAATTCATGTAATATTTTGGGTATTTGATTTTCTGGTATAGCTAATATACAGTCATCTACGTAACGTTTAAAAAAAATTAAATCTGTAGAAGTGTTTTGTAAAACACGTTCTTCTAAAAATTCCATAACTAATTGTGCTATACATGAGGAAATTGGTGAACCCATTGCACAACCCTCAATTTGCTGGTAAAAATTGTCTTTATATTGAAAATAGTTGTTATTTAATACCATTTTTATTCCATTAATAAATTCTTCACAAGAAAGAGACATATGTGATCTTAGAAGATTCCATTTTTCTTTAATTATTTCTAAAGCAAATTCTACAGGTATATTTGTGTATAATGATATAACATCTAATGATACTAGTTTATAATTGTTTGGTATTTTTATATTGTCAATGAATTGTTTAAAACTAAAAGAATCTTTGATGTAATATTCATTTTTACCAGTGATATTAGAAATACAGTTGGCTAGATATTTAGGTAATTTATAAAATGGAGATTGTATGCATGAGACAATAGGTCTTAGAGGCATGTTAGGTTTGTGTGTTTTTGGTAGTCCATATATTTTAGGCGCTGTTGCATTGTGTATACTTGAATTTTTATATTCTGTGTTAGTGATGAAATTGTTTGATTTAAGTTTTTGTAAAAATAAGTTGTTTTTATTTTGATTCGTTTTGGTTAAATATTTAATTGTATTGTATAATTTTTTATCTTTAAGAAGTTCTATCATTTTATTATCATATTCTGCGGTATTCATTACAACAGTTTTGTTACTTTTATCTGGTTTCAAAATTGTTATTTGGGGATTATTACGGACAAACTTTTTTGTCTTTTGCCAAAGTTTATTTAAGTATTTGTCCTTTTTGTTTTGATGATTCTTATGTTTGAGTTTTTCTTTACAATTTGTTATAATATTAACTATGTCAGCACGTACCGTTTTTTATGTCTTCAGGTTTATCATTTATAGCTACTTCAATTCCAGAAATGAATTCTTCGATTGGTAAGTCTTTTTCATTTAATATTGGTAGTGAGAAGTTTGGCCCTAGTGATAACATTTCACTTATATCCTCAGGAATTTGTGTGTTTGAAAAATTATCTAACCATTTTGAATTTCCTATTTGTTTATTGGTAGTAGGTATATTATTTAATAGTCTATTAAATTTTGCCATATTTTTTTCTTTTATCTTAAGAAATAATTTTTCATTTTTAATTCTTTCACATTCTAAAAATCTTGTTATAATATGATTGGGTAGTTGATGTTTCGTCGATCTAATATTATTATGTAAATCAAAATTTAGTTTATTTATTATTTTAGTTGTATCAGTGATTAGTAAGTTAAGTATTTTTTGTTTAGTTTCATTCATAATGTTATTAAATTTATTGTTAAGGTACGTACCTGAGAACTTTATATGATACATATTAAAATTTAAAGACATAGAAAAATTAAGCAAAGTGTATCATAACCTTTTACATATATCCTCATAATTATAAAAAATCAAATAAACCAATAATATCATTAATATATATCCATTAACATTTTCAAACACTCTCTAAATTTAAATATTAGAAATAAAGTAAGACACATTGCATTAAAGATAGTTGTCAAGGTACGTACTCTTTTGAAAATTCATAACTGCGTTTATTCTATTTGTCACCTTTAATGTCAATTTAGTATTGTCACTGTTTCACAAATTATGTATTTTATATTTTGAATTTAGAATAAAAACTTTTGAGTAAGCCTTATATTTAAGGCGAAACGTCAAGTTAACATACAAGAGTTTTAATCTGAACCTTTCCCAAGAAAAATACTTCAAAAAATTACAAAAAATTATATAATAATGGTTCAAGAACATTCCTCCAATATATATATATTATACTATATATGGATGAATACTTACTTTTATTGTAGATGATTTAAATGTTTTTGATTATTATTTATTTAGAATTTTTGTTTTTTGTTTGGCTAGCTCAGTTTGTTTTTAATATTTGATTAGTAATTTATTTTAATTAGATTATTCGGGAGCATGAAATCCTTTTTCCCTTTGAGTCCTGGCTTATTGTATTGTTATCATTGTTTAAATAAAAAGAAAACACATTATTTGTAATAGATTTAATTTTCAATGCAATATTTATATTTAATAAAAATAATATGCGACGCCAAAGGTTATATTGTACCTATTTATTGATTTTAATAATATCATCAATGCGCAAGCGTGAAAAACTAGTCATGCGCTTTAGCATAAAACGAACAATTCTTACATTAAAGAAGCATCTATATTATACAACGTTTGTTGACGATGCAAACAAGTAAATGGTTCATAAATAAACATAAAAGAATTTATATATATATATATATATATATATATATATATATATATATATATATATCATAGTTATATATGATACAAATTGCTGTGGGAAGAAATGAGTTATATACATGGATAGAAAAATAGAAATTATATACAGATGGACATAGTTATTGCATTATGAAATTTCAATCACTAGATTTATGCGATTACAAGATGGCGTAAGTACATGTTTTAATTTATTTAAAATTCGGCCTTTTATTAAATTTAACGATTTATGCAATGAATACACTATACAAAGTCTGTTTCTTTCTTTTTTAGATCGATCATATTTGCAAAAGTTTATCAATTTATGAAATTAAGTACTTAATTGGTATTTTGAGTTTTTACACTGTTTATTGGCCAATAAATGATTTAAATACACTGACCTGTTGCTCTTGCATTGGGATGAAAGTCTCTGGATCCCAGGAACACTCCTCTGAATCTCCAAAAAACCAAAATTAACGAAAATTTCGCAGATTCTTGCCGAAAACTTGTTACAATTAACTGTGAGTATTACTAATATTATATTTCATAATACTTTAAAAGTTTAAATGTCTTAAACCGGGAATATATTGAAATTTCAGGAACACTATCACATACACTCCTTGCTTCTTAACACCAGCTTCCGTTCTCCTTAAGCGTCCCCTCGATTCTCGACTTTTTTCAACAAAACAGTCTTTTGTTCTTTTCCAGGTCACTATTCCAAAGTTTATTTATTGATTCACAATTTGTTCTGTCATATTTTATAACCAATAAGATATTGTCTTTTGCAATCAGATACTTGAAACTTCTATCACTTATTAAAAAAATTTCACACATACACTCTTTTACATAATTAGTTCATTTATAGAGTTCCTATGAGTTTTTTCATCATACAAATAAATTAAAATTGGTTATACATAGACACATTTACATGGTACAACATTCAATATTGTTATTGATAGTATATCCTTGTTACACTCATATTAATTATAAATATAAATTCTCTTATGTTATTTGTCTATATGTCATTATTTGTTTATCTATGAAATCTATTGGATTATATTCTAATCAATATTTATATTTGTTCTTATTCTTAAATTAATGATTATAATGAATTAACTATAGTAATATTTGTTTTCATATCAGATGAACAGCTGATTATGTTATGAAAAATAATCTTCGTCTTAGGCAACTTTATTTACATCATTACATTGGTTAGGCAATATCTATATTTTATGTTATCATTGAGGTAATTCCTTTTTTATTATATTGTTATAGGCTGTTATTTAATATATCTTTATTTGATATGTTGTTTAAATTAAGAAAAGTGTTTCCTTTTTACTTGTTTTCCTTAATTATATTATTTTCATATATATTTCATACTAGCAAACATATTTTTATAATACTAATTCTATTATTATCTATGATATCTGGTTCAATATATATATATATATATATATATATATATATATATATATATATATATATATATATAACCGAAGTAAGGGTCGAGACAGTTAATTTCCTTGTCAATATCATTTCCTGTAAGTTGTAAACATAGCTCATGCTTAAAAATCGAAGACAAAAAAAAAGAAAAGGTATGAAAAAGGTCACCATGATTGAAGTTAAAGTTTCATGCTAAGGAATTTTAAATATATCACCTGCTTAACCTTGAACCTGCCTAATCATAGAAATGCAGATTTATATATGACATAGAACCAGATTGGATTCACAGAATTAACATACAATTATAAGTTCCATGGAAATTTTAATGTCAATTAGTGTACTATACTCATAAACAACACTTGAAGAATATTAAAAGAATTTATTTAAAATAATCTATGTCTTTATTCATCTTACTATTTTATTTTGTTTAAAGGTAAAATTTGAAATTATTTGGAGTTAATCCTTTAAAAAGTCTGCATTGTTTATAGTTATTTAAATAAGTGCAAACTATTCAAACCCGTAACATCCTCGGCTAGAGACTGGTTGAACAATATACACAGAAGTGCATTAAGTGTGTACACACACCTCTTGAGGAAGAACGAAGGTATTCCATTAGGTCCGGAACACAGGGTATCTTTTAAATTTAAGATTTCAGAAAATAGTTCCCCTAATTGAATAATGAATGGATTAATATCAACTGATTTATTCACCGACAAAATGCTATCTGCTGACAACACACTAGGCTATATACCGAAACAAAAAATGTGGAAAAAATATTTACTATTTCAATACCATCACTTGCCAAATTGTCATCAAGATGCACGTTATTAGGAACACCATGATGTTTGCATAACGAATTCGCATAATTCCAAAATAATTGAGAATTATTGCTTATATTTTGTTCAACATAATGTAAATAAGAATTATAGCATTGCTCTATTACACTCTTGCACTGCACTCTAAATTCAGAAAACACAGAGTAATCGTTACGCGATTTCGTGGTCGTAAATCTTACATGAGCTTTTTTTTCTCATAAATTGAGTGTTTTAACTGAACCGAATACCATTTAGGATAACTAGAAGATACAAACTTTCTAATAGGTACAAAATTAGCAATTACATTTGATATGATTTGGTAAAAATTAGTAACAGAAGCGTCGTTATAGTAATATATTAAAATCCATTATATCATGTACTTTTACATGTACATTTTAGTTTCTTGAAGGAAAATTACAAATAATTTCAAAATTTCACCTGGTATTCTAATAGACCATACATGCTATAGTAGAAATCAAGTTCTTGAGGAGATTACAAAAATATATGAATATGTTTTCATTAAAAATAAAGAGTATGGAATATGCTAGACTTGCGTCTATGTTTAAAAATCGCACATTTACATTTAAAAGTTGACGTCTCCCAGCATTTTTTATAATTTTCTAACATAAAGAGATAAACAATTTTATTTAATAAGTGGTTCCACACTGTATAAAAAAAGTGTATTTTTAGAGGGGACATCATAAGTTGCAAATTACGTCAATGCAAAAAGAATGGGGATGGAAAGAAAAAAAAGCATTCGTGCCAGTTACAATGAATCAACCACAGCATCTGAAAATGTATACAAACTGATTTTTTGTTCATGTAAAATTGGAAGTGGCTCTGCTTGGGTTGTAGAAAAAGTCGCTTAAATTGTTCTACAGCATGTTTACATTGTAAAGGAGTTAGTTGCTTGAGTGTTCCACCATTAATATTTATGGATGAGATCGAAAATAAAAAATGTTGGAGACAATTAATTTACATGATAATCGTTGTTACAATCATTTATAATTATTTAATAAAGTTTTTAATAAATTATTACGAATTTTTAATTTTCCTGTTTTTTTTTGGAATTTCAGCCAAATTAATTTTAGTTTATTTAATGCATTTGTAAAAACAACCTCAAAAACTGTAACGATTATTATTTTCTTTAAATAAATATTGTAAAATTCCGATAATTGTATTTTTTTGGAGATTTCTAGAATTTTTGACTTCTTTTTAAATTTGCGATAATTTTTAATGGGTAATCGGCCAATACTAACATTTGGATGTGAATCAGAACAACAAAAAAGTAAAACACAAGCAACAGAAATGAAATATCTAGAGGAGCTTTAGAAGTCACCAAGAAAGAGAGGCTGAGAAATACATATATAAGAAAACATCTAGAGATACAATCCACAATGGAAATAGAAGAGAGACAACTAGATTGCAGATAATGAATAAAGAAAGAGCGGCAAAAGGAGTTTTGAGAGCGGAAATACAAAAGAACAAGTGGCAGACCAAGAAAGACGTGGGTCCAAGTTATAGGAGAGGTACTCAATAAAAGAGATATAACTGGAAACAAGCAGTGGAATTGGCACAAAACAAACGAGAATGGAAGAAATTCGTACATGATAAGCGCATCATACCCTACATCATATATATATATGTATATATATATATATATATATATATATATGAAAAATAAATTTCGGGTTTCTACTGTACACCTCTGTTTTAGTCAAAATTTTAATAATTTCGACATATTTGTCTGACCGTTCTTCGAAGGATAAGGACATAGTACACTGACCGGTTTCGAACTTCTTGGGTCTCTTCGAGAGTGCCGTAATGCCTTCTATTTTCTAATCTGAATTGAAGATTCCGCCTTCCGACAACCTCTATTTTGCTCGTGTGGTTACACACTTGCGAGAAGTAGTCAACTGGCGCCATCTTCACTTTCAATTGCGAACCACCACCTCAGATAATTATTCGACCATATAAGTCATATGAAATAAAATGAATATTGAATTACATCCTCTTCGAAGAGGATGTAATTCAATATTCTGCGTGGTATTAGCCAGGAAAGTAGTTGTTTTTTTCTTTGAAGAACGGTCAGACTAATATGTCAAAATTATTAAAATTTTGACTAAAGCAGAGGTGTACAGTAGAAAACCGAAATTTATTTTTCATATAGACACACCTCGTATTTTATGAAATTTCAATTCATTTTATATATATACAGGGTGCATAAGAACCGACACAGAGCAGAGTAGTATAGGGGAGACCAAAATATGATGATTGGGGGCAATTTACCTCTATACCAAGTTGCATCCCTGAGGAGTTATAGGGCCTCAAAATAGGGCCCAAAATTATGAAAAAAAATTGATTTCTTTGCAACCCTTCAACTTAAAAACACCAAATTTGGTACACTGTATGAGACTGTTATGGGCATCAAGTATTGTAAGTAGAAGGCGATCGAACCATTCTGGGGGGGTTAATTGGGGGTGACCTAACCTTAAAATTTCACAGAAGTTTTAAATCTGTCAGTTGATTTAAAAAATTGTATGGATAATTTAATTCTAAAACTTTTTTTACTGTTTAAATTTTGCATAAAATGTAATTTTCAAGGAAAAGTCGAATAACTATTAGACGTAATTTACTCTATCCATATCCTGAATTTTATTTAAGATTTAACAAACTAATAGATACAATAAGAACAATTTATTGGAGAAACAAATTAATAATATTGTAGAAAGAACATGAACATTTTATTAGCCAGTAGCTGATGATCATTTTTTATTAGATTGCATTTGTCTGCAATGCCATTCCACAATTCTTCTCGGAGAAGAATAAACAGACTCTTCTAACGCCCTCCAAAGAAAGTAATCACGTTTATTGAGGTCCGGTGAGCGGGGAGGCCAATCTTGAGAACAATTATTTCCTCGCCCAATCCACTTATTGGGATATTGGCAGTTTAAAAAGTCTCTTACATTGACACTAAAATGAGGTGGTGCTCCATCATGCATAAACCAATGTTCCAATCTCAATCATAATGACAAATCGTCTAATAAATCCGGAATAATATTTTGGAGAAACTTTAAATCAGTTTCAACAGTTAGCCGGTTTGGTAAAATAACAGGTACAATCAAATAATGATCGATAAGGCCGACCTAAACATTAATCTTAAACTCACGTTTGAAATGTCGAGGAGTTATTAAATAAGGGTTTTCATCTGAATACTCATAATAGTTATGCATATTTGTAATACCAATACAACTAAAGCATGCCCTATGAGTAAAAATAATTTTCTTTTGAAAGTGAATATCCTGACGTAAAATAAATCAACAGAAATTCACTCACTGAACCAAGTCTTAAGGTAATAACTCTTGCACTTTTTGGGCATGATATGGATGGGATAAATTACGCGATTAGGAAACCTCCTCCGATATTCTTCCATGCTTCTTCTACAGTTTCCTTCTCATTTAAAAAAAATTATAACAATTTACTTACTACAAGAACTGAATTGCAAATTTTCAAATTTTATGTATAAATTCATAGCAAACTCTCGACTTTTTTGTAACTTTTTAAATAACATTGTTGAAAACATGTCTTTGATTATTCAACTTTTCCTTGAAAATGACAAAGTGTTATGCAAAATTATAAGAGTAAAAAAGTTTTAGCACTAAATTATCCACGGTATGAAAATAAAATGTTTCAAATCAACTGAGAGATAAAAAACTTCTGTGAAATTTTAATTAACCCCTAAGAATGTTTCGATCGCCTTCTACTTACCATTACTTAATGTCCTTAACAGTCTCATACAATGTACCAAATTTGGTATGTTTAAGTTGAAGGGTTGCAAAGAAATTAACTTTTTTCGAAATTTTGGGCCCTATAACTCCTCAGGGATGCACCTTGGTATAAAAGTAAATTGCCCCCAATCGTCCTATTTTGGGCTCCCCTATACGCCTATGCTCTGTGTCGGTTCTTATGCGGGACACCCTGTATATTTAATGGGTAAACTTTCTAGTTTATATGGTAAGAATTAGAAATCTAAAAAACAAAATCATTCAAATCCGTCACTTTTCATTTATAATGCACTCAACTACTATGGAAGGTACAAAACCTAATAAAAAATAAATAAAATAGAAATAATAGAACCAAAAATAACATAAGACCAAAGAATAACAAACTGTTGAGGAAGAAAAATATAGTGAGACATGTGAAGGCGCAAATACTTAACTAGGCTAGACATTATATGAGTGGAACGGAAATAATGAAAAGAATAGTGCAGTAGATTCCATTACGGCCAATAAAAAGCAGACAAGAAAAAACATGGAAAGAGGAAATAGAAGACATATGAGCACTGAATGTAGAGAATTGAAAAGGAAGAAACTGGAAAGGCAAAATTGAGATTGTACAGTTATCCACCTCAAAAAGAGGATTTTAATTCCAAGATTTGAAAGACTGAATTTCTGACTATATGGAATTTCAAGTGTTACAAGTGGTTATACTTGTATACAGGATGGTTCACGCTCAACGGGACAGAGCCTAATGGTAAAACGACAAAAGATATTAAAAATTCCTTTGGGAGGAATACGTAGGTCACAGGTGGTTACGAGTCAAAATTTATTAGAAATACACAGGGTGTCCCAAATAAGAGGAAATATACAAAGTTATACTATTTTTAATGGAACACTCTGTACTTTATTATAAAATTAAAAACTAGATACAGTTGAAGCAGTAAATCTTTTCCATCACCTGACTTAGTTAACAATATTATTCAACACATACTATGTTGGTACTGTCTTCTTATAATAACAGAAAAAGAGCGAAACTCAATACAAGCGTTTGTCGTATTGTTTTGATTAAGATGCATATGGTTGATGGTGTATCAGTCACGTGATGGAAAAGACTCAGCGTTTCTACTGTACAAATATAATGTCACTTTACTAAAGGTTCCCCATACTTATTATTAATAGTGTTCGATTTATTTGAATTTTTTAGAAAGAAAGTCCTCTTGAAATTAATCAATTACTCTTGATTACATTACTAATTTCAGACTTATTTACATTAGTTTATCTAAATTAATAAATTTATTAAAGAAATAAATTTTTTATACTCCATGACAAAAACGAAGTAGTTAACTGTCAAAATATACAAAATCATTGACAATAAACGTTTATGTAGTGTTTTGATAGTTGTCATTTAACTAATTAATTAAAATGAAAGAATATTCATCTGAAGATCGAGTGAGCATTCTTTTTATACTTGAGGAATATTCTCAAAACTGTTTTCAGGTTCAAGAGTATATGCTGAGAGATTTCCCTTAAAAAACCATCCCCGTAAAGAGGTATTTGAGAGACTGCTAACAAGTTTTCGTGAAACTGGTAGTGTCGCTGACAAAAAACGAAAATTAATAAAGCCCATTATAGCAGAAATATCCAGTTGGATGTTCTTCAGTCTGTGATTGAAAATCCAAACACAATCCACAGAATAATTGCTAAGAAATTAGATATAAGAAAAGCGAGTAGAGAAAGGATTCTTAAAAGTCACAATTACTACCCATATCGTATTCAGATTCATAAATAGTTGTATGGGACCGATTTTGAGCGGAGGCTTCAATTTTATATATGGCTTCTCGAAAAAACTGGAATTATTGAACATTTTTATGATAAAATATAATTTATGGTTGAATCAATACTTTACAATAATGGAATAATAACTTTCACTATTACTATAGCACTGAAAACAATGACGAATTTAAAATTTCTGTTACGAAACAGCACACTGGTATAGTCCCTAAATCCGACTCTGTCTAAGCCAGGTATGTAAGTTAAAATTATGGTGGACGCGCAGGGAGACTATCTTATCTATAACTGGTTTTTGTGACCAGTCTTATCTAGAAAATGCCAGAAATCCAATTAAATTGACTGTCTCGACCCTTACTTCGTGGAATATGCTCATATTAGTGTTTTTAAATGAAACTCAAGGTCTCTAGTTAATTCCACAATATATTACAAGTTATTGAAATTTTCAATAACTTGTAATATATTGTGGAATTAACTAGAGACCTTGAGTTTCATTTAAAAACACTAATAGAAATCCAATTGTTTTGAGTAGAATTCTCTAGTAAAAAAAGGCATTAATATATATATATATATATATATATATATATATATATATATATATATATTATAAGTGAATTTATATATATATATATATATATATATATATATATATATATAAAGGACCGATCAGCGGATAAGTTAGTTGATAAAGGGATCTCGAGAAATAAACAGAAATACACCGAACAGTAAAGTGCTAATATAATCAAGTTTGTGTGCATATAAATTAGATTTAAGTGATTAGTTAAGTATATATAAATTAAGTGTTAGTGAGTTAGTGTTTAAATAAATTAGTAAGTAGCCATACCAAGTGTTTAAAATTTATCCCCCCCGTTTATTGTTTAAATAAATTAGAAAAACATTACATTTCAAATCGACAAAATAGATTGTCTCTAATTGTATATGGAGGATTAATGGAAGAACATATAGTAGGACCTTATATTTTTGATGGTCATTCAAATAGAAGAGAATTTTAAAGATTTTTAAAAAGAGATTTTTGGATGCTCTTAGAAGATATTCCTTCAATTGATAGAACTACTTGGTTGCAGGTAGATGGCACTCCAGCACATTTTTCGCTTAACATAAGATCTTACATACATCATACATTTTGAACATTTTTTCTAGATGATTTTATTGATTTATACACTTTTTTCTTGACTTACTTTACTGAATAAAAATGTATTTACTTATTCAAAGAAATTTATGAATTTAGATAAACTAATGCAAATAAGTCTGAAATTAGTGGACATTGGCATAGAGAACCGTATAGCAATTTAAAAGGAAATCATTTTTCCTTTATATTGCAGCAATAAAATACAGGATGTTCCATTTAAGTTAACGTAGTAATTAAACAAAATATTGTAGACTTCCAATTACAAACACCCTGTGAATTAATTTACAATTTTGATGAGTCCAAGAAAAAGTCACAATTAGAACCAACGAAGAAATATTAGTTTATTAAAAAGTATGTAATCACACCTACATATTCCTCCCAAAAGGAATTTTTAATATCTTTGTTCATTCCATCTTTAAGCTCCGTCCCGTTGAGCGTGAACCACCCTGTACATTGAAATGGAAATTAAACTAATGCCATAACATTCATGGTGATTTATTTAAAAAGCCAAAGTGACTAAAGGAAAAAGGTAAATCTGGAACACACTAAATCTTCATATCCCTAATGTTGTAGAGGTCTGACTACCCTTTTTCAAGGATAATAGGGCGTTTTCACTCTGTAAATGCACTTAATAGTTCATTACCTGAAATAATATCGACAACAAGTCCAGGATTCTTGAATGAATGCATAAACATCATATCACCAAGGCTACCATCAGTTAAGGCCGGGCAGAACACTGGGATTTTATTTTTTGCTGCCCAATAATATACACTCTCTTCATTATTAATTTCTTTTCCTAGTCTTTCAATGATCTTGCTAGGAGTCCAAAGGACACCATCTTTCTGTTCTTTTAATAGCTCATCAAGAATGGGTAGAATCCAATTTTCAAAGCTACAGTAATTATCATTTGGTACTAGTAAATTTCCAATTCGATTTATACCACAATCTCTTAAAGTTTTACCATCTAAGTGAAAATTACCTACAAAAGTAGGAGCAAGACATTTAATGAGGTCTTCTTCAACACCCCCAGCAGTCGTTACTATACAATCTACCTACAACAATGTAATTGAAATACTCAAACTTCAACATCTTATAATTATAGGAAACATGTATCTAGAAGACTATAATTTCCATGCTAGAAATATAACTTTACTAATAATAGCAGTTTTATTATTACGTTTTATTATGCATCAGATGAAACTTTAGTAAAATAAATTATAGATGGACAGAAGTAAACAAAAATAAATAAGAGAAGCAATTACAACAAACAAAAATTCCAAAATTTTTCAAGTCCAACGTAATAAAACAATTTTTACCATTTTATGCCGAACTAAAAATTTTATAGTTTCTCTTAAGCCACTAGATATCAAATTAGAAGTGTATCCCAAAAATATAGTACAATTGTTTTTAACAACTGTGAACTCATCGTCATTGTCAATGAATTTTTCCTCGGGAATTGGTTGTTTTCTACAATGTAACATTTTGTTAATTTCTTCTATAGCTAGGCCAAAGTTAGTAGCCTGAAATCCACTATGTATGTAACTTTGCATCAGTTTATCATAATTTAATCCCTCATTCCAGTTATAACCAGACACTCTGTCATTTAGAAAAGATAAATTCGTCGTTTTCTTAAGTACAGCTTCATTCAATTCTGATATTAACGAATTTGCCATATTTTACTTATATTATTTGAAGAATAAATAAAAAGAGTTTAAAAACATATATATTTGAGGTTAACTGAGAAAATTATTTCTTCTTCAGCTTTTTTCGGTTCAATTCTGTTGGACTATTTACTATTTACCCAGCAAACTCTTAAGCGGGGTCTAGACGATCAGTAATACTGTCAGTAATTACTTATCGTCGTTGTCGTGAGGAAACCACTAACCTATAAACAGTGGAGGAAACCTCCTATGTGAAGTTAACAAAAATGTCAGAAGACACAAAAAACGTTGCAAAACTAAATTTGATAAATTATAATTTTCACCCTACGAGGACTTTAATTGCTTAGAGATACAACGATGTGTTATGCATTTTTAAGATTAGATATTACTACGAATGTATAAAAAACTGTTTAATTTTAGACTTGGTACATGGGTGGTTTCATAAGTCACAAAATCAACACATATGAGTTATCGGATAATATAGGTGCAAACGAAGTTGTCGTAAAAGGTCACAATTTAGAAAAAAATATTTGAAAATAACAAAATTAATATATTATTCTCATTATAAACAAATGTAAGACACTAAAATCATTAAAACCTATCTTTCATTTCGCTTCACTTTGTTCATCACGGGCGTTTTGGTATTCTCTTTGTGGGGTACATTGATTTTCTCGACTTGCTTTTTGTCCTGGTACGGAAGATTATCGTAAAACGTGTGATGATCAGTCTCTATAACATCTTTTAGATCTTGTAAATGTAAATACTTTGACTCTGAAATCGGTATAGGATTTTGGTACAGCTGTTCTGGCTCAGATGTGGGCAATGGTTTTCTGTGTGGTTTATTTTATAGAGGATGTCACCGTTTGATATGTACTTTAAAGCTCTTATATCAGTGCCAGTGCTTGCTTGGTCGCAAGGATTTTAGGTTGGATGCTAGACTGGCAAAGTTTAAGAAGAATGAATAGTCTACAACTTTTACGGTATAAAGCTGATTAGGACGTTCAGCTCTCATGTGTTCCTATTCTGGTAGGAGCATCCGTCTGAAATTAACAAAAAATAATCGAAGTCTTATTTCTTATCATTAATGAAGTCCTTTATGCATGATACAAATTCATTAGCCGTTACACCTCCATTGGATTCATGCCAAACGTGTAGAGTAATATTTTTAATATTTAAAACGTATAACGTAAAATTGTGTATTTGTAGTTTTTGTTTGTAATAATGTTTTGATGCCAGTACTTTCGGGCATAGCAACACGCTTTACAAATCCATAGTCAACACTAACTGTCTATCTCCAGCCGTTTCTTTGGCTAAATTCTTTGCCGTTCCCTCGTCATATTTTCTCTTTAAATGGTGCTTATATTCGTCCTCAGATAGATGCTTGATCTTATATTTGGTGCAGGTATCGCATTGATCCTTGCGAGGATGGTGTATGACTATATTTTCTTTCCTTAGAATTTTCCTAAAGTACGATATTCCTGCAGTAGGAGAAACGTCCTCTGTGTTACACCACTCCTGATGCACTTCATATAAATGCTTTGTAGAACGAAAAACCGATTCTAGGTAAATTTTTTTTTGAAGAAGAATGGCAATTGTGACTGGGAATCTATGGCAGAGAATATAGCCATTTCTTAATATTCGACGATAGCCCACCACCAACGAATGTTCTGGAGTTTGCTTTATACTCTTTCAGTGGCACTAGATTCTCCATCTCATCGACAGCTGGTATTGCATTAAAACTGTTTATCGTCCACCTTTTGAACGTATCAACTCCAATTGATATTATCCGAATACAAAAAAATTTCGGCAAACTTTCATTTTCGCACCATGTTCCTTTTGTAAAAGTATGTCATGACCTTCTCGTTTCTTATTTGGATTTGACGAATTTTTCTTACGCCTCTTTACACTTCTTATTGTTACTGATCTTTCACGAAAATTTTCTTCTCGGCCCATGATTCTAATTTCCAAAATTTCTCAAATATTATATGTCTATCTTCTTCACTAAAACATCCGCACTGAAAAGATGAATTACTTTACTTCTTTGTAGAGATATGATGACATCGTGACCCTATTCTACGTGCATTTTTAGTTATCTTATTGCCCTTTCTGTGATAACCGAGATGTGCTAGGCCTTTAAGTCGTCTATATTTTTAAACTAATAGAGCATTATTGCCCTTTAGTTTATCCTTGGCTTCTCTTTTAAAACCTGAGGAATACTATGGGGTTCTTCGTCTTCGGAAGTCGTTGGTACTATGAGACATTCTTCCATGTGTTCAATACTAACTTCTTGTTGAAAGCTAATTTCCATGCGATTATTTTCAGCTCCTTCAGTTTGCTTATTAAAGTTACTTGCAATAACAGTTCCAATAAATTCGGCAGTCTCTGGTGCAAGCTCAATTAATTGATGGTCACGTTGCTCACAAAATGAGATTGGTTCTAACATTACAAATTCAGGCGGCTCCGCCTGGATATGTTCGCTCATCGTACCATCGTTCATGTTTGACTCGATATTTTCATTAATATTTTGATGATTTTCTAAGACGGCACCGATAATATCCAACAACTGGTTGTCTGGTACTATGATCAAAGGGTAGGAATTATTAGAAATCTTTATCTGTTCATTTGACATCACTTCGGTATTTTCTGCTTGCAAGTTCTACTAACTTTTTCGCTCGAGATCGTTCCTGTAATCAAATAATATAGTTTTAACTTTTTCTTGCAATAAAAATGTTTCACAAAAAACACAAGAATGCATTTAAACTTCTTGTATCTATTCCTACTAAGATGCCTAAGTAATTTGGCTAGAGATATTTTTACATAATCTTGTATATTTTTAGGAAACAAACCGCGCAAGTTAAAATGGCAAGTTCCCCTTTGTCAATGTTTTTAGCAAGCAATAGGTATTTTATTTTTAAAACTTAACGAACAAACCGTCATTAGTGTTATTTTTGAATTATATTTTAAAACATTTTACTTATCGTAAGACGGATACAACAAAAAGTAGTCCGAAACGTACGTTATAAAGATTAATCGGAATTTTCATATTTTCGTTGATCGATAACCAATGAAATCATGTACAGACAATAATTTTAGGGCATCACGTTATAACGTATATTAATATATTGTCATAAATGTTCTTATGAAATAGTACACAATAAGTTAAAAAGCAGTTGACCAACACTGTGGTGTTCGAACCTCACGAAGGAGACTATATTCCAATTCCACATAAATAATTGTTATAGCTTTGT
The DNA here is from genome assembly GCA_963921935.1 of Galeruca laticollis. Taxonomy (NCBI): domain Eukaryota; kingdom Metazoa; phylum Arthropoda; class Insecta; order Coleoptera; family Chrysomelidae; genus Galeruca; species Galeruca laticollis. The sequence continues at coordinate 27,813,129 of OY998185.1, read as the reverse complement.
TAGTGTAATGTACTTACCTTTAAATCCATACTTGAGCACACTTGCAATATTAATAGTTGTTTTTGCACACAAAAGATTTAGTTTTGACGTAATAACAATAATTGTAAATAAACAACACATTCGTGCTTATTATAATCGAGGCAAAACACTAACGGTTAGCGCGGATTATCTCACAACTTCTTATGGGAATCGCAGACTCAGCAACCTCATTTCCAAGGATTTGCTAATCGTATCATTTTTCATTTTAACTGTTTAATCTCTGAATTGTTCACTTTTAAGTCAAGCTTTGTAGATATCAGATGTATTTTTGTTGTAATAATTAATTTTGAATAATAAAATAGTTTTTTAAAAAACTAACTTTGAGACTTCGAAACATTTCTGGCGCAGTCAGTAGGATTTCCAAATTGTCGCGTATTGAACGTAACAATTTCGTTTCAACGATTGATTGGAAATCGAACCCAGTGTCGCGATTCGTGAGTGGAGGTGTTCGCAGTGGAGTAGTTCCCAAAAAATCGAGAATCTCATCCATAGAGGACCACTACGACATTTCACAACGCTTAGCGTCGAAAGCTGAGACAAACATTGCTTAACTTTGCAAGGAGTGCATACCCAGGAATAGGTACTGTTCACCCTTATAGTTTTGGATATAGAAATGCTCAATTTCGTAATATTATTGTAAGTAACTTTGAATTTATTTTGTCATTACATGTCTATTGATTCATTTAGTGATTTTGACTTTGAAAACTTAATCGATCTTCCTAGACCAGAGAAAGAAAGCTGTTCTAGATTCAGTAAAAGATCAAAAAATAAAAATATTGAATATTGAAATAACATGCCAGATTTTAAACCAGAGTATTTAAACTGCGTACCGGAGTTCGACGGTAATCCTAATGAACTCAATAGGTACTTATCCGTATGCGAATCACTTATTAACAATTTTTATAATAGGGAGCAACCAAATCATTTTCAAAATATACATTTGATTAATTCCTTAATTTCTAAACTTTGTGGTAATGCTAAACTGGTTGTAAATATTCAAAATGTCACTTCTTGGACATCACTTAGGGATACCCTTTCTAGAAATTTTGCAGATCAAAGGGACGAGGCCTGTTTAAATCGTGATCTTGTCATGATGCGACAAGAAAATAACGAACGACCTCAACATTTCTATGACAGAATTTTGAACATTTAATATGCAGTTACGTTGAGTTACATGAAACAACACATCATAATAAATTGCTGATAAAGGACTTTTATAACAATTTACCATTGAAAACCTTTTTGTCAGGTCTCAGAGAACCGCTTGGAACAACAATACGCTGTATGAAGCCTGACACTTTGAATCAAGCTTTACAATATGTTTTGGATGAAGATAATATTCAATATTTTCAAAATAAAAATGTAAATAAACAAAAACCAAATAATAATTTTAACAATAGGAACAATTTTAATAATCAAGGTAATTTTAATTCTACAATCAAGGTTATAATGCACAAACTCCAAATAATAATAATTTTCCAAACAATAATTTCTTTCAAGCCCAAAACTCTTATCCGACGGGTCCAGTAAATATTCAACCACGGCCCCCAAGAAACCAAAATTTTCCAACCAATTCTCAAACCTTCAATCAAAATAGATATGTCAATGTTTTTAAACCTAATCAACTACCCAAACAAAATTTACCGAACCCAACGCCAATGTCCATTTCCACACGTAATATATTTCATAGAGGCATACAAATGAATGCTAATACCAGGAACGGTACAAATTTCGCAAATCCTTTTAACCAAAATCAACCTCGAAGAAATTTTATATCCGAAGAATTATTCAATGCAGAATGTCAGGATAATGATTTTTATCCTCAAAATTCCAATTCAGATCCATATGATACACTTGTAAACAGTTCTGAAAATGATCTAATTAATTTTAATGTTCCCGAAATAAATTTTAAGGAACAGTCCTACCACGTAGAACCACAAGTAATATCCCTTAATAACGTAAATAAAAGTGAATTGCCTTATATATATCTTCCTGAATACAAATTAAAGTTTTTAATAGATTCCGTGTCTTCAAAGTCCTTTGTTGACTCAAATGTAGCACTTAAGTTATTTTCTAAGCATATTAAAGATGACCCGTTTATCGTGTCAACCGCGCTTCAAAAATCTGCTCATAGATATAGTACTTTAATACCTATGTCAAAAATATTTAAGTTACCAAAACCTTCATATCAAAAATTCTTTTTGTTTAAATTTCATAGTATATTAGACGGCTTAATAGGAATGGATATCCTTAAAATTTTACAAGCCAACATAGATATTAATAAAGGATACTTGTCAACTCCTTATACAAAAATACAGTTACTTTATCATCCCACTAACAACGTAGTGAATTTAATAAACATAGCGCCTCGTTGTGTACAAACAATAAAAGTAAAAACTAATATTTCTAATGGAGAAATAATAATTCCCTATCAAAAACTTGGAAATTGTAAAATACCAGAATCTCTATATATAGCGAAAAATGGTACTGCTTTAACCACAATTTCTAACAGCTCCACAGATTCAATCACCCTAGATTTTTCTGAACTCAGTATTGTAGAAAAATTTGATAGACAATGTATCCAACAATTTGAATTAAATCATTTTGATGAAACTTATAAACCAAAGGACCCCACCCTTTTCCAATAGCAAACTGGCGTTCCGTCAAATGTAATAAATTTTGAATATTATGTTGTACTCGACTTGTTGACCAAAAGTGTCCATGGGACCAATTCAATCCTATGACTAGTTTTTAAAATACAGGGTGTTAAAGTCGAGAAATCCATATTTTTTTGAAACTACGAACATGATTAAGAAGAAAAAAATAAGCATTTTTAGTTAATTGTAGCATTACTATGTCCTAGTCTAACGCAAACGTACACATAAATGTTCAAAATGGAAACATATACAGGGTGGTTCTCAGTTATATCAGGGGGAGTTTTTGATTTTCTGGGAGAATGTGATATGGAATGAAAACATGGTCAAAAATAAAAACTTACACAATGTTTACTATTCCGACATTATATAAACTCATTTTACATTATATGTATACAGGGTGATTGTTAATTTATCCACAGAAAGGCGTTTATTAAAAAATAATAAATTACACTCTGTATATTGTTTTATTTGTTATTAATATTGATTATGCATTTAATAACTAGAGAACAATAGTTTTTATAGAATACAGGGTGATAGAGACATCTAATTCGTTTTGATGCAGCAATTATTAAATAAATATTACCTTCTCAGAATCACCCTATATTTTTCAATTCGATCCGTCAAAATGTACGATCTATTTATTTTTGTAATTATCTTTAAGCAATTAATAACTTCATATAATTTCATAATTTTAGTATGATGCGTTTTTGAGATTCCAATATATGTATATAGTGAACCATATTAAATATCAGACATATCCATTCATGTACGAGTATAATAACCATTTGTGAGTTATAATATTTGAAAAATCCCCTTCCGATTCTCTGAACTGTTCAATTGCGTATTTCTCGAAAACGAATGAGAATATCGTGTTTGAACAAGAGTACCAATATCACGTAGAAATGATGTTCATGTCATATTTTCTAATAAAAATCACTACAAAATTTCGTCAAAAAAGTTACCAGTCAATTTCATCCTCAGAAATCCTTCACGAGCTTCCCCTGTAACAAAATATCAAATAATACATAAAATAATATTGCCTGTATAAAATTATGCCTCTGTGCCGATTTTGATAACAATCGATAAATATACAGTGAAATTATTAGCAAAAAACGGAAAAAATTCAACTTTAACGCCCTTTATCTTTTTCGACAGCAATATTTTATTGAAGTTATTTGGTCCTATCGCCATATTTTGGTCCAAACAATCTACCCTTAGCCTATGTCCCAATAGTTATGATTCACCCTGTATATTGTAATCTCAAAAACGGATCATACTAAAATTATGAAATTATACGAATATATCAATTGTTTATAGCTAATGACAAAGATAAATAGATCGTACATTTTGACGGATCGAATTGAAAAATATAGGGTGATTTTGAAAAATGAATATTTCTTTAATTGTTGCTGCATCAAAAACGAATTAGACGTGAGTATCAGCCTGTATTTCATAAAAAGTATTGTTATCTAGGTAATTATTTATTACTCCATAATAAATATTATTAACAAATTCCTTAATATACAGGGTGTAATTTTTTTTAAGAAACGCCTTTCTGTGGATGAATTAGCAATCACCCTGTATACATATAATGTGAAATGGGTTTATATGTCAAAACAATGAACACTATGTACCTTTATTTTTGACCATTTTCCATTCCATACCAGAATCTCTTAATTTTGTACTATTCTAAACAAGTGTACTGTGGAAACATATGAAGTGCGAAGTGAGTTAGAAATGGCATCCTCATTGTCATTGTCAATGTAACATTAATTGTTGTGTTGAGATATTATAATATGGCTTTTGCAAATAGTGTTACGTTTGTGACCACTTTTATTTTCCAAGACAAACTGTTCGTTTAATTCGCGATGATAACATAGATTTTCTTCAAATTGCCGGTAACAGAAGGCAAGCAGCTGGATTTCCTGTCGTCGATATTTTTGACAACACACACATACTAATTGTAATATTTCTATATCAAATGAACTGAGAAATATAGAAAATAATAATAATCACCTACGGTTAAATGTCTTATCACCTGCTACAAGCCGCTCCTGCATAACATGTGAATCAATAGTAAACCTTCAACGAGTAACTTTAAAGTATAGAGTTGACATTTTTGTTGCGGGTAACATATATGTACCCGATTTTTTAAGAATTTGTAGCCATCATTTGGATGATCGTGGTTTTTTATTGCACCAATTACAAGAGGGTTTGAATTTTATAAATAAACCTTGCACAATGACAAATATGTTTCTTCAAGGTTTAAGAGATATGGCCCATGAAAATCGCCAAGTCAGAAACTGGGAGGATTTAAACAGTTTTAGTGACGAGGAGTTCTAATCCCTAACCTCGCTATCCTGAAATAATTTTTTGGAATTGTATGAATTTTGTTACTCGATTGAGCATGGTGGAAATATGAGAAATATTAATAAAACAGATTTATTGACCTTCCTAATTAAACTAAGACATGGTGTTTCGGATGATTTTTTGAAAATACTTATCAACTACGGTTCCAGGTAAACAACTAGCAGAATAATTTCTATTGTAAGAACTTCCTTGCAACATAGATTTGTACCAAACCACATACGGTTCGATTTAATTGCAAGGGAGGATTATATCAACAACCATGTATCTCCATATATTAATCAATTGTACAATCCTACTCCTGATATTCCTAAAGCTATAGCATATATAGATTGCACCTATAATAAATAGAAAAAAGCAGCAATTTCCGGACCCTGCGACAGTCTTATTGCTTTCACAAAAATAAACATTTACTGAAACCTGAAATTATATGTGCTGCTGACGGATATATTTTAGCTATTAATGGACCATATTTTTCTGATTCAAAGAACAATGATGCATCTATTTTGGATTATGCATTCGCAAACGACATCAACGGAATGCGAACTTGGTTTTTTGAAGTTGTCGTGGTGATATTAGATAGGGGATACAGAGACTCTATTCCGTTGTTAGAAGAACTAGGTCTACACTATCATATGCTACCATTTTTACCTAGAAATCGACCACAGTTAACAACGTTCGAAGCGAATACGGCTCGTTTAATAACAAGTACCCGCTGAATAGTAGAGGCCAGAATTGGACATTCAAAATCCATTTTTAATTTTTTTCTGGACGAATTAGCGTAACTAACGCAGCAAAACTGCGGGAGTTTTATTCTATTGCTGGCGCCTTACTTAATAAATTCCATCCTTTAATAGCAATACCTGGAACAGTGGGGTTAGCAAATCAAATGTTAACTCATTCTGAAGATGTAAATATTGTTCAGGCGCGAGTAGAACAAGAAAATCTTGGAGGACGACATGGTCAATGGACTCGATTAGATCACAGGCATGTACCAATATTTCCACATTTATCACAAGAATATTTGAAAAATTTGACAGGTCCATATCATGTTCATCTTGCCAGTTCTTATATATAGGATAAATTACAAAGAGAGGAAGATTAGATTTTACAGATCGATGAACACGTGGAAGAACCGAACTTTTTAAGATTCCGGCTATATTCTAGATTTAGAAATAATACTAAACATATGCTGTGGGTAATTTATAGAGATCCTAATGATGACGATGAAGAGCACATATTTCTGTACTTGCAGGTCAGGAACTAGAACCCTAGGAACATGTGCTCATGTAGCAAGTGCTATATGGTTCTTTGGTTTTGCCAGGCATCAAGAACATGTTAAGTTTCCATCAATCAAACTATTAAATTATATTGATGATGCACATGACAGAATTCTACCTGAAAATAATGAAATGGGTCCAGATGTTTTATAAAAAAATATTTACCATTTACTAAAATAATGCTTTTAGAAGATAACAAATCCATAACAAACTACTGTACACATTAAAAGTATTAGGTAAATAAATATTTTTACCCATTTCTGTTTCTTTCTATTTAACTGATAGATACTAGCTCCATGGCCGATAGTAAACTACGATTTTTGTACTCACAAATGGAAATTATTATACATGAATGGATATGTCTGATTTTAATATGGTTCACTATATACATATATTGGAATCTCAAAAGCGCATCATACTAAAATTATGAAATTATCTGAAGTTATTAATTGCTTAAAGCTAATTACAAAAATAAATAGATTGTACATTTTGACGGATCGAATTGAAAAATATAGGGTGATTCAGAAAAGGGAATATTTCTTTAATTATTGCTGCATCAAAAACGAATTAGATGCCTCTATCACCATGTATTCCATAAAAACTATTGTTCTCTAGTTATTAAATGCATAATCAATATTAATAACAAATTCCCTAGTAGGTATACAGAGTGTAATTTTTTATTTTTTAAGACACATCTTTCTCTGGATGAATTAACAATCAGCCTGTATACATATAATGTAAAATGGGTTTATATAATGTCAGAACAGTGAACATTATGTAAGTTTTGATTTTTGACCATGTTTTCATTCCATATCACATTCTCCCAGAATTTCAAAAACTCCCCCTGATGTAACTGAGAACCACCCTGTATATGTTTACATTTTGAACTATTCATGTGTACGTTTGCGTTAGACTAGGACATATTAATGCTACAATCTACTAAATCAAGTTACGTAGTTCCAGAAAATATGGATTTCTCGACTTTAACACTCTGTATTTTATAAACTAGTCATAGGATTTAATTGGTCCCATGGACACTTTTGGTCAACAAGTCGAGTACAACATCATATTCAAAATTTATTACATTCGACGGAACGCCACTTTGCCATTAGTAAAGGGCGGGGTCATTTGGATTTTTCAAAATTTAGAACTAATCATTTAAATATAGAAGAAAAAACTAAAATAATTAATCTGATTAAGGAATACGCAGATATATTTCATCAAGATGATTTGCCACTAACCCTAACAAATAAAATAAAACATAAAATTAATACAATTGACGAAATACCTGTATATACACGATCATATAGATACCCTTTTATTTATAAAGATGAATTTCAAACACAAATAAAAAATATGTTCGATAATAAAATAATTAGGGCTAGTAGTTCACCATGGATCGTTCCAATGAAAATGGACGCCTCGGGTCAACGAAAATGGAGAGTAGTAATCGATTATACATCACGATGCACGACAATCAACACGTCACCCGCAAACGAAAAATTGCTCAACTTAAACTAACAAGTAGAAAAAAGTTTTTAGCGCTAAAATTGGGTAGAACGGTAGAGGATGAATCTTTGAATAAAATATTTAAACCTATATCTGAACCCTGGCAAAAATTTGTAAAATTACGTTATGTAGATGCTGCGAGAAATATTAAAAAAGAAAACGTTAAGAAGGAGTAAAAGAAGGATGAGAGGGAGGAGGAGGAGGAACCTCCTTTGTCTGCTAAAAAAGAATTTCCTAAATTCCAATCGCTTGAAGATATGGCCGAGAATAGTGATAATGGAGATGAAGTGTTTTCTGAAGACGATGGTGCTGTCGCACTGCAAGATCCCAACGTTTCGGTTGAAGCTATGAACGCGTATTTAGAACAATATCCTCCTATGGCTCATCGGTTTATCATCGATCATTGGACGAATAACGAAAACAATGACAAGGTTTATGGCCCCGTTTACGATGGTTATTCCTCCAAATGGATACTAGGTACAAAAAATATTGACTTTGATAACAAATTTGGTTACATTAAGACGGAGGAACGTCAAATTAAAGGCACCCCCGGCTTATATGAACTTATATTCTACGACGACCCGCAAAATTATAATGAAGAGGATTTGAGCAATTACTAGACAGTAGTAACTTTAACAAACCCTCATAGAAATACTCTGGGCCATCTCAAAGGAGCTCAGAGATGGGAATACACGAATATTATAAGACCAATGTTTATTCCTCGACGCAACACCACTGGCAGTGGCATTTAACCTACAATAACGCACCTATAGAATACCTGTATTGGGATGATCCGAACGAATTATGTGACCGTCTTAAGCTTTTGAAGGCATCCAAGGATGCAGGAAATACTTCGAATGATAACGAAATTGTTGCCCTCATAAATGAACTTAGAGAAGCCGATATTATATACTAACCTATAGTATTTTGTTCATGTACAATATGTCTTTCGATAAGTTTGGGCTCAAATCGAGTTTGCGTAGCAGCAGCACAATCGTTGCAGGATTTACTAAAATTGAAAATCAACTGAAAAATATATTTGAGGATAAAATTATTACTGTGCAATCGAATTTTCCATCAGACTTATCTTTACTTGTTAATGGAATCGATAAACTTGAACCATTAACTATACATTTACCAAGAGAATTGAAAAAAGACGTAGACAAGGCGATAGAGGATACGGAATCTAATATACGGGCCGAATTGGAAAATACGATCATTGATAAAATTGTATCGATAAATGTACAATTATCGCAAAAGTTGAATGATTTAAGCAAAGATATATTTATCATTAAGCAGAAAATTGAATGAAATGTCTAAGGAAAAGGTTCAACTTGTCAAAGAATTACATAGATCTGCTAGAAAGAACTTTCTTCGTCGGCGGACTATTATAAAGGGTTTAGATGATTTGTGGCAAATGGACTTAGTTGAAATGCGTTCGTTTGCCCTCCAAAATAAAGGATTCTAATTGATCATGGTGGTCATTGATTGTTTTTCAAAGTACGTGTGGACGAAGGCGTTGAAGACGAAAACAGGTAAAGAAATAACAAAAGCATTCGCAGATATTTTAAAAAGGTCCACCAGATGTCCTCATTATCTACAAATTGATCAGGGTACGGAATTTTTCAACGCAAAATTTCAAAATTTAATGCAAAAAATGCTATTACTCATGACAATACGTTTAGCGTAAAAAAGGCATCCATCGCTGAGAGAGTTATTAGAACTTTAAAGTCAAAATTGTATAAATATTTCAGTTTACAAGGTACGTACAAGTGGATTGATATTTTACAAGATTTGACTAACGAATACAATAATACTAAACATCGAACGATCACATGCAAACCATCCGAAGTACGAATATCCAACGAGAAAATCATTTTAAATCGTGCATATAGTCATTTGAAAATTGCCGGTCCCAGAAAACTTAAATTTGACGACATTGTACGCATTAGTAAAGCCAAGCACGTTTTAGAAAAAGGTTATACCCCCAATTGGACGACAGAGCTATTTAAAATTGTCAAAGTTAAAATAACTAATCCTGTGACGTATCTACTAGAAGATATGGATAAAAATCCAATAAGTGGTGCTTTTTATGAGGAGGAATTACAAAAACCTAGCCATCCTGACATATATTTAGTTGAAAAAGTACTTAGACGGAAGGGTAATAAAATGTATGTAAAGTGGCTTGGACTCGATAATAAACACAATTCATCGATACAAAACGTCGATATTGTATAGAAACCCACCCAAGCGACCAATGAGAACACCAATCACAACTATGGAAGCATATGAAGGACATGAAAGAAATTGACGATTCTTAGTTTCGAAATGCAGCCAAATCAGAACAACATTACTTACTTTTAACAAATTATACGCTTTTGAGTTATACAATTGGATGTGGATTGAGTTCTGCAAGATCCTTCACGCCTGCAGTAATTCCATCACATAATTGTAGACCCACCAAGAAATCGTTTGGTATTTTTGAATGGGATGTCTACTACGTTACTAAAGAGAAAGATTGAGGATTTTTTTCATTTACCACAAAATAACGAAGAACAAACAACGTTTCTGTGTGGCAACTATTGTACCATTTCACAAATAGTTTATGATAATCGTAAATTTCTTTTCGTCAAGAAACACGATATCGAGTACTGTATGGATGAGGTTCAGCAAATAATAAATTTACATGTTTGACTAATATCACAACGTCTTTATCTCTTGGAAAATTTGAATTTTTATCGTTATTATTGTAATATTTTAGACTTTTGTAAAGAAAATCCATTAGAATTATTGAATAAGTTAAGTTTATTTAAGTCAAACGATTTGTTAAATATCGCTCTACAAGAATTATTCTACCTTTATAAAATTAGAGTTGTTAATGATTTAGAAAAAATAAATAATTGAATATTATCAATTTGTTTTATTTAAAAAAAACAACGACAGTATAAGGGATCAAGTCAACTTTTTTAACTCAAAACACCTTTGCCTCAAACCAGGAAAATAAAAAAGTAAACTGTTGGAATAGTTTTTTATTAAAATACAAAGTGAAGCATACAAAAACAAGCGAGGGATACAAGAATTAACAATGTACAGAACATGTGCAATTATGTGATGAATTTATTTTAAAAAGTACATTGTTACAGTTGCTACAATAATTTTCAAACAAATTATAAGGTTCGTAAAGATCTGATTTTTCCAATTGACTTAGAGAAAAAAATTGCTCAACTGAAAAGTTAGACTTCAGTGCCGCTATAGCAGGTTGAAACTTCGCAAAACAAGTAATACATAATTTCAAGTTTAAAGAACATAAATCTACAAAATAAGTTTGTTGACACCAACAGTAATAATCATATATTGAATCACCTTCTTCATCTCTATCTCTTTTTTCTTCTTGAACTATTTTATCGTGATATTTAAAAACCATTCTCTCTTTATCACCGCTTTCAAACATTTCGTTCAATTTAATTATATGAAACTTTTGAGCAATTTCCTTAGTTAGACACCATGGAAGCGGTGAATTTGAAATAAAAATTATACTAGAAATTTCTTTAGAAATTTTGTCAATGCATAGGCTTGATAGAAACATTATGTTTCACTCGCTTAACTGGAGGAGACGGTGAAATGGTTTCCTCGCAATATAAATTAGTTTGACTCGAATATGATGGAATGGTTTCCTTACAATTTAATTCAAATTTCTTCTCCTTGTTATTACCTTTCAAATGACGATTAATTGATTTTTCACAGAATCAAAAATGTAAATTACATGTGGCACAAAATGTTGACATGTTCTTTTTTTACCTAAAACGAATATATTGGTTAAATTCCTCAAAATTATTAATGATGACAAGGCTGATGCTTATATTAAAAACGATCAATCAATTATCGATTATGGAATAATGTCCCCAAGGTAAAGTGTCTGTAGTGTTGGTATACAAATAACGTTTGTCATCATTGGCATTTAAAGCTAATTTTTGTTGTTCTATACTGTACACATTATGCAATTTTGATTGAATTATAAGTTGAGTAATTAACAAATTAGAATTTTCCTGTCGCTTCATAAACCCTTGTAAACAGTTGAAATAATCATCAAAAATAATTCTATTTTTCACCACATTCTTTTTAACTCCCTTTGCTCGTTTAATAGTTTTCTCTCCCTCAATCTTATAGCAATATTGTTTGGAACGCAATCCAACAAAATTTGTAATCCTTCGTGACTCCCATCACTTTTTTATTGACTGACGGAATACCCCATTGGTTATCTGGAGGATACTCGCTTGTATAAAGTTTATGTATGTCAGCTTTTATAACCTCGAGGTAGACATCTTCACATTGAATATCAAACAGCAAAATGTCAGTGTCAGTGTAAAGAAGTTTACATTTTTCAACTGGAAATTTCTGATACATATAATCGTAATGGAACTTGTTGAGACAAGTTTTGGAAATATCTAGAATAGCCATTCCAATATACAGAGGCTTATCCATAATGATCCTACCCTTCTTTGGTTCAACAGCCATCAAATTTTCATCAGAAATTGATCGTGAATGGAACCTAGGGCTAGCGATTAAATTTCTAGCTCCTACACGACCTTCCCATTTTGTGACGAGTTTAACAATTTTTTGCTTCATTTGATTCGGAATTGTTTTACCAAATACTGCGTTATCCATTAGTTTGAAAAGGTTTTTTTCAAAACCGTTCTTGGCTGTGTGTGATCTGTTAAGATCGATGTAACTCTTAAGCCCACAATTCTGCTTAAACTTTAATACTCTATGATTTTTTGTTAAAACTAAACCATGTGAAATGGCTTGCTTTAAATTTATATAATGAATAATATATATATTCTTATTATGTAAAGTTGTCATTAATTTAAGTAATTTGTTTAAAACTTACGAAATAGAGATGAAGAAGGAACAGTTATGTTAATTTTCAATTATTTTAAAAATTGTAGCTGGATTTGGCTTGTTGACGTTTTTCTGTCCTTGATGTGCTAGAGAATATTTCCCTGTCACAAATTCGGTAACGAAAGGTTTAAATTCTTCTATAACCCTTTTAGGTAAGAAAACAACGTTGCCTTGCAGTTCAATTAAGATGGTTTCATGCACCACACTAGCATTTAAAATTGGATGAGGAATGTTAATTGGAAGCTCAGATAATTTTTTGCTCTCTTTGTGCTCCTTATCTTGTAGTCCACATGTTTAGTTAATTTTTGTTAAGTCCATCTAAAAGAAGAGTCATTTTATTTTGCTGTTAAAAACGTTTATTTGATGTTTCTTTACCACTGTTAGGTTGACAATGATAACGTAAAATATTTTCTCTTCAATTTATATTTTGTATCCCTCGTTTATTTGGAGGCTTTTCTCCTGCGTGATTATGCAAATGTCTGTGTAAATCACTTCCCATGTGTGTCCATTGATTTCGACTTTAGAAATATCCTTCTGCTGGCTTTTGTAAAATCTTGCAATTTTTCAGTGAATTATCTTCCGGTTTTAGTCTTTTTAGAAAATTCGTCCAATTTTGGTTTTTATATTCTTTGATAAGTGTATTTATTGTCGTTTGGTAATATTTAAGTAGGGATCGATCCTCTTCACTTCTGGAGAACTGCCATATTTTTCTTACTTTGTTTTTGTCGTGTATAAGTGTAATTATGTAATCGGGAAGGGTGTTATGAGGGGTTGGTTTACTTTTTATGGTGGTTGTGTGACTTCTGGCGGCAATGTATTGTTTATGTATTTCCTGAAATTTAACCAGCTGGTGGTTGTGTAATCATATATGTGTTTTGTGGTGGGTTGTATTGTGTGCGGTAGTTTTAAGTGGATAAGGACAGGGTCGTGGTCGGAATTAAGGTCGTTTAGGGTTTTTATTTTTGTGATATTGTTTATGTTTTTTCCGATAGCAATATCAATTGTGCTGTGGGAGTGGTTTGAGAAAGGAAAGTGGGTGGGGTCATCAGTGTAGAAAATGTTACATTCAGTATTGTCACAGAATTTCAGGAGAGTACTTCCGTTTACATTTGGGTGTTGTGTAAAATTATCCCATTGGGGGTGTCTACAATTTAAATCCCCTACCATTAAAACTTTATTGTGCGAGTTCATTATGTTGTTATAATCAACATCTCTTAATTTATTAGTGGGCGGGTTAAGTGCGCCTACAATTTTGATTTTGTTATCAAATAGTATAGCGATATGCTCAATAGATGAATCGTTTTGTTGCAAGAGTTTGAAATGTATGCCTTTTTTATTAGCAGAGCGATACCGCCACCACGGGCATCGTTGGGACGGTCTTGTTTAAGAGACGATAATCTGGGTTTTTGAAGTTTATAACTTTATTTGGTTTTAGGAGTGTCTCGATTAGAAAGAAAATATCTGGTTTTTGAATGTCGAGAAAGTGACGAATTAAGTGGAGTTTATTAACAACTTGTATGTTACAGAAAATGATTTTAAGATTATATCTTTTTTGAGAGCTTGTTTCACCCCCTACCTGCCTAGATGTCATAGTTATCTATCCAGGTGACAAAGTTATTATAGATTGTAAATTTTTCTATTTTTGTGGAAGCTTTCTCCATTTCACGAATTAGATCGCCAACTGCTATTGCTAATTCATCAAGATTTACCAGCAAATGCAGCTTCTGGAACAGCCCATTTATTTCTGTGAATTTACTTATGTCTGTGTATTTATTTTGGTTGGTTATTGGTATATTCTGTGATTGGGGTTGAGGGTGGGTATTTTGGGGGTGAGTTTTTGTTGGGAGACTGGGGAATTCTCCATTAGAGTTGTTTTTCTGGGTCCATGGATTATTTTTAGGTAGGGGTGCAGGGATGAATTTTTGAGGGATGGGTTTAGATTTTTGTGATTGGGATTTTTTTCTTCTAACTAAATTTTACGTTTTATAAATTCCGAACATATCTCCGCATTCGCTGGATAGTCTCCTTTACAGTTGACACATGTGGCTGGGGTAGTTCTTTCTTTGCTACACTCTGGTGTTAGATGTGGTCCTGCGCATTTAAGGCATCTGGGAGCCCTGCCGCAGTTAGACGTTGCATGTGCCCATAATTGGCAGACATGACATTGAATTATGGGTTTGTTTTGTCTGCGGTGCCCCCAGAGCACTCTGGTATATTCGATGATTTTCACATGTTTGATGAGGTAATCAAGTGTTACTTTGGGGTCAGTTATTACAAGATATAACGATCTCCCTTTTGTCGACATTCTGTATATATCTTAGATTTGAATTTTGTACGTTTTTTCGATGTCTTCACGTATACCTATGAGTTGCAACCCTTCTGCAAGGCCACGTAGAACGAAGGCGTTTGATTTCTCCTCACGCCTTGTATAGGTATGGAATTGTACTTTTTCTTCTTTGAGGGCTTGTTTCAATTTTTCAAAGCCATCGACGTCTTTTGTAAAAATTGTGGAGGAGTTATTAGTATACTTGATTTCAAAGGGGTATGTCGTGGTTACTTAGTAAGGGTCCCTCGTATACTCGACGTTTACCATAAAGGCATATTATTATGGGGGAAACCACTTACCTAGCAACCTGTGTTCGGGAACAGAATAAACAATAACACATTTATAAAATCACTGGGTTCAAGTTTAATACATTTAAAATTACACTACTATAAATATCAAAACGACTTATTCAAAGTATTAATAACAATCATATTCTCATCCTGGTTCGTTCACACCCATTATATAGGAAACATAGTTGTGTTTTTCTACACAGCCGACCTCGGTCTGTAAACTATACATGTCTGTTTATAAAATAACAAAAACAATCTTTCCTTGGTAAAGGACATTGACTATGGCCGGCCGATGCTCCTTAAATACTATAATTAATATTAAATTAAATATTATTATTATTTCTACGTTAGTGTCCTTTAATGTCTTTTAAGGGATCACTACATCATCCCCTCTTGGAAGAGAAAAATTATCATACTAATTTTTCGATAACACTTATACCTAAAACTGTTTTTATGAATGTTTTTGTTTTGTCTTTGTTTACTAAACACTACTTGTTCGTTTATCAACACACTCCACTTATTTACAATTGTTTCCGCTCTTTGTATACAAACAATCGATTCTTATGAACAGTCTGTTGTTTTTTGTCTGGAGATGTAATCTCACAATTTACCCCTTTGACTCCCGTTATTTCAAACGGACCTAGATAATGTGAATCAAATTTGTTTCTTGCTTCATTTTTTAGAATAACTAATTCCCCTATTTTAAAATTTACGGGTGAAGAAACATTTTTGCTATTATTAACTCTACTTAATTTATTATTTATTAAAAACTGTCTGGCCCTTTCATTAGCGTATTGTAATTTATATCTTAATTCATTATCATATTTTTCAAGATTGTAACACGGTTCAATTTTTGCGTTTAAAAATTCTGGCAAATTGGGTTTTCTCCCATATAATAACTCAAAAGGAGTGTATCCGTGATACGTATTTGGTGTTGTATTATAACAATATGCGAACATTCTTACAACCTCACACCAATTATCCCTAGAATCTTTGATAAAATTTCTTATATATTCGTTAAATGTCCTATGTAATCTTTCGCAACCGCCTATTGTTTCGTGGTGATATGCTGTTGAAAAATTATGTTTTATATTTAATAGTTCTGCTAAATTCTTCATTATTTCGTTCTTATATTCCGTCCCTTGATATGTTCTTATTTCTTTCATCAATCCGTAATTTGGTATAAAGTTGTCGAAAATTGCTTTTGCTATTGTGTGTGCTTCTTTATTCTGAACTGGTATCATAACTGCGTACTTAGTTAATTCGCATAATATCGTAATGCAATAACGATTTCCGTTGTTACTTTCTACAAACGGACCTATTGTGTCTATGTAAATAATATCAAACGGTTTTATAGATGTATCTGTTATGACAAATTTTTCTTTGTGACTGGGCTTTGCCTTATTCACTTGACATTTATGACAATTTTTTACGTATTTCCTTACGCCTTTCTCCATGTTTTTCCACTTGAAATTTGCTCTTAGTTTATTTAATAACCCATTATTTCCTACATGTCCCCCAAACATTGGATCATTGTGGTATCTTTCTAATATCTTTTGGATCTCTTCTTTCTGCTGTACCGTTTTTGGTACGTCGCATATACATACATGAATACTTTTTAACCTTTGATTTCCTATTTCTATAAATTCTTCTACTGTGCACTTTTTAAATATATCATCATTTGTATATATTTTCATTCTTTTTACTTCATTTCTTACCGATAGCTCTTCAAGCTTTTCCAACGTTCGTCCTAGGTCGAAGTTGTGTAAACCGGTATTTAAGGCTTCACTAAATTTCAATTTGTTTTTGATCCGAATGCTCATCCTAAGAGAGATACGGTTATTTTCAAAGTGTAAAATTGGTAATTTATGTGCCTCAAGGTTATTTAAAACTTTTACTACTGCAGGTTTTTGTATTCTTACTTCTTTTGTTTCCACTTTATTCCTTTGATCCTTTGCTGTCTGTACGTTTTCTTTTTGCGTTTGTGCTCTTGTGATTGCCAAGACATGTGAATTATTTATGTATAAATCCTTAAGTTCTTCAATGGATATTCTCGATATACTGTCCGCGTAATTTTCTATACCTTTTACATACTGTATTTCAAAATCGTATTCTTCCAAATCGATTCTTATTCTCGTTAGTTTCGATGTCGGGTCTTTCATTGCAAATAAATGCGTTAGTGGCTTATGATCTGTTTTTACTATGAAATGTGGTGAACCATATAAATAACATTTAAAATGATTGATTCCCCAATGAATTGCTAATAATTCTTTTATGATGGTGGGTTTGAAGCTCGCTTTTCTTGAAGCTGCGTGATGCGAATGCGATGGGTAGGTTTCGTAATTTTGACTTAAAATTGCCGAACATGCGCTATTTGAAGCGTCTGTAGTTAATATGAATTGTCTATTAAAATCTGGATATTTTAAAATTGGTGGGTTGATTAATGCACTTTTTAAGACCTGAAATGCGTCTTCGCACTCTTGTGACCACTCGAATTTTACATTTTTCCTCGCTAGTTTATTTAAAGGAATACATATTTCTGCAAAATTTTGAATGAACCTTCGATAGTAATTGCAAAATGCAACAAATCTCTTGACTTCGTTGGCATTTTTTGGCACTGGGTAATTCTGAATGACGGAGTATTTTGCTTTATCTGGTGAAACACCGTCCTTTGACAAATTGTGACCTAAATATGCGACTTCTCGCCTAAAGAATTGACATTTTTGTGGATTTAATTTTAAATTAAATTTACGACATGCGTCAAATACTTTTTTTAGGTTGGCTAAGTGATGCTTCTCTGAAATTCCTGTTACGACTATATCGTCCATATAAAGAAATATTTTTTCCGGCGTGAGGCCTGAAAATGCTATCGACATCATTCGTGAAAAACTATTAGGACTTATGTTTAACCCAAAAGGTAGTCTTGTGAATTGAAATGAGCCTTTTTCGGTGCTGAACGAAGTGTATTTTCTAGAAGATTGTTGTAAAGGTATTTGATGAAAACCTGACATAAGATCTAAAACTGAAAACCATTTTGCTCTCCCTAATTGATCTAAAATTGCATCTATCCGCGGTAAAGGAGATTTATCTGTAACTATTTTCTTATTTAGCTGTCTAAAATCTATACAAAGTCTCCACGCCTTATCCTGATTCGACGATTTTTTTGGCACTAATAATACTGGACTATTATATTCTGATACTGAGGGTTCAATTATTCCCTGTGTTATAAGTTTTTCTATTTGGCTATTTAATTCTGTTGATTGTGAATGTGGTGTTCGATAATTTTTTATGTATATCGGTGTATCATCCTTTACTGATATCTTTTGTTCATAGAAGTTGTTGTGTGTTAGTATATCGTTCTTCAAAGCGAATATATCCTCGTAATTTTCACACAGTTTCGTTAAATCGTTTCTTACATATTCCGGTACTTCTAAATTTAATGCTTTCCTTAATTCTTTCATTCTATCACTACTCTCAGTCTTAATTGTGTATATATCGAATAAATGTAAATCTAAAGTTTCAATATTCTTAGTTTTTACTGAAATACTTTCATAATTTGTATTTAAAATTCTAACGTACGGATTTTTCCCTGATATTATGGTTCTGGCTACAAATACTCCTGGTGCTATTTCTTGTTGCTCTACTATTGTATCCTTTCTCAAATTCCTGAAATTCTCTATTAGCCTGTATACCTCACATCTAGGTGGTATTGCTAAAGTATCATATTCTGGATTACCAAAAATCTGTATGGTTTCTGGATTGTTAGACTTGCAATTTATATGTAATTCTGATTGTGAATAATCTAATACACAATTATTTTGTGTCATGAAGTCTCTTCCTATCAGTCCATTTGTTGGTATTGGAAAATTTTCTTCCACTACGTGAAAACAGTGTCTTAATATTATGTTATTGATATAGAGGTTTATGTATATTTGACCTAAAGTTTTAGCTGAGCCTTCAGTTATCCCCTTAATATTTATTTTATTCCTTGTTTCCATCAAATGATGTGGAAAATTTTTAGAAATTTTTATTAAAGAAATGTCTGCTCCTGTATCTAATATAAAAGTGTAGATATTATCAGATAGACTTGTCTGAATTTCTATAAAGTTAGAAAGTGATAAATCTAAATAATATGCTGAAAATGTTTCTGTAATTTTGCTTTCGTTACTTGGTTTTTTATTCAAAACCCCAATTGTTTCTGATTCTCTCTTGCTTCTTCATTTTCTATTTCACATATTCTTACGTTACTTTTAGCTTGACTATTGTAATTTCCATTATTATTATATTTCTTATATTTATTAAAATTTTCGTATCTGCCGTAGTTGTTTCCTTGATTATACTGTCTAAATGTTCCTCTTGAATGATTACCATTATAACATCCTCTGTTGATTCCTCTCCGATGGTTATTCCTAAAGTCAAAGTTTGATTTCCTGAAGAAATTCCTGTTATCGTTCATATGTAAGACGTGTTGTTGTCCTACTATACCTTCTACTAAAACCAATTTTGATAATACTTCTTGTGTTGTTTCAAAACTTCCCGCTGCAATTATCGTTTTGCTTGCATCCATTGCGGCATTCATAGTTACTGCCTTAATCGTTGCTTCTTTCGTATATTTCTCAGCTAGCCGTTCAGGCATCCCTTCCGATATGTATGCTGCCTGTAATCTTTCCGCCAGTTTCTCTATTTCTGTTGCATACTGTGTCACATCCTTTCCGTTCTGTCTTATTTTACCAAGTTTCGCTAGGAGAAGGCTTGGATTGTCTCCTCTTATCCCTGCTTTAAGTTTATCTTTGATGTCTGCAATGAAGTTTTTCGTTGTGATTAAACTTCTAGCTTTTCCTGTTAATCTCGTCTTTATCAATAGGATAGCATTTTCCTCATTACCATTCGTGTTTGTCTGTAGTAAATCCAATGAGTCTAAGAATGACTGTAATTTACTTGCTTCGCCGTTAAACTCATTCGGTAAAACTTTACTCGCAAAATTAAAAAAATCGTTCATACTTGTCGCCATTTTCAACTGTTTGCTTATTGCTTGTAATACAACCGCATTAATTTCCTCAAATATAGAGGTAGGTATGTCTATAATACAATTTAACGCTTGAAATGCCCTTTCAGCTTTATCCTTAATCCTACTTGAATAACTTTTACAAGTCTCTTGTTGTATTGAACTTAAATTTTTCCAATTTTTGGCTATTAACCTAGTAAAATTATTGTAAAGACCTACTATGCTACTAATTACTTCTATATGTATATAAGGATTTTTAGGAGTTTCCTTCTTCAAAACCCTTTTCCCTGTTTATTAACTTCTTCTACAATCAATCGTAATTTATTCTGAAAATCTTCCCACGTTATTGACATTTAAAAAAAACTTTGTTCATAAGAATAGAATGCACGTGTACTTACAAATTACTTATACGGTGAGAGTTCCTGTTGCTTGCTTTATTGCATTGCTTCTGTTGATACTCTTTTCAACGCTCTTCGGTGTGTTTTCCATACTGACCAAACGAATTTGCAGATAAAAGCTATTGTTATAATGTATAGTAATACCATGATGTGCATCGCAACATTATCTTGCTGTACCATGAAAGTGTTATTGACAATTCCTGTTTCTTTTGCTTCCTGTTTGGTTGATGAACCTCCCATTGTTTGTTTTCTCCAAGGTCCCAAATTTATGTAGAAAACCATATAGTTCTATCCTTATAACATCAATTGTACCATAACTTATCATTTACTTACAGGATAATTTACCATAACCATTTGTTCTGGAGGATTACTATTTTACTATTACCATTTACCATTAATATACATTTCACTATCCATTTTTCCATTACCATATTACCATTCACTTCGCATGTAGTGGCGATTACCAATATACCATTAATTTTTCCATTATCACTACCATTTCCATTTAATTTGCAGGATCGCCATGTAGTGGCGATGTATATTTTACCATTAATTTTACCATTAGTTCCGCAGGATCGCCATGTGGTGGTTACTTAGTAAGGGTCCCTCGTATACTCGACGTTTACCATAAAGGCATATTATTATGGGGGAAAACCACTTACCTAGCAACCTATGTTCGGGAACAGAATAAACAATAACACATTTATAAAATCACTGGGTTCAAGTTTAATACATTTAAAATTACACTACTATAAATATCAAAACGACTTATTCAAAGTATTAATAACAATCATATTCTCATCCTGGTTCGTTCACACCCATTATATAGGAAACATAGTTGTGTTTTTCTACACACCCGACCTCGGTCTGTAAACTATACATGTCTGTTTATAAAATAACAAAAACAATCTTTCCTTGGTAAATGACATTGACTATGGCCGGCCGATGCTCCTTAAATACTATAATTAATATTAAATTAAATATTATTATTATTTCTACGTTAGTGTCCTTTTGTCTTTTAAGGGATCACTACAGGTACTTAATCTCCTCCTTTAATTTGTTGACCATATCCCTATGGTGCGATACGTTGCCGTCGATGACTATCGGCGGGCTTGTTGAGCTTGTTTTTTTAATAGTTGTAGTCGATTCGTTCTTTTGTTATCTTGTTTTTCTGTTTTGTCTTCGTCGTCCGTTGAATATTCGTAAGGAACGAATTTTTTAAAATAGGTTTTTTCCTTTTTTTGTGTGGTTGACAGTTTTTTTTTGCATTTCATCATCTGAAGTATCAGACAGATTCAAATGCATTACTAGTTACGATTTCGGGTTGTTTTCTACAGTTTAATTTAATATTTTGTTGAAAGTATTAATTTTTTTCGGGAATTCATATCTCGGCGGGGCAGCTTCTCCGACATCCATAGATTCGACTACTATTTGATTTAAGTCTTGTATTCTTGCAGTGTTTGATGAAGGGGATGCATTTACCTGGCGTTGATTTGTTTGCATTTGTTTAAGGTCTCATATTGCGAGGTGAATTTGTCTTTATTTGTTGCTTCTACCTCAATTTCCTCTGACCATGATAGGTTGGCCGGAGTATGTATCATTGCTTGAGCCGCAGTTGTTGTCTTGTTATTGTTTTTATGTATTTGCGTAGTACATTCGTCGTCTGTCGTGTTTTACTTGCTAATAGGACCTATTGTATCTTCTTCCATATTATAGATATGTTTGTTACTAATTTTTGTTATTGTTGGTATAGAACTATCTTGTTTATCATTTCCACGGCAAACTGGTGTAGAAAATTCAGTGTTATACGATTTGTCACTTTCTGGACGATTTAATGTTGAATGGCTGGATTCTCCTATACACTTTTCTGTGTAGGAGTTTTCTAGACACTTTTTATCTACTTGGATTTCTATACAATTTTTATCCTCTTTTTTTATACACTTGTTTCGTTCTACTAGACACTTGTTTTCTTGAATGTTAATAGTATTCGTTATGGCTTTGGATAATGTCTCAGTGTCAATCGCGTCGAAACACTTTTTGGAAATATTTATTCTATCAGGAATTATTTGAATATTTATTGGTTTATCAATATTGTCAGTGTTGGTTGTCTCGTTATCGATGAACACTAGTTGTAAAAAAAATTTATTTTTATTTTTGGGTTCAATCGTTTTATTCCTTATTCTGTTTAATTCTTCAAAATATATTGAAGATCTGGAATTGTCTGAAGTGTGGGCAGAGTGCCCCCGATTGCCGCTTTCGCGTCACTTTTTTTACTTATAATTTATTTTTTCTCAGTGGAAAGTTTTGAACGTTTTTTAGTTTTTTTGTAAATTTTATGCTTAGACGTACCTTTGTTACTTTTCCGCCCAACCTATCTAATATGCGAGAAAAGTAATGGTTTACCCCAAAAAAAGTTGGAATTTTGAATTTTTTAAAGTTATTTTTACGTTTTCCATCAACAACAACACGAAAAAACGGTTTTTAGGAAAAAATCCTGTGTGTATGCCGTCGACCACTTTTCGTTACATGTCTTGTTAGCATGATACAGCCTCCGGACTGCAACAAGTCACCAATTTTATGATTGCATATCACAGATGAACCATATTGATTTTCAGCTCACCAGAGCCAGTACAACGGGTGCTATGATACTTGAAGTACAACTTTTTCGTCAATATTTGAGAAATTCAGTTTGTTAGCACGATACAGCCTCTGGAGTTCAACAAGTCACTAATTTTATGATTGAATATTATTCAGGACATCACACAGATCAACCCTATTGATATTCAGGGCACCAGAGCCAGTACAACAGGTGCTATAGTACTTTAAGTACGATATTTTTGTCATTTTTGGGGAAATTTCAGTTTGTTAGCACGATACAGCCTCCGGAGTATATACGAGTGACCAATTTTATAATTGGATATTATTCAGAGCATCTCATAGATGAAATCTTTTGATATTAAGCTCACTAAAGCCAGTACAACGGGTGCTATGGTACTTGAAGTACCAAATTTTTGTCATTTTTGGAGAATTTTCAGTTTGTTAGCACGATACAGCCTCCAGAGTGTATAAAAGTAAGCAATTTTATGATTGCATATTGTATCACATATGTACCTTTCTGATTTTCAGCTGACTAGAACGAGTACAGCGGGTCCTATAAATCCAGATATACTATATTTTTGGAGAAATTTCGGTTTGTTAGCACGGTACATCCCCCAAAGTGTATACAAGTGACAATTTCATGATAGAATTTTGTTCAGGGCCACAGATGCGGAAAAGTTAGTTTTAATCTTTAAAACCGTTTATTTTTTATTGCTTTCGGTGATGTTTTGACCGAGATTATTGTATTACGAACGCGCACGTTATTGTCACTTATTAACTTTTCACTAGAGAAGAATTCTGGGTTAGTTGCATTGAATTTTAGATTTGAGCCTGCGGGTGTACTCAGTTTGAAACGGTATCGTCTCCGTACATGGAGGTGATGGTAGGATTAAGGAGTCAATTGGCACTGACACAATTGTTCCTTTATACAAAACACTGTATATTTATAGAGAAAAACTTTGAAATATAAAAAAACACTTTAGATCACAATGTAATCCAATTGACAATCCAACAGGGTTGAAAATTACCATAGGAATGCTTTTATCAATATGCGCAATGAAAGTTAGTTTAAGACCGTAATAAACACAAATATTCTTATTAGTGTTTTAAATGAAACTTACTGTTTCTAGTTAACTCCACAGTTTATTGAAAAATGTGTTCGATAGTACCTAAATGTCATTTAGGTAGTATCGTTATTCGTGATTCCCGCTGCTCGAAAATAAAACATTGATATCACATACATGCGTTTATAAACCGTTGTTGTGTTGTTCGTCGTTTCCACGTCGGTCGTCGTTGCTCTCAAATAACCAAATTTTATATCTTGTTATTCGTGATTCGCAATTCCACCGATGAAAACTGAAGTTAGTCCCACGGGACTTGGTTTCTACCAATCATTTTTAAGTCAAAACTGGCACTACTGTTTTTACGGTCAGTAAAGAGAGGCGCTACATTCAAATAAGCTACTGTTTATTGATGCACTTCGGCAGCATGAAATGACGTCACCGTTGTGACCAATCAAATTTCAAGAACGCCAACAACGAAAAACCGATATAAATTAATCGACTCGGGAACAAATGTGAATAACGAATCGCCAGCAACTTGGAAAAGACGGCAAGCAACGAACAACGGGAACAACAGGGTTTATAAATCCAGCTTAAATCGTGGATTTAGTACATGAACTTCTGTAATAGTATATTTGTCACCTAGCTGCTCATCAACCATTTTCTTCAGTTTATCACAATATTGAGACTTATCACAGCTTACCATTAACCCGCCGTCTTTAACACTAATTGCCTTAGTAAGATTTTTATTCGCAGAAACAGGTTTGACACTTTTAATCAAATTATTTTTTGTTACAACAGAATATTATAATTTTTGTGTCTTATTATGTAAGAAGGTTGTTTTGGACATGATAAAATAGAGGAGCAGAACCAGAATTCGACCGACGATTGGTAAAAGCATTATCTGATCTAATTTTCTGATTGAACTAACTTTTTAGGGTGTCTAGAGTTTCGCCCTTTGCCACAAGTAGATCAACAATCTTTTTTTTAATCGAGTTCTTAACAAATTCAATGGATTCATTCATTATTCTCAATTGGTGCTCATAATCTTTTCTTGTACATTTATCCGCAATATCGCTCTTCTTTTTACATTGGTTGCATAAAAAATAGATTTTTACTTTTATCGAGCATGGAAGATTCAACATTAATTTGTCAGTACTACACATGAATAATAAAACCATCTTAAACATACGCCTTCACAGCCAACCAATCCGTCACCTTTGTTCACTTTTCATTTCGTAGAGTCGTTCATCGTTTAATGTTATGTTCCACCACTGGTAATCAATATACGATTTATCATCACCAAGATAAAAACTGGACTTTTATATAGAACTTGAGGAGAAATATAAATGTTATCCAAAAAAGCGGATGATAACAGTTACAAAACAAATCGAATTATTACTCTCATGAAGCAGCACACTTTAATGTAGACTTCAATCTAAAAATAAAAAAATTTCTAAGCAGATTTCCACCAACTTTTATAGTTTTAGCACAGAGCGATAAACAAACGTCAACAGCACTAAACCAAAAAAGTACTACTTTTGCTAGACTTTAGGAATTTTTTATTGGATTAAACCATATTCTTGTAATCGCTACTACAGAACTTGACTATTAACAGACGGGACTTGTTACCTTCCATTTGCACAGCATATGGACAACTTGAAATATGGGAGTGGTTGAGCCATCTTGTTATTGAAGATCTCTGCAGACACTACACAGTTCTTTTCCGTATTCTCACGTAATCCAAACATCACAATATTAATTTTTTGTTTTAATTCCCCAACTCCATCTTTTAAAATCTAATTTTCTCTCCAAGTTGCTTTTTAACAGCTTCAAATATCGAATTACTTAAGTGAGGGATGAAATTATGTGAAGTACACACTTTATTTATAGTTTCTTGCAATTCCTCTTCACCTATTTTCTGGGAACGGGTCTCAACATTAGCAGGCATGATAAAAAACTAAGGAGAATACAGTTAATTTGCAGTTTACCTTTTTGTTCTTGACAATATATATTTTCTACAACACAAAATACGCACAGCTTTTTGACTAAAATACTAAGACACGACCCGACACACGTCTACGCCGGACAAAACATCGAATTATATGCAGTGATTCTCATTTACACTAGTGAATTTTGACATTCAGCATGAATTGACTGTAAATGTTGGAAACATATTTCGATTAAAACAAAAATAATCTTTAACATAGTTTTATTATTAAAACATATTATGACGAACATTAAAATAATGAAAGATTTAATTGATTTCAAAAAACATCCAAAATCTGTTAAAACTAACAATTATATAGGTAAACATATAAAAAATAACAGAAAAAAACTTTTCGAATTAGCTAAAGCTGCTTCTTTCGGCAGTCAATATGCGAAAGTCCGAATGTATATTATTGACAAATATTCGGTATTTCATCGGCGGTTTGGTATGTGTCGATGATATTCACCGAATAATTTCGGTGTTTAGCGATAACATATTCGAAAAAATAAATGTTATTGTGATGATGTCTATGTAAAATTATGCAGTTTTCCACTATCCTGAAGAGTTACTACTTTTGATAGATTTTAGAAAACGATGTGACCTTTATGCATATGTCTTTAAATATACTTTTTGCAACAATAATTTCATACAAATATCACATTTGAATAGCTTTGTGTGACCATCCAAATGTTGGTTACAATACTACAATACTTTTTAAATTAAAACGACTTCGAATAAATGTCACGTTTCTCCTGTATGCAATTGTGTATTCGGTATAAAAATTTTCAGACAAATGTCACACAGGGCTTTTCCTCTAGGTGACTAGGCAAATGTTTATTTAAATTACTTTTCTGTGAAAAAGTTTTCAACCAAATGTCACATTTCAATGCCATTTTTCCTTTGACTCCGCAAATGTAAACTACATTTCTGCGAAAAAGTTTTCGAACAAACGACACATTTGATGGCTTTTCTGCAGTGTGACTCCACAAATGTAAATTTTAAATTTCTGAGTTAAAGTTTTCGAACAAACGTAACATTTGACCGACTATTCTCCTGCGTGACTGTGAAAATGTGTATTCATTTGAATTCTCATGTGAACAAGTTTTCGAACTAATGTCATATTTGATGGGCTTTCTCTTGTGTGACTCCACAAATGTAAATTTAAATTACACGACTGTGAAGTTTTTTTCGAACAAACGTCACATTTGAATGACTCTTCTCCAGTGTGCTCCGCAAGTGTAAATTTAAATTACACGACTAAATTTTTTTTCAACAAACGTCACATTTGGATGGCTTTTTTCCAATGCGACTCCGCAAATGTGAATTTAAATGAACTTTCTGTGAAAAAGGGTTTTCTCCTGTATGACTGTGCAAATCTGTATTTAATTGAATTTTCTGTGAAAACGTTTTCTAACCAATGATATATTTAATGGCTTCTCTCATGTGTGACTCCGCAAATGTGAAATTAAATTACCTTTCTGTGAAAAAGTTTTCGAACAAACGTCACATTTTAATGGCATTTCTCCAGTATGACTCCGCAAATGTAAATTTAAATTAAATTTCCGTGAAAAAGTTCTCGAACAAACGTTACATTTGATTGGCTTTTCTCCCCAGTAACTGTGCAAATGTGCATTCAAATGACCTTTCTGCGAAAACTGTTTTAAACAAATGTCACATTTGAATGGCTTTTCTCCAGTG
This sequence comes from Galeruca laticollis, assembly GCA_963921935.1. Lineage (NCBI taxonomy): Eukaryota > Metazoa > Arthropoda > Insecta > Coleoptera > Chrysomelidae > Galeruca > Galeruca laticollis. The sequence goes on along the minus strand of OY998185.1, from coordinate 27,785,012 downwards.
TGAGTTCGCAAATGTCTATTCAAACTACTTTTCAGCGAAAATGTTTTTAGACAAATGTCACATTTGAATGGCTTTTCTCCTGTATGACTGCGCGAATGTATATTTAAATGACCTTTTTGCGAAAAATGTTTTAAACAAATGTCACATTTATATGGCTTTTCTCCAGTGTGAGTTTGCAAATGTAAATTTAAATGACATTTCTGTGAAATTTTTTTCGAACAAACGTCACATTTGAATGGCTTTTCTCCTGTGTGTCTGTGCAAATGTGTATTTAAATTACATTTCAGGGAAAAAGTTTTTAAACAAAAATCACATTTGAATTGCCTTTTTTCTGTGTGACTGAGTTTATCACTTTTCTTCAATTTCTGATCTTCATGTACCTTAAACTTATCAGTGACTCGAATATCCTGCAACTCTGCCGTCAAATCATGTTCAACTATTTCAATTTCATTTTTTACATCTCCATCAAGATTTCTGGGAATGGTAAGCTCAGTTACTTGCCTTTTTCTCAAAATTGTATCTTTCTGGTGAAATTTCCTTTTGTATAGTAATTGCTTCAGTTTTATACAATGATTTGTAGAAAGGTGACCAAGGAATTCTATTAGTTTTGTGTATAATTTTCCACATAATCCGCAGATCATAATACCAGCAATGCCATTTGGGTTTGAATGTTTCTCATTTTTAAGTTGTCCTGCAAAAAGAAAATTGAAACTAATTTTCAAAGATTTGAAATTTGTGTAAGGAATAAAAAATCTAAAAATTATATGATCGTAAGTACGTACTTTAAAATTTGGGAACAATACACTATGCCCACGTATTACTGATAAAATTATAAGAGCATATGGAAAATGTACTTCAATAAAATAATGACATTTTAGAAAAACTTTTATTGATAAAACATCTGTTTGTCTGAAAGGTTGTTTCAACTCTCAATATGATCAATTGTTCTATAAATCCATCCATCACACACATAATAGTAAGTTTATTTGCAAAAAAACTATTAAAATTTACAAATATTTGTTACAAAGCAATATTCGGCCAAAGAGATATGACAAACAGCGAGCTGATATGAGTGCCATTTCTTAAAAATAAGAAAATTTGAAAGTAATAAATGTATAAATTGGCTACATTTACAAATATGCACAATGTTATCTAAAAAATGTTGTGGCCACCACAGAGACCAATCGCAATTTAGTACATATGTGCAAAATAATTCCACATCGAAACACTGAATAGGGGTAGTTTTAAGTTAGAGCGGCGTGAGCTGTAACTAGCAACACAAACAAGAACGGAAAACAAAACCAGTACAAACCTATAAAGTTTTGGAGGCAAACGTAAATTAAAACAGGGTCAAAAATGTAAACGAGTCATTTTAAACAAAAGTTGTGTATTTTGACCTGCTGATTAATTTTATCAACATACATTTTTGACGTAAATCTGCATTTTGGATAATTTCTACTCCCCATATATAGTGTACGTACGAAAAATTACTCCACCTAAAATTAAAAGTATATCGTATAATTTGGTCCGCTGAGTAATTTTCTTTAAATACATTTTACCCAAAAAATGACGCCCAACCGAAATATTTCGTATAGTCGCACCCAAAGTGAAATCGTAAACGCATCATTTTATGGAAAAATGTTTCAAACAAAAGTTATGCATATTGGCTCGTTGAATAATTTTATTTATGTACACTTTATCCGAAAAACAACTCTCAGCATTTTTAATTTTTTCATTCACCCCCTATAGAGGTTTATAAATTTTCACCAAAAGCTTTTGAACTCTTCTTTTTATGCATAAAAATATATTTCCAAATTTGGCGTCAATCGGTTCAGCGGTTTGGCCGGAAATAAGCCCACTGACAGACAGAGAGATATCATCAAAATGACACTGGATTCGGAGTTCTGATACTTCAAAACGCGATTTCCGCAATAAAAGGGGGGATCAATTTTGAGGTCAATGCGTGACCCCCCTTTTATTAAGAAATGTGGGTGATAAAAAGTGACATACAGAAAATATGAATTGATAATATCTATTATTACAAAAATACAACCACATCGCTTACTAAACACTCAAGTGGTGTAAAAAATAAAAAATGTCAGACAAATAGAATGAGAAAATACATTGCAAGTAGATAATACAAAAGTTTATATCCATTTTCCTCAAAATCAGTATACGTTAATTTCTAAACACTCTCATGCAGTAATTCTCTTGTATTTATATTTGAACGCTTCCAATTTCAGATTTTTCAAGAGCTGAGTTACCATATGTAAATGCCTTCCTTTTTCCCATGCTAAACCAATTGGCATCCCTCAATTTGCGACTTCCTGAAATTTCCGCATTCCATATATAAATCGTAGAAAAGAATTTTGAGCCCTCTGAATACGAAGAGAATCAATATTGTGTGACAGAAAGTTTCTAAAAATGATTTAATTTTTAAGGATGGTGTTCCAAAGTATGTTAAGCTTTTAAATTGTTTATTATTTTTATCTGAAGAGAATACTTGTTCTAAATTCTGTTTTTTTATCTTTTTATTTATGATATTGTTAATTAAATTTGGATCGTAATTATTATTAACTGCTATTTGTTTTATGATATTTAATTCTTTGTTATAATTATTAATATTTAATAGGACTGATAAGAGTCTGTGTATCATACTATTGAAAGCTGCTAGTTTATGACTGAATGGGTGGACCGAACTATTATGAATTGTAATATCTGTATGTGATGGTTTATGAAATATAGAAAAATCATGTTTATTATTTATATTTGAAATTGTAAGGTCTAGAAAGTTTATAGACTTATTTTGTTCAAGTTCTTTGGTAAATTTGATATTATTGTGAATCGAGTTTATGTAAGTAATGAAGCTCTCTAATTGTCTATTTGTACCGATGAAGCTAGCTAAAATGTCGTCCACATATCGGTGCCAGTACATAAATTTTTTTCTAAGGGGGTGTTCATGAATTATTTTTTCTATATTATCCATGAAAATTTCTGCTAGTAGGGGGCTGAGGGGGTTGCCCATAATCAAACCATCTTTACTGCTATAAACCTCTCCATTGAAATGAAAATAATTTTGATTCAAACACACTTTTAATAAAGTAATGATATCAGAGTGAATTATAGGATTAACATTATTGTATGTGAGCAAGTTATCAACAAGAGTTATAGTTTCTTTAGGAGGTATACTAGGGAATAGATTTGTTACATCGAACGATATGAATTTAGAATTACGGGGTAGTATTATATCTTGAATATTATTAATTAATTCCGTTGAGTTTTTAACTGAAAATCGAGGTATGAATGAACAATATTTAGAGATGACATCTATGAGAATCTTTGAAATTTTGAATGTAGGTGCTGTGAAATAAGAAACAACTGGCCTGATTGGGTACCCCTCTTAATGGAGTTTAATTAATGAATAAAGTTCAGGGTGTTGCGGATTGGGTAGAAATAATTTATATTTTTCTTTATCGTTAATTATTGATTTATCGTTATCTACTGCTAATTTTATTTCTTTCTGAAATTTATTAGTTGGGTCTTTTTTAAGGGTCTCAAAATTGCTTGCCTGAATAAAATTGTTGGTTTTTAATATATAATCTTCTTTAGGTAATGCTATTACCGTATTTCCTTTATCTGCTTTTGTGAAAATAAGACTATTTGACTTTGATTTTTGTTGAATTGATTTGGCAACTGATAATTCAAAATTGGGTTTGTTAAACTCGACAAATTCTTTTTTAATAATTTCTGAAGCTTTATGTTTTATATTAGAATTATTTGGAAAATTATACAAATTAATTTCTGTTTCTATACCTAGTTTGTTGAAGTTATCCAATGAACATGTGGGTTGAATATTATGTTTAAAACCTTTTTGTAATAATTCAACTTCTTTATCTGAAAAAATTGTATTTGAAAGATTGACGATTCTATTAAAAAATTCATGTTCTGAAAATTTGTTTTGTGTGTTTTTTGATACTGGTTTGTTGGTTAATAATGACTTTAATTTACGTTTTTGTCCTGGGTACTTTTTGTGAATAATTACTTTAATTTTATCTCTTATGTCCCTATCTAAAATGTCAAACTCTATGGGATGTAGTATATGTGATAGTTTTCAAAAATTGAATAGATGAGGCTTTTACTTGATGAAGAACCATACTGAACTGTGAAATAAAACAATATAATTTGTTTAAATCTTCATTTATTTGAACTAATGTTCAATTTAAACTTGTTGACGCGTTTCACTAACACAGTAGTAATATATACAGTGCTAAATACAGAATTCTATTTACTAAGGTTAACAATTTTCGACCCAAATTTTTAAATTCTCCATGTAGTCGGTAAATCCTTTAGTTTAAATTTATTAGAGGCCCTAGAGATTAACAGAAATAAATATTCAGGTAATCTCCGTAACGACCAAATAGATATCAATCAGTCTCCTTTATTGAACCTCTTTACCTATAAGATAGTTTAGGAATGTTTGTAGTTAATGAATTTCCAGGTCATTTCTTTCAATACCATTGTTAACCGACAATAGATCATCAATTTGAAAAAAGAAACAAAAATAGGACAGAAGAGAAAGAACTCAGTATAGAAAATAGAATAAGACAACTAGAGGAAGATTTAAGAAGAAAATTGGAAAATCGAGTAATAAGAGAAGAGAATAGGAAGAAGTTTAGGAAACGAAAAGAACATCGAATGGTAAGAGAAGAGAAAAGAAAGAAGTTTAGAAAACGAAAAGAAAATCGAATGGTAAGAAATGAGAATAAAAAGGTAAGGAAAAGAAAAGCAAATTGAATAGTAAGACAAGAGAATAGGAACGAAATTTAGAAAACGAAAAAGGAATTGCATGGTAAGGGAAAGATATAGAAATGAAGTATTAATAGAAAATTTATTATTAACAAATAATATAAAAATTATTCTAATATAGATATAATATCATCAGTATTCAAATATAAAAAAAAATTGTACACTTAAACAGGTTAGATGTAGATACGTTTTAGACTTTAATTTGGATAAGGGGAAGAAATTGATGATGTTATGTACCAAAATTCATGATGATATTTAGATTAAGGAATATCATGGAAATTAGAAAGAACCTGAAATTTGTTGAAATTAGATTATAGAAAATTATTTAAAAAAAATCAAATATGTATAAACTAAGAACAAAGAAGACTATCAGAATGGAGAATAATAATTATTGAAAATAAAGGATTTATATTTTAATATAATCAAAGAATATATTAAAATATGAATGGGGGGAGTTGAAGCAGTCTCATTTAGTTGTATTCAATTTAATAATGATTAATAGTGTTCGTGAAATAAGTGAAATTGATTCTCCCATCTTGTACTTTATTATATATTATTTTAACGAATATTTATAAAATTGTACAAAAAAGACATGTTTCAACCAATTATAGATGCCGATAGTAAAAACGGTGAACAAAATCCTCACAACAATACTGAAGAAAATCTCGGAAGATATTGAAACGGGCAATATACTCGTTGAACCGTTAGAATCGAAAATACTAAAAAACCGATTCAGATTCAACGGAAATTGGCACTAATAATTCAATAGATAATGTAATTTCAAAAGAATTCGTCGAAATTAAAATGAAATTTAAAATAATTTCAAAGAAACAGACATTTGATACGTGGCAAATTTTTATATAGTTAATAAATATGTTATTTATTACAAGAGATTTCAGGAATTTTTAATAAATAGTAAATAAGTTATGTTAATATTTATATGTATAACAATTTATCAAAACAAAATCCTGATCTATATATATATTCATGGAATTCTTTTTATTTTAGTCCATTGAAAGTTAAAAGTTTATTATAATGGCTACATGATCATCACAATAATTTTATAAATAAAAATTATTCGAATTTTCTAATGCGATGAGTTGTTGTGACGAAAATAAAATGTTATTTTCATGCTTTGTGTACGTCTTAAAAATTAATGGTTTATTGTAATGTGAAAAGCGAATCGTCGTTAGACACTATGTACAAATTTCTTTTGAAAATTTATCAAATCAAAATTCCCGAGTATAATTTAAAAAAAATCACCCAATATAGCAAAAAGTTTTCCGAACAACTAGGAACGATGATTAAGTTTGATTCAAAAAAATGGGGGGAAAAAGTCAGTTGGATTTAAAACGTCAAAGTTGGAAGTCGTATTATAATTGATCTCGTCAATAAGGACGATTAAAAAAGTTGACATTCAAAGTACAGCAAAAAAAATTTAAACCAATTTTATAATAATAATAGGAATTTGAAGATAATTGCAATATCCAGGAGATAATAGTATATTAAAGTATAAGTGGATAAAGAGGTCTTTCAAACACGCGCGAATTTTAGAGCACGACGGCGCAGCCGGAGTGCTCGAAATAGAGCAAGTGTTTGAAAGACCAGTTATTCACGAATACTTTACGCCATTTTTTTTATTGGTGTACTTTCAAATCATAAAATATTATTATTATATTATTACTACAAAAAAATGAAAGTCCGTCCTCGATGCCCAGCCAAGTTTCGTGAAAGTCAAATAGTATTTATTTGTATTAGACATTACGAGGTACTGCTGTCAGATCAATAATCGAAACGTTCCTTTATTTATATTTAAAAGGATACAATGTATATATGAATATATAAATAAGTTTTGCAGGAAAAACCAAATAAGACATTGGTTCCCAATGGTATACAATTTAAAAACTAATAAAAAAAGTTGTCATTGCTATTTACGTTTCTCAAGTTGTTGTTACCATAGGGACTTTAAAAAACGCGCGTGTTTGAAAGTTCGATTTAAACACCCTGAGGCGTGCTTTAAAAAGGTAATATAAGGCATCAATAAAAAAAAGTCGTTCTGATTTAAAAACATCAAAAAAGAGGCAAGTGATATTGTAATTTATTTCGAAAAGAAGGACGATAAAGAACGTTTATATTTGATAAACATAGAAATTTAAATCAATTTTATAATAATAAGAAGAGAGAAGATAATTGTATATCCAGTTAAAAGATAGATATCTGGGGGAAGAAATCGAGGCATTGCGTGTGAAATTTAAGAAGAGCTTTTCAATAATATTTTGGACACTACAACAGAAAGAAATTGAGAGTGAAGATTAGTTTGAAGTGGTTAGAAACTTAGTAAATAAAAGGAATTTGAAAATAATTGCAATATCCAGGAAAGAAAAGTCATTCTGATTTAAAAACGTCAAAAAAGAGGCAAGTGATATTGTAATTTATTTCGACAAGAAGGACGATAAAAAACGTTTATATTTGATAAACATAGAAATTTAAATCAATTTTATAATAATAAGAAGAAGAGAGAAGATAATTGTATATCCAGTTAAAGGATAGATATCTGGGGGAAGAAATTGAGGCATTGTGTGTGAAATTTAAGAAGAGCTCTTCAATACTATCTTGGACAGTACAACAGAAAGAAATTGAGAGTGAAGATTAGTTTGAAGTGGATAGAAACTTAGTAAATAAAAGGTACCGTTTTAAAATATTTTAATAGAGATCTCTATATAATTCATTTGAGTTTTCATTGAATTTTTGAATTTATCCTTTCAAATCTAATTTTTTTATTTTAGTCCTATATATATATATATATATATATATATATTGATATTGGTGCCTGTTAAGTTGTGACCTCCGATGCACATGTGAGGTGTGGGTTTAAAGAAAGATATAAAAACTGTTTATTGTTGAGGGGAACCCCTAGAATCAGAATTTCAAGAGGGGAAACAATTTCCTCCAAAATTTTATATTTATATTTTATATAGCCCATGCGTAATGACCTCCGTAAAAATGGAGGCCACAACGTCGCGGAGGTAAAATTGGCAACAACGAGCGTAACTACCGTATATTATTCACACCGCATCATGCCCATTCGAGTACGGGTTCAAAGGATAGAAGTTTTTCTGGTAAATATACTAAATAAAAAACTTAGTTAAAGTTGAAAATATAAATTTTTGTCTTAACTTTTTGTATTTTTATTGTTTCCTCTTCAGATCTCAACTGGACTCAATTTTTTAGTTTCTGGGCTTTACGAAAAAATTGACCTGTGTGAAATTATTCACGGATTTTTTTTAACCATCTACTAATATTTTTTTACAAAGTAAACTGTACTTTTGCAAAAAATGTTAATATAGGAGACATATAATGAGATTTTAATAGGCTACATAATTGTAATACCAAAAATTGAAGATTAAGTGAATAAAAAGTTTTCAAATAGTTGTTCTTGTACATATTTCAGGATTCTGAATCGAAGACCCAAAAATAAAAAAACAAATTATCCAACTATTACAAATAAAAGGAAATTAGAAATCAATTGACAAAAAAATGTGATGTAAGTATTTTTTATACCGTCAAAAAAATTACAATTACAAATGTGAGCCGACGCGCATCGTTCGTTTTGAATTCGAAGCCCCAAAATTTTTTCAAATTTCTTCTAACTATTTCAAAGGACACATAATTAGGAGCCCATTAACGGAAAATTGTGATGTAAGTATTCTTTATAACGTCAAAAAAAATCCTAAAAATTACGATTGTGCGCCGACGTTCATCGCTCGTTTTAAACGTTTTGAACCCGATTCATTATGAATTTTTTCGACTTACATCACAATTTTTCGTTAATAGATTCCTAATTAAGTGTCCTTTGAAATAGGAAATAGGAAAATTTGAACAATTTTTGGGCTTTATGAAATTTTTTGACGTTATAAAAAATACTTACATCACAATTTTTCATTAATAGGTTCCTAATTAAGTGTCATTTGAAATAGTTAAAGAAAATTTGGAAAAATGTTGCGGCTTCTAGTTCAAAACGAACGATGCGGGTCGGTGCACAATCCTAATGTTTCTGAATTTTTTTTGACGTTATAAAGAATACTTACATCTCAATTTTTCGTTAATAGGCTCCTGATTACGTGCCATTTGGAATAGATAAAGAAAATTTGGGAAAATTTTGGGGCTTCGGGTTCAAAACGAACGATGGGCGTCAGCGCACAATCCTAACTTTTATGAATTTTTCTGACGTTATAAAAAATACTTATATCACACTTTGTCATTAAAAGGGGCCTCCTCACAGGTATATAAACCTAAAAACCTACACAATACTAGTTACTAATTTAGTAATTATTTGGTTCAAAATATTTACGATAGATGTCGATAGTAGTACTGAATCGGCTTTTACTTATTCAACATATTTTCTCTCTCTGTCTTTCCACTCTTGACGGTTCAAAGAAACGCATCTCTGTTCGAATGTTTTGATTTCAAATATTTCAACTTCTTGTGAGCACAGAAACCTTATCTGTTTTTTATGTTGCATCCAAACCACAGCACACCTGTGCATAGATAAGAGAATATTATATACACGGTTCCAAACAAAATTTGTTGACATAATTTCCTTTTGAGTGTAGACCTTGATTATATACACAATAGACTTTATACTCAAAGGTGTAGATTTTTGATTATTTAAGAGTTTCATAAATGTTTTTGAAAGGAATAAATTGTTAAAAAGTACGTAATCGTATCGACCCGATATCAAAAATTATAGTTATGATAATGTAAATTATCCTGCAATCCGTATTTTTCAATTTTAAAAGCTATGTTTGAGGTTATGTTTACTGGATTATTTGATTAATGTGAGATAAATAATACTGATGGTTTGTTCTAGTATCATCAAACCATCTTTCAACATTCTCTTGAAACCCTGTTTTAATGATAATATGGATTTGTTAGCGAAAAGCGAAAAATGCTTAATTGAAGTGAAGTCACCTTTGAAGTATCTGAATGAAGAAAAATTAAAACCGCTCTCAAAAGACAAGAGTTGCATAATTCATTTTGATGAATATATAATAATGATAATTGAAAAATATAACTATTATAACCTGATACAAGTTGCATTACATATTGCATGAAAGGACATGTGCTATTTAATAATATGGATACCAAGTGACAGCATTGCAGAAATAGCTAGAAATTAAGAATGGAAGAAAAATATACATAATTTAAAAACATTCTACCTTTCAAAATTTGTACCATTTATATTAACATAATAAAAAATTTTCATGATTATAAATTTTTGTTTGTTTCATGCTAAGAAAATTAAACTGTGGAAAAGTTGCAAATTTACATGAATTAAAATAGGCCATTTAGTCTGAAAACACATAACGTCATGTAACAACTTTGCCTCAATCTAATCATATTTGTATCAGTTTCAGAGTTCCTGTTGGTTGCTTTCAAATTTTATTTGACATGTAGGCTCTTTTTTCAACTACATGTGTAAATATATTTAATTTTATCTAGAAAAAAATAATATAAACAAAGAGTTTCCAAATTTATTATACAAAGAAATATTTACTTGTAATACAATGCTTTACATTTAATAGAAAGAGGAAAGTAAGATACAGTGAAGAATTTAAATTTAAAATAGCAAACGTTTAAAAAACTTACAAAGCAACTATAACAAATAAAAAATTTAAAGCGAAAGATCTGTAATGACAAATAATAATGTATATATTGTGGGGAGATCGATATATACAGTACAAAATCAAACAGACAATCGACATGTACAAGTTTGCTTCTACCTTGTTTGCAAAGATTGATCATATGTGTTGTGGAGATTGGAACTGAAACATTTTTCCTTCATTATACAAAAAAATAGTTGGTTCATTCTCTTTTTTCCATGACAGATACACAATGTGTGATCACCTGAATGGTAAATATTTTTTTTTGTTTTTGTATTGGTATTATTACTTTTCCATCCAACCCATCTAATATGCGAGAAAAGTATAGGTTTACCCAAAACAAAGTTGGAATTTTGTATTTTTTTGAGTTGTTATTACGTTTTCAAGCAAGAACAACACAAAAAAATGGTTTTTAGAAAATAAAACCTATCTGTATAACTCGATACAGCCCCCGAAGTGCAACAAGCAGACAAAATTAACTTTTCAGTCGTCCTTTGTTTTACAATTTTTCTTAATATCAACAAGTAAGACTATTACTAAGTCATCCTTTAATAATAATTTGGTTTCTTATTTTCTTTGATTTTTTGAAATGCTTATATAATCAAACAATTTGCAAGGAAATTTTGACTATTGGCTAGACAAAGTTTAAAATATTTATGGTTCAAAGCTTTTTAAAATATAATGTAACCTACTTCATTCATTAATTTTATTCAACAATTACTATTACCTATGGTGCATAGGCTAAGGCAAGCTAAAAAGTGGATAACCATCCTAATTTCTTATAAAATCTTTGGACAGGTTGTTAAGAGAAAAACAAATACACCTTGTCATTCTCTTGTTAAAACTGTTCTTAAAAAGACTTCTTGTATGACGGAGGTAATGGAGTATGGAACTCCTAAGGAAAAAGTGGCTAAGAGCATTTTTGAACAAGTACAAAATGTTGTGGTGGTTGATTCAGGATTGTGGGTAGATGTTCAACACGGTTTTCTAGGTGCTTCTCCTGATGGTAAATATATTTAACATAACAAATAATTACCATGTGTTATAAATTCTTTTTGCATATTAAATGACATACATTTATTGATAAAATATTTTAGGGCTTGTAGGTGATGATGCACCACTTGAAATAAAATGCCTCCACTCTGCATCAAAACTGAATTTACAAACAAATACAATAAGCGAAATAATTGACCTCATGAAGAACAAAATTTGTCTAGAAAAACACAACAATAAAATTCAACTTAAGCGGAATCACAATTACTTGCAATTACTATTATCAGGTATAAACATGATATATTTATTCCAAAGAACAAAAACTCAAAATCATTCTGACATAATATATTTAATCACTTTGATGTATTTACCAACAATAAATAAGAATAACATTAAAAAGTAGTTATTTGTGTAATAGGTGCAAAAAGTGCATTTTTGTTGCAACGAAGCATGATGCACTAAACACAATCTTGTGGAGTAAATATAAATAGCATTTACGAAGCACAAATTTACTTATTTAGCATGAAAATTACTTAATTATAATCACTTACAAATACAATACACACTAAACTATAAATTTGGGATATTTTTATGAACAGAAAACATATGACAACAGCATATTTGACCCATAGAGAAAGTTATAATATTATTTGTCTATGAATTGACCGTCGTCTTGTCATTGTTCTATACAGCGCCATGCATCAAGACGGTGGAGCGGTTGAACTAAAGTAAAAAGATGTTCGCTTGCAAAAATTTGCGCACAACAAATCTCAAAAAATACAATGATTTGAGATTTCATATTTTCAGAATCGAATTCTCTAGGCTTCCTTTTAGGGATCAGATTTTGGTGTCCAGATTGGTGACCACAAATTGTCAAAACTGTCAAAATCACACCATCACTTAATGGCTTATATCTTTTTTATAACAATATAAAACTCAACCCAAATACCTGATCCCCAAGACAAAGGTCCAAGTTATATTGTGTTAAAATTTCAACACTTAATTTCCCTGAGTTGTGTACAAAATGGCCTAAATTTTGTTGCAAATCACGGGTGCCAACTGTTGTCAGGTTCCTAAAACGTGAGGCCCCTGTTAATAGGTTACTGATTAAGTGTTCTTTGTAATAGTTAAAGAAAATTAGAAAAAAATTTCGGGCTTCGGGTTCAAAACGAACGATGGGCGTCAGCGCACAATCGTAATATTTATGAATTTTCTTGACGTTATAAAGAATACTTACAGCACACTTTTTCGTTAATAGGTTCCTAATTAAGTGTGCTTTCAAATAGTTGAAGAAAATTTGAAAACATTTTGGGGCTTCGAGTTCAAAACGAACGATGCGCGTCGGCGCTCAATCGTAATCTTTATGAATTTTTTTGACGTTATAAAAAATACTTACATCACAATTTTTCGTTAAGAGGTTCTTAATTAAGTGTCATTTGGAATAGTTGAGAAAATTTGAAAAAAGTTTGGGGCATCGAATTCAAAACGAATGATGCGCGTCGGTGCACAATCCTAATTTTTCTGAATTTTTTTTGACGTTATAAAGAATACTTACATCACAATCTTTCGTTAATAGGTTTCTGATTAGGTGTCATTTGGAATAGTTAAAGAAAATTTGGGAAACTTTTTGGTGTTTCGAGTTCAAAACGAACGATGCACGTCGGGGCACAATCCTAATTTGTATGAATTTTTTGACGTTATAAAAAATACTTACTTCACAATTTTTCGTGAGTAGGTTTCTAAATAAGTGTCCTTTCAAATAGTTGAAAATTTGAAAAAATCTTGGGGCTTCGAGTTCAAAACGAACGATGCGCGTCGGCACATAATACTAATTTTTTCACGTTATAAAAAATTCTTACATCACTATTTTTCGTTAATAGGTTCCTGATTAAGTGTCATTTGGAATAGTTACAGAAAATTCGAAAAAAAATTAGGGCTTCGGGTTTAAAATGAACGATGGGCGTCAGCGCACAATCGTAATCTTTATGAATTTTTTTTGACGTTATAAAAATTATACAATTTTTCGGTAATAGGTTCCTAATTAAGTGTCGTTTGAAATACTTGAAGGAAATTTGAGACAATTTTGGGGCTTCGAGTTCAAGACGAACGATGCGCGTCGGCGCTCAATCGTAATTTTTATGATTTTTTTTTGATGTTATAAAAAATACTTACATCACAATTTTCCGTTATTGGGTGCCTAATTAAGTGTCCTTTGAAATAGTAAAACTTTTGGGGCTTCGAGTTCAAAACGAACGGTGCGCGTCGGCGCACAGTCGTAATCTTTATGAATTTTTTTGACGTTATAAAAAATACTTACATCACAATTTTTTGTCAATTGGTTTCTAATTAGGTGTTCTTTGTAATAGTTGAATAATTTGTTTTTTTATTTTTTGTCTTCGATTCAGAATCCTGAAATATCTACAAGAACTATTTGAAAACTTTTTATTCACTTAATCTTTAATTTTGGGTGATAAAATTATGTAGCCTATTAAAATGTCATTATATATCTCTTATATTAACATTTTTTTGCATAGGTACAGTTAATTTTGTAAAAAAATATTCGTGGACGGTTAAAAAAATCCGTGGATAACTTCACACGGATAAAAAATACGCAGACGACACAGTTTTAGTTTGTCATGCAAAAAATACAAACAAAGCAGCCAAAAATCTTCAGGAATTTACCATTAAGACAATGATCTGGTTTAATAAATGGAGAGTACTTCCTCATCCCTCAAAATCACAACTAATCCTGTTTCATCATCTACTGAAAAATTCTCCCTCTCCCACCACCCACCAAAATCACTAGATTTGTCAACAAACCAATATAGAGTACCTACGCATAGTGCTGGGCGATGTTCATCGATGATTTTAAAACATCGATGTATTGTTACCGATATTCGATGTTTTGACATCGATGTCAACTGTCCGCAACATCGATGTATGGTATCGATGTTATTTCGATGTCAAAATATGCTTACGATCTCGATTTAACTAGCAATGTATTTTAACCAATCACTAAATAATACAGAGGACCGATAACCACAGCGACTAGCGTGTTACCGATTGGCACCACGAATGTATTTCCAGTGGCGGTTCATGAGTTAAATCAAAAGGAAGTAAAAGATAGATTTTGAAAACATTTTGTATAATAATTATATTAACAAACACATAGAATAAAATACAGCACACATACACAGTTATAAAAGTATTTATTTAAATGCACATAAGAGAAGACATTACAAAATATTCTTTGAAATATAAAATAATAAGTTCTTCAACTTAATTTTTATTCCTACAAAATAACCACTATGAACTTACTTTAACTGTTAACAATAAACATAAACGAATTAATTTGTAACATTAAACAAGGTAAATTACATTTTAATCAATTTTGTTAAAATACAAATTTTTAATAGTACAATTATTAAAAAGTAATTGAGGTGTACCATCTTTAGTCACAAACAAATTTGTACTCGTAGATCCATTTGGAAGGTTTAGAAGTGTAGCAGTTTCTTTATCCAAATTCCCGAATTTATTTATACCGATATTTTTTTGTACAAATTTTACGTTTTGGTAGTAAATAAAAAATGATTGTGTGGTACAATCTCTTGGCCGCAAATTTATATATTTTTTACAAATATTGTTATATTTTCCTGTGACTATAAAGATTCTTGGTATTTTGGTTTTTGTGTCAGGAATATTTATTATGAAATTGTCCTTAAAATCCTTGACGTTTTGAAACTGTTAATAATAATAGCATTTATTGCCCAACAGATCTTACAATACCTTTAAAGAGCAATACCTAGGTACATGTGTGTTTATATTTATATAAAAGTAGACAAATAAAAACGATACAAACAGTAATACGAGTGACATAAATGATACAAAAACAAAACATCAGCAAAATTAAAACATTACATACTACTTGCTACAAGTTTAATGTGGTTTAAACTGTGAAAAAACAAATCGCACTTTTACAAACCTTATTAAAATTATTGCACATATTGAATACAAATGGTCTCAGTAATAGATTAGTTCTCGCATTGTTATTATAAAACATTAGGTTTTGCCTATTATTAAATTGAGGCTATTCTATTTCTATTCTAGAGAAAATATTGGGTCTGCCTACAAGGTTATTTAAAAATCTAGATTTTTACTGGTCAATTTTTCAGTTTTATAATGAAAACTAGTGTTATAATAAGTATCATTATGAAACAGAAAATTGGCATTTAATTAACAACTTATAGTATAGGACTAAAAAAAGATAATTACATAAATATGTTATTAAATAGTTTTGACATTATTATACTATCACAATAATAAAAAGAATTACATAAATTAAACAAAGCAATACATTATTGGCCCTTGAATAAAATTAATTTAGTGTATTGTTGCCTAACAGGCTCTACCACTTCAGATTTTTTCTTAGTAATAAAATGAATCCTTATGTTCAAATATTTCAACATAACTGCTTCAACTAAGAAATAAATGTGATTATTACTTACTTCAGCAACATGTTCCTTTAAACTACAGAAGCTATTATCCTCAATAGCTTGATGAATAATTTTATTTTTCAAACTCTGAATAAAATTTTTTTTTGTTAATTGATTTTCATTAGTTCTAATAAAATGTTCTGTAATTTTACAAATTTTTATTACATCTTTAGATGGATAAGACAATCCACCTCGATCTTTTTTGGTAATTAATGAATTTAAAAAATTTGCTTTATCTCCTGATAATACTGTAATACACTCCTCACATTTGATAGTTTTTTGTAATTGTCTCGTAACAAATCCTGCAATATAAACAATAATTTGCAAAGAACACTCTGTAATGATATTTGTATTCATTATATATTCGTGATCCTCCCAAATTGTCTGCAAACCATAATTTTCCGGTATTTGTTCAATTAGATGTGGGAAACCTTGATTTATGTTTTGCTCGGGTGTTTCCAATCGGCTTGATCCTACTAATATTGGTATATCCTCTAAGGGTATGCAGTTTCCCATCCCTCCTTCTCTAATTTCAGCCCTGACTAGCAACCTTTTATAAGCTGCTGTAAATTGACGGCAAGTAGGGTTGTTGATCCATCCACCTCTGGAACGTATTGAAGAAAAGTACATTTCTAAATGGTCTTGGCTTGCCTTGTACAGTGGAAGATAACATATATTTTTTTCATTAATAACCATTTCATCATACATCAATAAAGCACTTTTCATTGAACAAATAAATCCTACAAAGCCAGTTTTACGATTGGAGTGTATCACTAGATCATTATTCATAAATTTTAAATTTGAAATATAATCTATAGCTTCAAATATGAAATCTCTGGTAGTATCAATGTTCTTTTCAAAGAGCGCTTTTTTGTATTTGGGAGGAACTAGAGAATGACTATTTAATATATCGAATACATTATTTATGATGTTAATAAATCTGACGGTTCCATGACAATTTTTAAACTCACTTAGACCTAATTGCTCCTCACAGTAGCTCAAAGCATCAGCAACAGATTTACTTAAAAGCTGCACTGCCAAACGCACCTTCATTTTCTGTTTAAAGAAATTAAGATGTGCTTTTCGAAGTTTGTTGCCTAAATGTAACCCTTCAGTCTCTTGTAATGTCTCTAATTGTTGAATATAGTCCCACTTAATAAGATTACCCTCACCATCCTTTAGATATTTTTTTTCACCAAAAGTGTTTCTTATTAGCTTCACCATATGACATGGGTCAAAAAAGATAAATACATTTTTACCATTCAACTGAAAATATGGCTTCATATTGAAAACATCTATATTACAACCTAGCGTACGAGCCATTGTAATATTCGATGGCGCTCCATCAAAAGTTAACGAGAGTAAATGAGCCCCTGCATCTGATATTAAATTTGCACAATGAGTTACAATTGCAGTTTTTTGATTTCCACTTAAACCGTTAGCAAAAAAATAACCTAGTGGTAGCTTCCATGCCCCATTCAAACAAACCGCCATCACAACAAATGCTTCTCTGGCTACTTCATTTAGGTCGTTATCAAAATCAAACCCACAATTTACATAGCCATGAAATTTTGCCCCATCCCACTCAATTTGTTTTCGTATAGAGATTTCGTCAACAATTAGACAAATAATGACAGGCTTGTCAGACTGACCAATATATTTTTTTAAAGTATTAAATGACTCTTTTGTGAAACCAGGCTCAGCATCAACATTTCTAAACCACTTTCCGATAGTACTAATATGAGGTAAGCATGTGTCAAAAACTCGCCTGACATAATTGTATGCTTTTGGCGAAAAGAAACTAAGAGTGATGGCAAATTTTCGCAATTCCGGTGAATACTTAACATTTTTTTTCAATTTACGTTCATTTAGTTCTTTGGCGATATTGGGCATATTTTCCTAAAGCAATAAATTTTCTGAAGATATTAAATTTTTCTTCTCTAACTCTTTTACAAGTCTTTGCAATGTAGTGACTTTCTTTTTTAAACGTTTAAGTTTTTGATTCAAAACTCTGATTTTTTTAGTTTTTTCATTAGATCTCACTTCTTGCTGAAATAACTTCCTCCGTAAACGTTTTTTACGAGGAGTGTCGTCTTGGAGCTCGTTATAAGAACGTTTCTTGCTAGGAGTTCTTTCTTCTTGTGGCTGACCACTCTGCAAGGCTTGACATTCTTCCAAGGCAGTAGAAGTAGATGCCAGAGTACTCTTGAAAGTCTACAAAAAAATATAAAACTTTTATGTGCTGTATAAAACACTCAATTTCAATATAAGCTAATCAATTTCTATGTCATTTATTGGTGGTAGTAGAAATAAAAAATATAAACAAATATTTATAATTATTGTTTTAGTGGTTATTATCTACATTATCTAGTGAACCTACCTTCTCTTGTTGCATATACTTTGGAAATTCATGAAATATTGTGGGAACTGCTCCATTCAATAGGCGAGTCTTTTCACCAGACTGATAAAAATAGTGTTGTCCAAAATGTTTAGAACAAATTCTATCATTTTTCGTGGGGCTCCAACCTTTAATTTTCATTTGTTCCACCCAGTGACTCCTTCTTTCCAGGTCAACAGGAAACCTGAAGTATGTAAAAAGGATTTATGATAGCATTTAATATATTTAGATTAATCACTAAAACATTTTTAATAAAATTGCCATCTTGCATGAAATAATAACTGGTATAAGGTAATTTACTAACATTATCAAAAAAAATATGTCTACGCCTATGGAGTAAATGGCTTCTCTAGGCGTAGCCTTGTCAATAATTTACAAATTTATGAATTAAAACTTAAATAAACTGTTTTCAACTGTCATCATTTTTATCTTTACTATGTAGCACACATCATATTCAAATATCAAATGATAACATTAGCATATATGGCAAAAAAGAGCGAAAAAGATAAGCTTGCCTAACAAAGAGTATATTTATTTACCTGTGAAACGTAACTCCTGGTTCTTTTCTTTCACTACGGCTTTTACAGTTAAATACTGAACAAATCACCATTATAACAAAGTCAAAAAATCAAAGTTATTATTCACAAAAAACAGAAAAACCACTAAAATCAATCTTGGTTCCACACTCGTTGTTTGTCACCGTAATAATGGCGTCGTACAATTTATGGTAACACCTACTGCGCTTGAGCTTATATATGCGTTACTCGTCCTCTGTATTATTTAGTCATTGATTTTAACTGATTTGGCGTTCCTGCAGTAGGACTCCGTGCACTATCGTATTCTAGCTGTCGCTTTCTATCATAGAATTCTACTGTAGAAAGCGATAATCGAATTTGATAGCACTCTGTGTTGTAATCGCCTTCTCTTCGGGTATTTCCGGAAGTGATAGGGTAATTTGTTGGTTTTTTTATTTAATAAACGTCAATCTCATATCTTATGTGTGTAATTTGTATTTTTATGAGTTTGTTGATGGATCTTATTCAAATTGCGACTAAAGGCGAGTTTAAACAACTTTTATTTTGCAAAGTAAAAGCGTTTAGATAATTATGTTTCCTATAAACAATTTTAATTTGGTTGTTTCTGAAGAGGAAGAAAGGTTAAAAACAAGAGTGGATAACATCGAGCCAAGAAATATGCGTGTTGAGGCCGACTGTTTTACAATTGTAGATATTCGCTTCAAGGAATTATTTCGCCTAACCAAGGATATGGCTCAGTTCATACTTAACGGTAGTATACCTCTTTTAATCCAGGGAAATAACCCAGTAGCTATAGCGCCAACAACAAAATGTTTTGCTGCATTGCATTTTTATGATGCTGGAACTTACCAGGGGGTAACTGAACCAAGCTATGTCTCAATGGCACAACAAAGTGTTTCTAGAGCCATTGAAGAAGTAACTGAAGCAATAGTACATATGAGGCTAAATGGATTCAGTTTCCTTTAACTCCCGAAAGAAAAAATACCATTAGGCATAGGTTTATGGAGGCCAAATATTTGGGTTTTCCTCACATAAATCCAGCAATAATCGCCAATGTTCTGCACGAACACGCATATTTATAATTTTTAATAATTATTTACTACTTTACTAATAAAAATAAACAAAAAATGACAGAACATCGACAGGTTAATTTGCTTCCCAAATAGAATACGAGACGTCCATACACCTCGCCAGAAGTCGATCGCTTTCGTGATAATAAATCTATTTTACGCGCGTACAGAGTGCCAGTGGTATAGAATTTAGGCGATTTATAGAATTCTATAGGACACAGGTCCTAGCCCTGGTCCTATAACTGGGGAATCACTCGCATCGTCATTTTTTGCTTTTATCTGCGTCCGTGATATAATTTGTTTGTTTATTGTACCGTTCCGATTCTCAAACAAACCGTTAATCGTTAAGTACATATATTTCATTTGCTATATTTGATATTAATATTCTTACGATGTAAGTTGCCGCTGAAGAGTGATTTATGGCCGTATTTCAGAAAAGCTGATAATAATAAAAATATTGCCATTTGTCGATTTTGTTCAAAAAACGTTAAAACCTGTGGTAATACTTCAAATTTAAAATGTCATATACAGGCAGTGCATAAAGAGATTTAAAAAAACGAATAATGATCCCACATAAAGAAAACCAAAAAGGTAATTAATCTGAACATGTTTATGCTATACCACCAACAAGTAAAGGACCAATGGAAAATGTACAAGTAGATACAGATTCTATACAGGATCAGGAGGATGATAACTCGGATACTTTTTATGAATGCTCTGTGCGTAAATAGCAAAAAATCATACTTAAGAGTTTTTCTTAAATGTCCAGAATGTAATGCTGTCTATTTGGGTCAGACCCTTAGAAATTTTGAAATCCGATACAGTGAACACTTACGAGCATACAGATTAAAACAACCAGGTAAATTCCACTACACAAAACATCTACTTGACACCAATCATTCATTGATACCTAACACAGAACTAGAAGTACTACATATTTGTGATAAGAAACAAAAACGGGATTTCCTTGAAGAATTGGAAACTAGAAGACACTTAAGAAACCCACAATATGAAGTCATCAATGAACAGATAAATCTAGGGAGTTCTCCACTTTTAAACTGTCTTCTCAAGTGATAATTGTAAAGATCAGCAGATATAGTTTTCCTGGTTTTCTATATCATTGCACAGTTATAGTGATTGGGAAAAAAGATATCCAGGATATCCCCATAGGGCTAATAATATCTAATCTTTAATATTTGTAATATCATATCTTCTTCTTTTTCCTAGTAACATATATTAAGTCAATTACAAGGTAGGTCACTTCTTGGTCTAGCCAAAAATAATTATTAAACATCAGGTAGGCATTAAATGAAATGTAACTTCTGTCATTCTGACGATGATATTTAATATCGAAACAATTGTCAATTTCTTAGAGTTTTTAACATTTTTTAAATATTTTATTGTGGAATTATCTAGAAACAGTAAGTTCCATTTAAAACACTGCATTATTTATGTTATTTATATTGAGAGACTATTAGAGTAAGCAGTCAATTTGTTCTTTTTTTAATCTACTTTGTAAACTACTTTGTAATATATGAAAATTTCTCAAATTTCCACGTTTATTTTTAATCGATTGGATGACATGACATAAAAATCAAACATCAATGATTTGTAAACATCAATGTTTTGTTGTCGATGTTTTCCTTTATTCGATGGTTGCCTACGATGTTAGTATCGATGTTGAACATCGATGTTTGGTATAGATGTCCCAGCACTACCTACGCATACTACTAGACAGCGAATTAAAATTGTTGTTCCTGTAATTGCCATTCCCTATCATACAAAAATGAAGGAATAAATATAGAAGAAACCAGAAGAATTCATCAACTGATATGCAGACCTAGGTTAGAATATGCAAGTATCATTCTCCTGAACAAACAGTTTTATACCTGACATATGCTGCAGGTCGTAAAGACATCCCCAATTAGAAAAATCCGCTATCCAAGGAATATACTACATAATCCTCCAAATCAGCTGTTATATGAACTAACAAAAATCACACCCCTAAATGAATGCATATAAAAACAAGCAAAAAAAATTTGTAAAAAACTAATATGGTACAATCCTTATAACCTAATACTGTATTCATAGTTACCAATAATAACATTTCTTTATGTAACATAAAATATGTAAATTTAATGGGCAGGAGGACCAAGGTCGATTGCCCTTTGTAAGAAATTACAATAAACATCATTATTATCAATAAAATGTTCAGAGTAGATTTTATCATAATTGTCAGTCAGTATTTCATCATTAACCATTCTATTATTGTTTTTAATTTCCTATCAGATTTTTTTCAAGCCATCCCATTCATCAATTGAGTGAGTATGAAATGACTGTCTAGAAAACTTATAATTTTTCAGATACTGTTTAACAAAAGTAAAGCATTCATGTATACTGAGAATAGTAATGGTTCTAGAGCTTGGAGTACCCAAAACTTTTTTTTAACCTAACTCAAACTTAAGATTTTCCATTACTGAAAACATCACCCATCCTCACAACTTGTTAGAGATCTAGGTAATTTTCACATAGCTTGAGGGCAATTCCACAAATTCCTTTATCTTGCAGTGTATTTAGTAATTGACTCAGTTTTACAGATTTATCAACCAATTGCTTAGTTAAAAAGTTAAATGTTATATTTATAAAATTTATCAACAATATCAGTAAGAAATTAATTTGGGTTTTAATGTCTTTAATATTCATTTACTATAGTAGATATAGAGATTACCTATACAAATTTAAAATACTACTGTTGTTATTGTTATTTACTCAGACATGGTAAGAATTTTTAACATTTTTTAATTATGTCAGAAGCTCAGATACCTAGCATATGAAAATACTGCCAAAAAGTATGTTACACCTAAATAGCCATCAATGAGTATAATAACTCACCTTTTAATTTAGTTTGCGTTCCAGGTTTACCTTTCAAATATTTAAATTTGTTTCTAATGTTGTGTATATTAACCTTATGAAAGTTGTCCCTCTCTGTTTTAATTGCAATCATAGATTCTTCAAAAACTTGAACTATGTTTAGATCGTCATTAATTTCTTGTTTAATAGGATGC
This sequence comes from Galeruca laticollis, assembly GCA_963921935.1. NCBI lineage: Eukaryota > Metazoa > Arthropoda > Insecta > Coleoptera > Chrysomelidae > Galeruca > Galeruca laticollis. The sequence continues at coordinate 27,761,988 of OY998185.1, read as the reverse complement.
ATACTATTATTTGCAATTTCAAAAATTTCCCTATTCACTTCGTCCCGCACTTCTTGTTTAAGATCCATATTCGAAGCAAAATCATCGTGAATATTGATTTCTTCCTTAATGACGTTTTCCATATCCATTCTGACTGGATCGTATCGAATTAATACTGATACTGGTCAAATATTAGGTATTTGAACAAAAAAATTCAAGCAAATGAATAAAAATAATCAGTGTTGCCAACAGGACTAATATAAAATATGCTAACCTGAAGTCAAAATTTTGCCAAAATTATGCCAAGGGCTTTATAATTATGCTAAAAAATTATGCTAACATTTTTTAATGTCAAATAAAAGGTCATTTAATTTTAAATGCTTATTAATGAACAAAAATAACAAAATATTCAGACTTATTTTATGTTTTAATCGATTAATCGGTTATGTCATCACATAAAATGTCAAAATTTTGCCAAAATTATGCTAACGGCTTTATAATTATGCTAAAAAATTATGCCAACATTTTTTTATGTCAAATAAAACGTCATTTAATTTTAAATGTTTATTAAATGAACAAAAATAACAAAGTATTCAGACTTATTTTATGTTTTAATCGATTAATCGGTTATGTTATCAAATAAAATGTTTAATCTATTAATCGATTATCGAATAAAATATTAATATCTTGGTCTACATCGGCACTATCGGCAGCCGATGTGGATGTAGATGTAGAAGCCACATTGCCAAGCCCATAACTCTCATTGGTTCCAATAGAGCGCAGTACGTTATCCGGAACTGTATAAGAATAGCAGCATTTCCCTACCCTCTTTAGGCCGAATCTAATGTATAAAACGGCATTTAAAGTTTTTACCGACAAACGGTTGCGGAGCATAGTTTTGACCACATTCATTTGGCTGAAAACACGTTCAATTTACGCGTTGGAATGTGGTAGAGATAATAATGATATTGCTAACTGAGATAAATCTGCGAAAGGGTTATTATCAGCTGCATCTTTATAATCCATTACTTCATTCCAGAATTCTATAGTGGAAGATGTGCGTTCCCATTTAATGTGCACTATGTTTCTCCATTGAGACACGAGCCTATCTATTGTAGATGCATCCTCTCGAAATTCTTGGGCAATATCAACTAGGGAAGGTTTGACTACTTTTAAAGTTTCTTCTACCGAAAATATGGATACTTTCTCAAGTAAATTAAAATTAATTGGTAATCTGGAACGCAGTTCTGTTACAAGTTTCAGTGTGAAATTCATGCAACGTTGCCGTAAATTATTTTCCACTTCAGGTTGAAGGTGGTACTCCTGTAATTTTTTTTCAAAAGCAAATCCCATGTACGGTTTAGGATCCAAATAACTTTCTATATTTTGGGTAAAAATATCGACTCTCGCAGTTGGGTTCAAGATACGCCGACTGGTAGACTGAACTAAGGCACACAAATCTTTATAAAGTTTTGTTGGATCAACGTTGTTGCTTTCAAACAGCTTGTTCACAGCTTGAACTTCCTCTAAGATAGGTTTTAAATACAATAAATATAAATGATTTACAGGATCATTATACATGTTGTATAATGTTTCTGCCATATAGCAGTGGTTTTCACGCCTGGCAACTTCAAATAGGAGTTTCAATTCCACCCATTGCTCTAGAATGCGGTTGACTGCTGGTTCAATTGATATCCATCGGGTGTTGCACATCTGTGGAATTAACAATGGTTCGGAACCACAGTTAATTGTTTGATAGATACTTTTGTATTGTAGTCGACGGTTTGAAGAATGACTAAACCAATTGTAGGTTTCTCTTATAAGAAATTCAACATTACGTGGTAGAGTTTCTTCTGAGGCAAGCGATAAAGCCAACTGTAATGAATGGCAAACGCAGCGGACTAAAACCAAATAATCATTACCAGTTGCGTTTTTTAATAAAGCATGTACTCCGTTGTTAATCCCTGTCATCACCGTAGCATTATCGGTGCCAATACCGATCAATTTTTTTATGTCAATGTTCAGAAATAATAATAATTTTTTAATACCGTTGACGATGCTGTTTGCAGTACCATCTTCGAGCTCGACTAACCCCAAGAAGGTAGATATTACACTTTTTAAAGATCGACTAAAATACCTTATAGATACTCCCAACATTTTACTTACTGAAATATCTGTGGACTCATCGAGCAAAAGACTGTACTGTTGGTCTCTCAAATCCAACACAATTTCTTTGATAAAATGAGGCGCCAAAACATTTTTTATTATATTTGTGCATTTGGTACGATGGAGTCGCAAGTCTCCACTTTTGCTATCATCGAATCGGTGTTTGCATAATTCTGATAAATGATCGACAGCCATAATGGAACAATGTGCGCACACGAACATAGCTAGTGAAGATTCTGCTCTCTGTGTATTTAGATGTTTTTTTACTTTGGGAAAATTAATTGTTCTTTGACTTGTCATTGGTTCGATAGCTTTTTTATGCTTTGCTGACAAAATATGTAATTTTAAGCAATGGATTTTTGCAATCATTTCGCATTTACAGTACTTACAATAGACCTTCGTTGCATCATTTCCAACAGGCTGTAACCAGTCCTTGAACTCGGTCATTTGCTCCCACTCGGACCGGTAATGCTGAGTGTATTTAGGCGGCATATTAACGACTATCAAACAATTAACTCACTTAAAACTTAAAACTGTACTGTATAAACTGTAACAACTTTCATTTATTTACAATAACAGTAAATACAATCACGTGTACCGTACTGTCCCGATCTCCTGGTTTTAATCGAAGCTCCGTCACCCACCAAAAATATCCTATTTACTATTTAAAACTAAAACTAAAAGCTCGCTCTGATTTCCGATCCGATTGATATTGATTATTGTAAATTGTAACTGGGCGATCGAGGTTGGCTCGTTGGCTGTACTGACTCACTGACTGTCTGTGTGTTTATTATTTGCTGTTGTTGGGGTGTTGGGGAATCCCCGGCCGCCCGAAATGCGCCAGGCCAGAGAGATAACACTTTCTAGAGCGTTCTAAATAACAAAATAAATAACACAAGAAAAGAAAAATAATATTAAAAAATAATTGTTAAGTACGCTTAACGGTTAGCAAAACGGATCCTTTGTTTAAACTTTTATTTTTTATGCTAAAAAATATGCTATATGCTAAACAACAAATAAATTTGCCAACCAACATAAAAATATGCCAAATCTAGCATAAAATATGCTAAATTGGCAACACTGAAAATAATGAACGATGCACAATTAACGGGTTGTATAACGAGGAATCACAGACCAAGTTATCTCTGACGAGGAATGAAAAATGAAACACAGTGTTGCGCGTGGCATTGTTTATGAAAATAGAAAATAGCATAGACTATGGGAGGGTGAAAATAGATTATGAAGTTGACGTTTCCTCCGGCCCTTCTCTGATTGGACGTGATTTTGATGTCACACTACAAATGCGGCCTCAAGCGGACGGGCCCCTTACTAAAACTTCGTTCCACTTTGACATGTAGGCCCTGTTCAACAACATGTGCAAATATATTCAATTTTATCCAACAACAAATAATATAAACAAAAAGTTTCCAAATTTTTTTATTATACAGAGAAATATTTACTTGTAATACAATGCTTTACATTTAATAGAAAGAGGAAAGTAAGGTACAGTGAGGAATCTTTATTTAAAATAGCAAACGTTTAAAAAAACTTACAAAGCAACTATAACAACTAATAAAAAATGTACAGTGAAATATCTGTAATGACAAATAATAATGTATATATTGTGGGAATATCGATATATACATTACAAAAGCAAACATACAATCAACATGGACAAGTTTGCTTGTACATTGTTTGCAAAGATTGATCATGTGTGTTGTGGAGATTGGAACTGAAACAGTTTTCCTTCATTGCACAAAAAAATAGTTGGCTCATTCTCTTTTTTCCATTCATAAAATGACAGAGACACATATGTTTGATTACCTGAATGGTAAATAATTTTTTTGTTTTCATATAATACATTAATGGTATTCTTTCTTTTCCGTCCAACCCATCTAATTTGCGAGAATACAATACATACTAAACTATAAATTTGGGATATTTTTATGGACACAAAACATATGAAAACAACATTTGACCCATAGAGAAAATAATAATATTATTTGTCTATGATTCGACCGTCGTCATCTGTCATTGAAGTTCTATACAGCGCGATCCATCAAGAGGGTAAAACGGTTCAACTAAAGTGAAAAGTTGTTCGTTTGCAAAAATTTGTGCACAACAAATCTCAAAAAATACAATGATTTGAGATTTCATATTTTCAGAATCGAATTCTCTAGGCTTCCTCTTGGGGATCAGGTTTTGGCGTGCAAATTGATGACCACAAATTGTCAAAACTGTCAAAATTACATCATCACTTAATGGCTTATATCTTTATATCTTTTTTATAACAATATAAAACTTAACCAAAAAACCTGATCCCCAAGACAGAATTCCAAGTTATACGAGTATTGTGTTAAAAGTTCAACACTTAATTTCACTGCGTTCTTTAGATTTGTTGTTTACAAAATGATCTAAATTTTGTTGCAAGTCACGGGTGCCAACAGTTTTCAGGTTCCTAAAACGTGAGGCCCCTCAGAAATGTGAAATGTTTATAATGAAATTCGATATACTATAGGGACCGAGAAAGATGACTTTTATGCCATCTGCCGTGAAAAAACACAAACAATGTGATGTAAACACTACTAGTAGTTTTGTATAGTCAGCGTTTATGTTCATTTTTTAAAACTGATATTAAATGTTTGTAATGTAGTCATCAAAAGTATCTTTCTGTATTCATGGTTGTTCAAATATACTGTATAAAAATACTACGCAGTTGAAATTTTATAGTTTACCCGAAAGTCCGTTGAACACTGCGTGGATAACCTTAAAACGTCAAAAATGGATAAATGCAGTAAAAACCCATATGTAATTAAAATGTTCTAATTAAAACATTTTATTAACTATTATTTTGTGTATAATCAGTATGATACTACAATTGGCAGCTATTAGAAAAGTTCTAAATGTTTTTTTACATAAATAAAAGATTATTATCGAGAGAATAAAATGTTGTTTTCTGTACGATTTCATTGATTATATAAAATAAAAAAACTAGTTATGTGCATGCTGACTTTATTATTATATAATAAGTTTAAATAATTAAATACTATTAAGGGGAAGGAAGTAAACATTTGTACAAAACGAATCACCTCAAGTTTCTTAATTGCATTTCAGAAAACATCGGGAGGATTGGGAACTAAATATAAATACTAGAATTTGCACTGCTCATTTTGTCAATAATCAAGAATCAGATCTTACAAACCAACAATTTTTCCTGGCAAAGAAAATAAAAAGATCTATTAATTTTTTGCATTTTGTAGGTTGTTTATTATACTGTTTACACATATACGTAATAAATATTTATATGTATATGTGCTTACATCACAATGTTTTTCTTATTTAACACCAGGGTGCTCTACTTTCGACATAAGTGCTGCCTGTATAGTTCGGTCTCGATCCCTATAGGGTACTATTTCACTGGATACTCGAATATAACTTTCCTAACCAGGCCGCTAATGTTATGCTATGGAAATATAAGAAGAATTAAATTCCGCGTTCCACAAAACCTTGTTTCTTGCTGGTTTTTCTTTCATTATTTATTTGATTGGTGACAGAATATGTGCTTGGTTTTTGGTACAAATGACATTTATTTTAATTAGAATTAATTTGATATAATCCAGTCAGAATGGATATGGAGCAAAAAGTTGTTAAAGAAGAAATTGTTATCCACGATGGTTTTGTTTTGAATATTGACATTAAACAAGAAGTGCCTGACGAAGTAACTAGGGCAGTGTTTGAAAATGTAAATAATAATAGTATGCATCCTGTTAAACAAGAAATCAATGACGACCTAAACATAGTTCAAGTAGTTGAAGAATCTATGATTACAATTAAAACAGAGAGGGACAGCTGTCATAAGGTTAATATACACAACATTAGAAACAAGTATAAATATTTAATAGGTAATCCTAGAAGGCGAACTAAATTGAAAGGTAAGTTACACTGCTAAATATATTGAGCTTTTGACATAACCAAACATCACTGAACATTCTTATCATGTCCTAATAAATCACAATAAGAACAGTTGTATAAGAAATCTCTATATGTACAAGTGTAAATAGTTTACCTAACTGAACTGTAAATGTTACATGAATTCTCTCAGATATTTAATTAGTTTACATAACATTTCTCAAAAACTATTTTTTGGTTTAAATTTTCAGCAATTAGTTGATAAATCTATAAATCTCATTCTATTACTAGATGCACTGCAAATTATAGGAATTTGGAGAATTTTCCTCAATTTATGTGAAAATTACTTGAAAGATGGCAGACAAATTGTGAGGATTGGCAATGTTTTCAGTAATGAAAAATCTTTATTGAGTTAGGTTAATAACAATTCAAATCTTTGGGTACCCCAAGTTCTAGGACCTTTACTATTCTCAGTATACATGAATCATTTATTTTCGTTAAACAGAATCTGAAAAATTATAAGTTTTCCATATGACACTGTCATTTCATACTCATTTATTTGATAAATGGGAAGGCTTGAAATAAAAATGTGAGAAGTATTTAAAAACAAATAATATAATGGGTGTGAAAGCAGCAACGGTTTTTCTAGCAACGGTTTTTTATTGTCGCTTATGGTATATGAAGGAAGAACATATATTGCTAGTCATGCAAGTCCACTATTCTACAGATGTTGAACAGGCACCTAACAGAAAAATAAATTGTGATCCCTAAACCACCCCCCAACAACCCTCTGAAGTAGAAAAACCTTAAAGCAGTTAATAAATCTGTTGCTCGAGGTTTTTGGATGGAAATGAATTAATATACATCTGCTGAATACGCTCTATAGGGTGAAATAATTTGTGCATTAAAAACTACCCCCCAACAACCCTCCGAAGTAGAAAAATCTTGAAGCAGTTAATATATCCGTTGCTCGAGGTTTTTTGATGGAAATGTATTATTATACTTCTGCTGAATACGCTCTATAGGGTGAAATAATTTGTACATCAAAAACTACCCCCCAAACAACCCTCCGAAGTAGAAAAATCTTGAAGCAGTTAATATATCCGTTGGTCAAGGTTTTTTGATGGAAATGAATTATTATACATCTGCTGAATACGCTCTATAAGGTGAAATAATTTGTGCATCAAAAACTACCCCCCAGCAACCCTCCGAAGTAGAAAAATATTGAAACAGTTAATATATCCGTTACTCGAGGTTTTTTGATGGAAATGAATTATACATCTGCTGAATATGCTCTATAGGGTGAAATAATTTGCGCATCAAAAGCTACCCCCCAACAACCCTCCGAAGTAGAAAAATATTGAAGCAGTTAATATATCCATTGCTCGAGGTTTTTTGATGGAAATGAATTATTATACATCTGCTGAATACACTCTATAGGGTGAAATAATTTGTGCATCAAAAACTACCCCCCAACAACCCTCCGAAGAAGAACAATATTGAAGCAGTTAATATATCCGTTGCTCGAGGTTTTTTGATGGAAATGAATTATTATACATCTGCTGAATATGCTCTATAGGGTGAAATAATTTGTGCATCAAAAACTACCCCCCAATAACACTCCGAAGTAGAAAAATATTGAAGCAGTAAATATATCCGTTGCTCGAGATTTTTTGATGGAAATGAATTATTATACATCTGCTGAATACACTGTATCGGGTGAAATAATTTGTGCATCAAAAACTACCCCCCAACAACACTCCGAAGTAGAAAAATATTGAAGCAGTTAATATATCTGTTGCTCGAGGTTTTTTGATGGAAATGAATTATCATACATCTGCTGAATACACTCTATAGGGTGAAATAATTTGTGCATCAAAAACTACCCCCCAACAACACTCCGAAGTAGAAAAATATTGAACCAGTTAATATATCCGTTGCTCGAGGGTTTTTGATGGAAATGAATTCTTATACATCTGCTGAATACGCTCTATAGGGTGAAATAATTTGTGCATCGAAAACTACCCCCCAGCAACCGTCCGAAGTAGAAAAATCTTGAAGCAGTTAATATATCCGTTGCTCGAGGTTTTTTGATGGAAATTAATTATTATACATCTGCTGAATACGCTCTATAGTGTGAAATAATTTGTGCATCTAAAACTACCCCCCAACAACCCTCCGAAGTAGAAATAATTCATTTCCATAAAAAAACCTCGAGCAACGGATATGTTAACTGCTTTAAGGTTTTTATACTTCGAAGGGTTGTTGGGGGGTAGTTTTTGATGCTCAAATTATTTCACCCTATAGAGCGTATTCAGCAGATTTATAATAATTCATTTACATAAAAAAACCTCTAGCAACGGATATATTAACTGCTTTAAGGTTTTCTACTTCGGAGGGTTGTTGGGGGGTAGTTTTTGATGCACAAATTATTTCACCCTATAGAGCGTATTCAGCAGATGTATAATAATTCATTTCCATCAAAAAACCTCGAGCAACGGATATATTATCTCATTTTTAAGGTTTTTCTACGTCGGAGGGTTGTTGGGGGGTAGTTTTTGATGCACAAATTATTTCACCCTATAGAGCGTATTCAGCAGATGTATAATAATTCATTTCTATCAAAAAACCTCGAGCAATGCATATGTTAACTGCTTTAAGGTTTTTCTACTTCGGAGGGTTGTTGGAGGGTAGTTTTTGATGCACAAATTATTTCACCCTATAGAGCTTATTCTGCAGATGTATAATAATTCATTTCCATCAAAAAATCTCGAGCAACGGATATATTAACTGCTTTAAGGTTTTTCTACTTCGGAGGGTTGTTGGAGGGTAGTTTTTGATGCACAAATTATTTCTCCCTATAGAGCGTATTCAGCAGATGTATAATAATTAATTTCCATCAAAAAACCTCTAGCAACGGATATGTTAACTGCTTTAAGGTTTTTCTACTTCGGAGGGTTGTTGGGGGTAGTTTTTGATTAACAAATTATTTCACCCTATAGAGCATATTCAGCAGATGTATAATAATTCATTTCCATCAAAAAACCTCGAGCAACGGATATATTATCTCATTTAAGGTTTTTCTACTTCGGAGGGTTGTTGGGGGGTAGTATTTGATGCACAAATTATTTCACCCTATAGAGCTTATTCTGCAGATGTATAATAATTCATTTCCATCAAAAAATCTCGAGCAACGGATATATTAACTGCTTTAAGGTTTTTCTACTTCGGAGGGTTGTTGGGGGGTAGTTTTTGATGCACAAATTATTTCACTAGATAGAGCGTATTCAGCAGATGTATAATAATTCATTTCAATCAAAAAACCTCGAGCAACGGATATATTAACATCTTCAAGATTTTTCTACTTCGGAGGGTTGTTGGGGGGTAGTTTTTGATGCACAAATTATTTCACCCTATACAGCGTATTCAGCAGATATATAATAATTCATTTCCATCAAAAAACCTCGAGCAACGGATATGTTAACTGCTTTAAGGTTTTTCTACTTTGGAGGGTTGTTGGGGGGTAGTTTTTGATGCACAAATTATTTCACCCTATAGAGTGTATTCAGCAGATGTATAATAATTCATTTCCATCAAAAAACCTCGAGCAACGGATATATTATCTCATTTAAGGTTTTTCTACTTCGGAGGGTTGTTGGGGGGTAGTTTTTGATGCACAAATTATTTCACCCTATAGAGCTTATTCTGCAGATGTATAATAATTCATTTCCATCAAAAAATCTCGAGCAACGGATATATTAATTGGTTTTTCTACTTCGGAGGGTTGTTGGGGGGTGGTTTAGGGATCAAAATTTATTTTTCTGTTAAGTGCCTGTTCAACATCTGTAGAATAGTGGACTCGCATAAAAAAAGCACCAGCTATAGATGATCTTCCTTCATATACCATAAGCGACAATAGAAAACCGTTGCTAGAAAAACCATTGCTGCTTTCACACCTGTAATAATATAATGGTTAACAATGAAATACTGACCAAAAATTTTGATAAAACCTACTGTGTATCATTTTATTGTAGAAGAAATATTTTATCAAAATATACTCCAAATATAACTAAACTTTTTAATGTTACTGTAATTAGTTGTACAAATTCTTTAAAATATTTAGGTGCTACGGTTGATTCCCATCTAAATTGGAATTGTTACGCCCCAAATTTAGTCAGAGTCCTTAGAAGCTTATTATATAAATTAGAATACTTATCACTTTATTGGAATTTATGCTTTAGTATTGCATTATATCATGGGATGCTGCTGGATTTATTATATTACCAATTATCATATTGGAAAAGAGAGTATTAAAAATAATGTATGGTAAATCAACGAAATACTCTTTAAATTTATTATTTCATGTGGCTAAGGTTCTAGATATTCTACAGCTGTATACCTATGATATTATGACTTATTTATTTATGAACAAAAAACTTCTAAAAGATCTTGACCATCATTGGTTCTTTACCCATGCATCATTAATATTTGTTCCATTTTTCACTATTAATAGGAAGAGATGACACTTAATAATTATGTTGCTTATTATTCAATATTAATGAGGATGGGTAAAGAATCAACAGACCAACTATATCTTCTCCGAATCCCATTTATACTAAAACAATCTGTCAACATTGTCGTTTATTCATTTTACCCAAAATTTGTAAACTATTCCATTAGACTCAATAAACTTAATCAAAACTATAATTAAAAATTTCTAAGGAATAGGAAATGAAAAACCATAGGAATAGGGAATGAGAAACCATACGAGAGGAGCTGTTTGTTATCTATCAGTCATATTTATCTTGTGTAACCATTGAAATTGTGTTGACTAAAATAGTTTTGATATTGTGTTTGCTATGTATTATTGGATATTTCTCACATAGTTAAACTTTTGCATAAGTATTGATATTTTAGGCGAGGGGCAGATAACTCGTCAAAATCACCAACAACTTTTTAGATTCACTTAAAATCCCAAAAAATTTTGAAATGCTGAAAAATGTAACGAAAGCCCGTACTATCTCTTAAAATCCCATTTAACCTACAAAAATCTCTCAAATTCAGTAATTATCTAATTCATTTTAAATGAACCTCCAAATACGGCAGCTATTACAGTCGGCAGTGACGCAACGATTGCTAACATATTATATTTAAATTTATAGTTTTTATCAAGATGACAAATTTTCAAAAAACTTTTTAAACATTCAAATATCAGTAATTTATTAGCATATTTACCAATTTATTCATCCAATGTAAACATCCTCAAATTACTTATCCTTGAAAACGGAAATAAAACTTTCCGAAAGTATTGGAAATTAGTAAGAAGCGTTTTCTTTTACAACCTATGTATATATATATATATATATATATATATATATATATATATATATATATATATATATATATAATATATGCAATGTTCTTTAATAATATTTGCCCCACGTTCGGGTGACAAATTATAGTATATCTATTGTGTTTTACTAATTTTATTATATTTTATATATGAATATGAATTTATATGATGCTGAATTTAATTTGTAGCTGTCATCACAATTTGTGATAATAACTACACTATTGTGAAAATACCTTTACCTCTAAATATAACCTATAAAATTTTTAATGACAGCAGTTGTCAAATTAATATGCCCGGCTAAATAAATATTAAATTTTATATAATGAAAGATAAATCAATACAACACCAATCAACTCACTCTTTTCTCAGGGAGGGATCAAAGATTTCAACTAATAATTCAAATTTGTAAATTTCCAAATAATTTTCTAAATTACGTATCACACTATTCAAATCTACAGTAACTGTTTATCCAATACACTATAAGACAATTTAAATTATCTTATGACATATATGAATTTACTGTCAAGAGATGAACTAAATGTCACTTATACTAAATTTTCTATAGTATAAAAATTATCAAATATAATGAAAAATGAATATGGAAAGAGAGCCAAAGAGATTTGGAATTCAAATTTATATAATATATTATCAAAATAACACTTACAAAAAATTAAAACTCTTCAAAAAATATCATCAACGCATAAACAAAGATAGAATTTTCTATCAAACCTTAATATTAAAAACAATCTATATTAGAAATTTTCGATCTAAATAATTTAACCGAAAGTTCAAAATGTCTAAATTTATACTTGATATCTGTCAATGTAAAATACGTAAATTTTCTTGTAAATTGTCTGTTCCCAAAATTGTCTGCACTTGACGTAGAATTTTATATAAGTAACGTTACTATAATTTAATCATAAGATGCATCTATTTTCGAAATAATTTTGATCAAAGGCCTATTAATTCTCGAGAATAATATATAATATGGACTGGACTCACCAAACTGGATACTAGAAGATCTCGTACGTATTCTAAAACGTATTTTTAGAATTTCCGGAACAAACGTTTCCAAATAAATAATTTAGAAAACGCGAAAACCTCTTGCACTTTAGCGGTAATTCTTTGTGAATAGTACACGCACTGGCTTTACAAAAGGCAAGATATGTTGAACTGATAACAATTATATAAATTCCCTAATATTCAAAATTAAATTTGAGACAACTCTTATTATGATGTTGTCTCATGGGGATTTCAAATTCAACTAACTAAAATGTTTCAATAAATAATTCTCTTCTACTTTGGTTACCTCGAATTCTTTTTTTAAAAAAAAATACAAATTTAAGTTTTTATATACCAAGAGAGATTTTCATTATTTTATTTATAAGTGCCATTTGCTATTAGAGACTTCTGTATTCTGCTTTTTCAAATCGTTTTAAAATCTATCTGTCATTAAGTCTATTCTGCAGTAATGTCATATGAAATTGAAATGTCAAATTTTATTTGTATATTGAACCTTTCAAATTATTGATAATACAGTGTGTATTACTAGTATCACATCTAAATATGCATATTTTCTTTATTTCAATGTTTTATATAGAATTTAGATAGAGGATATGTATTAAATCCCCCTAATAAAAGAATGATAAATCGATTCTTGTATATAATTATAATTTATCTCTCAAAGTTGCCAAATATAATACTAATTGTTAGTAACATAGTAATATCTTTCAAATAATTATCAACATATCTCAAAATTATCTTGAATCAAATTAAACTATTATTCCTAATTCCCATAAAACTTCTTAAATCTACTATATCTATTAAAATTTCACTCAACGTACTGTTATTTGTTATTCTAAAATTCCCTATATACATGTTGATTATTTCTTCTATGATCTGTAATATTTCCAACTCACTTTTATTCTATTCCGCCTAAACAACTTACATGGAACTGGATATGATTTTACTTTAACATTTCTCAGTATTCTTCTCCTTTATTATATCCATATTTCATTGAACAACCCTTAGTTCCTTCAAAATTCTTTTCTCATACGTCTTTAATAATTCATTTATAACTTCATAATATTCTTCATTACAATCTGTCCAATTACCATTACTTTTCACATCTTCTATTTATTCTATCTCACACTCATAATAGGTATATTGAACATTTCAAATTATTGATAATACAGTGTGTATTACTAGTATTATATCTAAATATGCATATTTTCTTTATTTCAATGTTTTCTATAGAATTTAGATAGAGGATATGTATTAATATATATTATTAAATATCTATGATAAATGCTTACTTACTTATTTTTGTAGATGATTATTATTTAGAATTTTTATTTTAGTTTGGCTAGCTCAGTTTGTTTTTAATGTAGTTGTTATATTTATTATATATTTATTAATTCGGGAGCATGAAATCCTTTTTCTCTTTGAGTCCTGGCATTTTATATTGTTGTAATTGTTTAAATAAAAAGAAAACACATTATTTTGAAATCAATTTAATTTTAAATTTAATATTTTATATATTTGATAAAAATAATATGAGACGCCACTGGTTATATTGTATCTACTTATTTATTTTAATCATTTCATCAATGCGCATGCGTGAAAAACAAGTCATGCGCTTTAGCATAAAACGAACAATTCTTACACTAAAGAAGCATCTATATTTATACAAACATAGTTTGTTTGACGATGCAGACAAGTAAATGGTTCAAACACATAAAAGAATTTATATATAAATCATACATATATATGATACAAATTGCTGTGGGAAGAAAATAGTTATATACATAGATAGAAATATAGGAATTATATACAGATGGGCATAGTTATTACATTATGAAATTTCAATCACCAGATTTATGCAATTACAAAATGTCGTAAGTACATATTTTAATTTATTTAAAATTCGGCCTTTTATTAATTTTAATGATTTATGCGATTAATTCACTATATAAAGTCTGTTTCTTTCTTTTTTAGATCGATCATATGTGCAAAAGTTTATCAATTTATGAAATTAAGTACTTAATTGAGTATTTGAGTTTTTACTCTGATTATTGGCCAATAATGATTTAAAAACACTGACCTGTTGCTCTTGAATTGGGATGAAAGTCTCTGAATCCCAGGAACACTCCGCTGAAGCTCCAAAAAACCAAAATTGATGAAAATTTCATAGATTCTTGCCGAAAAACTTGATACAATTGACTGTGAGTATTACTAAGATTATATTTAATAGTACTTTATAGGTTTAAATGTGTTAAACCGGGAATTTCTTGAAATTTCAGGAACACCATCACACACACTCCTCGCTTCTTGACACCAGCTTCCCTTATTATTTAAGCGTCCCCTCGATTCTCTACTTTTTTCAACAAACAGTCTTTTGTTCTTTTTCAGGTCACCATTTCAAAGTTTATTTGTTGATTCACAATTTGTTCTGTCATATTTTATAACCAATAAAATATTGTCTTTTGCAATCAGATTAATTGAAACTTCTTTCACTTATTAAAAAATTTCATACATACACTCTTTTACATTCTTCTTCTTCTAGTGCCTATCCGGTCCGGATGTTGGCGATCATTCTGGCTATTATGATTTTATTTGCTGCTGCACGGAATAGTCCTGTAGTAGTTGTTGAAAACCATGTCCTGAGATTTTTGAGCCATGAATTTCTCCGTCGTCCTGGGCCACGTTTACTAGGGATCTTCCCTTGCAAGATATTTTGTAATAGAGTGAACCTTTTCTCATTTCGCATTATATGACCGAAATATTCTAGCTTGCGGATCTTTATCGTTTTTATTAATTCGGTGTCTTTCTGCATTTTTCTGCAGACCTCTACGTTGGACACATGGTCTGTCCATGAGATTCTTAATATTCTACGATAGAGCCACATTTCAAAGCTTTCGAGTTTTTTTGTTGTTGCGTCGGTCAAGGTCCATGATTCGACCCCTTACAGTAAGACGGAGAAAACGTAGCAGCGAAGGAGTCTTATTTTGGTAGTTAACGTCAGAGATCGACTTTTAAAAACTGATGCCATTTTGAGAAATACGGCCCTTGCTTTCTCTATTCTACAGCGGATTTCTTGTGAGTGGTCCCATTGGTCATTGAGTGTAGTTCCTAAATATGTGTATTTACCGACCCTCTCAATTTGTAGCTGATTTAGGGTGAGGTGCTCCTGTGGAATCTGACTTTTGCTGATTACCATGTACTTCGTTTTGTTGACATTTATATCGAGACCGTATTCTAGACTAACTGAATACACTCTGTTCATTAGTTGTTGTAATCCATTGAGGTCTCCAGCCATAATCACTGTATCGTCAGCGTATCTGATGTTGTTTAATCTTTTACCATTTAGTAATATTCCTTCATCTACGTCCTCGAGAGCCTCTCTAAATATGTATTCTGAATAAACATTAAATAATAGAGGGGACAATACGCATCCTTGCCTTACACCTCGTGCGATCTTTATGGCATCTGATTTTTCTCCTTCTACGGACACATATGCTGACTGATCCCAATATAGTCTCGATATTATTTCCAAGTCTCTTCCATCGATCCCAACAGTATTTAATATTTCCACTAGTTTGTGATGTTGTACTCGATCAAAAGCTTTACTGTAGTCTACAAAACAAGCATATACGTCGCAGTTGACGTCTCTACATCTCTGGAATAATACCTGTACACTGAATAGTGCCTCTCTAGTACCTACCGCATCTCGGAAACCGAATTGAGTTTCCGACATATAATCTTCACACTTTTTGTATATTCTTCTGTGAATAATTTTCAGGAATAGTTTCAATAGATGACTCATGAGACTGATAGTTCTATGATCTTCGCATCTCTTTGCTCCTGGTTTCTTTGGTATTATAACAAATTCCGACAGTAGCCAATCTTTCGGTAGTTCGCCTTTTTCATAGATGAGATTGAACATCTCTGTTAGTTGTGTGATTCCAGATTCGTCGAAAAGTTTGAGAATTTCAGATCTAAAGTTGTCTGGTCCAGGAGCTCTTCCATCTTTCATTTGTTGCACCGCTGATTGCACTTCATCGACGGTGATGGCAGGACCTGATTTATCTATTATCTGTGGCCGCTGCGGTCTTGCATCTTTAAATAGTTCTGAGATGTAGTTGCTCCATACCTTTATCTTGTCTTGTTTGTCTATTACTAGATTTCCTTGTTTGTCGGTCAGTTTACATATTGTTCTGGGCTTGATCAACCCAGCCGTTTCTTTAACCTTTTTATACATGTTAAAACTATCATACTTTTCCTGTAGGGCTTCTATTTCCTGGCAATCTTCTTGTAATTTCTTTTCTTTGGCATCCTTGATTTTTCTTTGTATTTGCTTGTGAATTGCTGAATATGCGGGTGTATCTTTCATAAGTCGTCTTTGTTCCATCATATGTAGAATTTCGTCTGTCATCCATGTTTTTCTTTTGATGTTTTGATCTGATTTTAAATATTTTTCACTGACGCTTGTAGCAATGTTTTTTATTCTGTCTAATTCAAATTTCACATCATTATTGATATTTGTTTCTTGCAGTTGTTCTGCTAAGTGATGTCTTACTTTTTCCTTCGTGTCCGGGTTTTTTAATTTTCGCATGTCATAACGGTCTTTCTTTGTTGTCTTCTTCACAGCTTTTAGTTTTAGCTTTAAGGTGCCAACTAATGGGTTATGGTCTGACATTATATCTGCCCCAGGATATGTTTTAACAGATGTGAATGCGTTCTGGAATCTCTTATTTACTAACATATAATCAATTTGATTTCTGACTATATGTTCTTTAGAGTCTAGTGGTGATCTCCATGTGTATAACCTTCTTGGTGGTCTTTTACATTATTAGTTCATTTATAGAGTTCCTATGAGTTTTTTCATCATACAAATAAATTAAAATTGGTTATACATAGATACATTTACATGGTACAACATTCAATATTGTTATTGATAGTATATCCTTGTTACACTCATATTAATTATAAATATAAACTCTCTTAGGTTATTTGTCTAAACTCTTTGCATTATATTATTTATAATAAACTTTAACAAATTACTATTTATTGATTCAATGTTTATTTTATTTACCATATATCATTTGTCTATATGTCATTATTTGTTTATCTATGGAAATCCATTGAATTCTATTCTATTCAATATTTGTATTTGTTTTTTATTCTTAAATTAATGATTATAATGAATTATCTATAATAATATTTGTATTCTAATGTAACTACTTATATCTAAATTCTCTTGACTTGACTATATAATTATATCTTTTTAGGTGAACAGCTGGTTATTGTATGGAAATTATTCTTCGTCTTAGGCAACTTTATTTACATCATTACATTGGTTAGGCAATCTCTATATTTCGTATTATTATTGAGGTAATTCCTTTTTTTATTATATTGTTATAGGCTATTATTTAATATATCTTTATTTGATATGTTGTTTAAATTAAGAAAAGTGTTTCCTTTTTACCTGTTTTCTTAAATTATATTATTTTCATATATTTTAATACTAGCAACATATTTTTATAATACTAATTCTCTTATTATCTAAGATATCTGGTTCAATTCCCCTCAAATTTAAATTTAAATGATATCCATACCCTGGATATTTATTTAAATTTCAATTTTCTTATTATAAATGATTGATTTTATTTTATTCAAAAAAAATTTAACAATTTTATGGCATAATCTTACTTTCTTTAACTTTGTTTCTCAAATATTTGTTCACATATTTTCTACTACAAAACCTATTTCTTTCAATAACTGTCTCCTAATTCTTTCCTTAAAATACACTTGATTAAGATCAATGTCAAATTATATTTTTAATATTACTTCATATAATACTTCTCTATTATCATTTCTTACTAACATCCACTTATATATCAACTTATTTCTTTGTAATTACATTATACTTCTATATACTCCTCATATCATATTTCTTTTCAATATTCATTATTCAATATAATTAATTATTTCTTAAATCCATATATATCAATATCAACTTCCTTATTCCTTCCTGTATTTTCAAGTAATCTATAAGATTCTAATTGACATTAAACATTACCTCCTATATTTTTAATCAATATCATTCATTATTATCCTTTCCTATCCTTTATTACTTACATCTTATTTCCTTATTTAAAAATGTGAACTTCTATTTGATACTAGAGTTATTCTTATTTTATCCCCTCTATCCTATATTCTTTAATAGTTTCATTCTATGTAAAACCAGTATCTCTTATAAATTGTTTCCTTTATTTGCTATATATATTGATTTGCCATACTCACAAATTTTTAAAATGTTTTAATTATAAGTTTTACTTAATAAATTTTTCTTTATATTATATTATATTTATTTTTTTAGGTTCTGAAGAAACAAACGTGATGAATTTAATTGGATCACCAGCTGCTAAATGGAAAACAAAACTCTGTCTAATATCTACTTTATCTTTGTACACTACTTAATATTAAATTTTAAATCTATCCTTATGACTATCATTTCCTTTTTTTTAAGTATTATTCGTAACATAACATCATCTATTAAATAATTTATATACATGACTTATAATTGGATTACTCATTATTGCTAAATTTCATGCACATTATTTATTTCGACTTCATTTCTGTATCCTTTCCCTTTTTCATTGAATTGCATTTTCGTCTCCATATTTCATTCCTATTCTCTTGTTCTATTATTTAATTTGCTTTTCTTTTTCTAACCTTTTTCTTGCTTTCTTCTCTTGTTGTTTGATGCTCGATAAATGTCTGAAGCGTCTGTCTATTCTCTACTGTATCCTTTTTAACTTTGTTGCCCATATCTCATAAATTTCTTCCCATGAATCCATTAATATCTGCGTTTCCAATTCTTCCATATTATGCATTTTACTATGTGTTATTTTAAAGAAAGCTTGTGTGTAAATTATTATCATGTTGTTGTTATATATTATTCCAGTTACTACTTTATTATTATAAAAATTTCCTGAGCATCCTATACCTCCTTCATTTCTTCTTATGCTATCTTCTATTTCTTCTACTGTATTTTCTTTTAATCTTCGGTTCATCTTTTGTATTTCCTTATTAAATTGTCTTCCCATGATTCCACTTCTTCTAGCGCATTTGTCTGTTGATTTTTTTATTATGTCATCTAAATTTGTAATTTCTTTATTCATTTTTTCTTGAGAATGGTTCCTGACCTCTTCACTTGCTTGTCCTTGTAATTTTATGCAACCTACTTCTTCAGTTTCCTTCTTAATTTCTTCTGTCCCCTCTGTGATATTTGTTAATTCCTGATTATTCTTCTCAATATTCTTACTTTCCATGAAACTTTCTATTTTTACTTCATCTATGTTCTTTGTTAACTTATTAGCTTGTTTTGATACTACTGTTTGAATATCATCAATTTTTTTTTCAAATTATTATCTATTTTCTGTTCCATAGTATCAATATTTTTATTAAAAGTCGCATTCAAATGTCCCTTCATATTGTTCATATCGACCCTATTTTCTTCAAATTTCTTGTCCTCCTTACCAATCGTTTCTTCCTTCATAGTACTCTTATCATCTGACAACTTATCTGTCTTATTATCTATGTTCCCCTCTACTTTGTTAAAATCTTTAACCATAGTTTTCCTATCTTTTCTTCTTTTATCATCCCGCGTACTCCCATTTTCCAAAATTCTATTCATAATCTCATTTTGTTCGTCCAATTCTTTATTTAAATCTACATTCATACTATTCCTACCTTCCCGTATATTTTTACTTATCTCATTCTCAATATCCATTTTTCTATTCATACAGATCAAAAATTGCATGAACCGATCATCTTCCTCTTTTGTTCTTTTTTCTTTAAATCTAATCCAAGCTTGCATAAATTGTTCAACATTAACTATTCTTCCTTGCGTTTCCTGACTCCTAAACTCCTGTTTTCCATCTCTCAGTGTGCTTTTTCTTTCCATGTTGATATTTTAATTGGGTTTTAAATTTTAAATGCTACCTATTTTTTTTTTAAATGCCCCACGTTTTGGGTGACAATTATTAAATATCTATGATAAATGCTTACTTACTTATTTTTGTAGATGATTATTATTTAGAATTTTTATTTTAGTTTGGCTAGCTCAGTTTGTTTTTAATATAGTTGTTATATTTATTATATATTTATTAATTCGGGAGCATGAAATCCTTTTTCTCTTTGAGTCCTGGCATTTTATATTGTTGTAATTGTTTAAATAAAAAGAAAACACATTATTTTGAAATCAATTTAATTTTAAATTTAATATTTTATATATTTGATAAAAATAATATGAGACGCCACTGGTTATATTGTATCTACTTATTTATTTTAATCATTTCATCAATGCGCATGCGTGAAAAACAAGTCATGCGCTTTAGCATAAAACGAACAATTCTTACACTAAAGAAGCATCTATATTTATACAAACATAGTTTGTTTGACGATGCAGACAAGTAAATGGTTCAAACACATAAAAGAATTTATATATAAATCATACATATATATGATACAAATTGCTGTGGGAAGAAAATAGTTATATACATAGATAGAAATATAGGAATTATATACAGATGGGCATAGTTATTACATTATGAAATTTCAATCACCAGATTTATACAATTACAAAATGTCGTAAGTACATATTTTAATTTATTTAAAATTCGGCCTTTTATTAATTTTAACGATTTATGCGATTAATTCACTATATAAAGTCTGTTTCTTTCTTTTTTAGATCGATCATATGTGCAAAAGTTTATCAATTTATGAAATTAAGTACTTAATTGAGTATTTGAGTTTTTACTCTGATTATTGGCCAATAATGATTTAAAAACACTGACCTGTTGCTCTTGAATTGGGATGAAAGTCTCTGGATCCCAGGAACACTCCGCTGAAGCTCCAAAAAACCAAAATTGATGAAAATTTCGTAGATTATTGCCGAAAAACTTGATACAATTGACTGTGAGTATTACTAAGATTATATTTAATAGTACTTTATAGGTTTAAATGTGTTAAACCGGGAATTTCTTGAAATTTCAGGAACACCATCACACACACTCCTCGCTTCTTGACACCAGCTTCCCTTATTATTTAAGCGTCCCCTCGATTCTCTACTTTTTTCAACAAACAGTCTTTTGTTCTTTTTCAGGTCACCATTTCAAGGTTTATTTGTTGATTCACAATTTGTTCTGTCATATTTTATAACCAATAAAATATTGTCTTTTGCAATCAGATTAATTGAAACTTCTTTCACTTATTAAAAAATTTCATACATACGCTCTTTTACATTATTAGTTCATTTATAGAGTTCCTATGAGTTTTTTCATCATACAAATAAATTAAAATTGGTTATACATAGATACATTTACATGGTACAACATTCAATATTGTTATTGATAGTATATCCTTGTTACACTCATATTAATTATAAATATAAACTCTCTTAGGTTATTTGTCTAAACTCTTTGCATTATATTATTTATAATAAACTTTAACAAATTACTATTTATTGATTCAATGTTTATTTTATTTACCATATATCATTTGTCTATATGTCATTATTTGTTTATCTATGGAAATCTATTGAATTCTATTCTATTCAATATTTGTATTTGTTTTTTATTCTTAAATTAATGATTATAATGAATTATCTATAATAATATTTGTATTATAATGTAACTACTTATATCTAAATTCTCTTGACTTGACTATATAATTATATCTTTTTAGGTGAACAGCTGGTTATTGTATGGAAATTATTCTTCGTCTTAGGCAACTTTATTTACATCATTACATTGGTTAGGCAATCTCTATATTTTGTATTATTATTGAGGTAATTCCTTTTTTTTATTATATTGTTATAGGCTATTATTTAATATATCTTTATTTGATATGTTGTTTAAATTAAGAAAAGTGTTTCCTTTTTACCTGTTTTCTTAAATTATATTATTTTCATATATTTTAATACTAGCAACATATTTTTATAATACTAATTCTCTTATTATCTAAGATATCTGGTTCAATATATATATATATATATATATATATATATATATATATATATATATATATATATATATATATATATATATATTAAGCCAGTCCTCTAGTATAGATAAATATTCATATATTAGATTGAATTAAAAAGGAATTTTTTTGTATATACGTATGGTGTATCATTAGACACTACCTAATTAAGAACAAAATTTAACATAAAACGAATGAATGACTTAAGCAAATGTATTATAAAATATTGAGTACATCAATTTAAGAAATGGATTAAGGATAAGGAATAGAATGGTAATGATAATATAGAAATTAATTCTTAAGAAAATGTTACCTTCACAAATAAATCCTAAGGTCAAGTCAATGTCAACAATTTTCATTAAAATCAATCTGAACGCTGCTATGTCCACACTTGAATCAGGAAAAGGATGTTAATTTGTTCAAAACCTAAAATAATAAGAATTAATAATCAAATCACTAATTTATTAACGATATGCAAATACAATAAAAAATTGCAATTTGAAAAAAGTAATTTATAAAAATAAAACTGTATGAAATATGACATTCGGAATAAGAGCCATATTGTATGTCATAGAAATCTAGTAATCAAATCGAAATCAATGAAGGAAGTGATTGAATCTAGTTATAATATTGCCAACCTAAATTCAATGAGTTGGAAGTTAATATAAAACAGAGAATGTAAATTTGAAAATAAGTTAGAATTTATATAAAGCGAAATTAGTGCTAATTAAAGAATTAAAAAATAAACAGTTCCATATATATAAATCATAAATTTAGATTGTAGAAATTGTATATTAATTGTAAACAAATTTACTAAAAAAAAGGAATTACAAGGATTGAAACCATTGTAATACATGTAAAAGATTATTTATATATTCTATAAGATATTGTTAAACCATTTATACAAGTGATTTCACTCTCCAAGACTATTTTAATTGAAGAATTCAGTATTTCCATAAAAAAAACATTATCATTGACAATTGTTGAATAAAATAACAAATTAGGAGGCTGTGTTTTAGAGATTGTAAAAATGTTGTTGATTTTTAAAAAAAAAGGTCTGTGTTATTTGAGTTTTTTTAATTTGGAATTCCAAACAAACAAAGAAAAAGTGAACTTTTGAAATTAATTTGAACATTAAAATTTGAATAATCTAAAATTGGCCAAAGAAACTTTAAAATAATTAATACCAAATTTTATCCATGGATAATTAAAGAACTCTAATTTTCTGCAACAATAATTTTAGATATTAAATATGTACTTACTTGTAAAAAGTTTTTCGTTTGTAAAATAATCAAAGTTCACACCACTCATAAATGCTTTTCCAATCTTAATTTCCGCTTTGCATGCTGACCTATTCTTATAACTATCAAACACACACTTAATTCACAACTTGAATTATATATGTAACTGTTTAATATAAGTTTTCAACCATATTATTCTAAATGCACTAAATTGATGCACATTGAACGGTTAAACGTTTGCATCCCCCATGTTAACTGTGTACTATAATTTTGTGACGACGAGAAACGTTGAACCGGAAGAGTTGCTCCGTTGCGCCGAAGCAGCTACTATAAGCGTTCAGTGCGCATGACCATCAAAGAATACAGAGGAGGTTCAGGAATATTTGTGTGTGTAAAATTTTGAAGATTTCATCAACAATTTATTAAAATATTTTTATTTAAGTGTTGGTATTTTTCTTATTCCAGTCAATGTCCATAACACTTTTCATGAACATTGTTTAAATCATTCATTCGATTATCATATGGTGAGATGATTGAAATAAAGATATATAATTTATTCAGGAATAGATCTATCACGAAATCATAATAAGTAAATGTTCATATATGTAAAAAATTTTTCTAATAGGTGTCCAGGACTCAAAGAGAGAAGTCTCATGCTTCCGACTGCAATATAAAATTTAAACAATACATACAATTTAAAAACATTTCATACAATCATATAGGGCTAGCCGAAGGTAAAAACGGGTAAATAAAGGTAAATCATATAAGTATAAATATTAAAATATAAAACATATCCACTATAAATTGGCACCCAAAAACGTGGGGCGATTATAAAAATAATATATTAAGAAAAAAAAAATTAAAAACAAAGAACAATGGAAACAAGGAAAATGATGTTGCGCGATGGGAAGCAGGTTGGAAATGATAGTGGATCTGAGGAGGAAAGAGAAGGAAGAAGCCATGGAATGGGAGATTTCCAGGTGCAATACCTCATCCAAGGACAGCAATCGGAAGATGATGCACAGGAAGAAAGGAGAACAGGAGATGAAGAATATGGAATAGAGGTAGAACGAGTAGAAGAAGGATTGGATAGAAGTCAAGAAATACAAGAGAGAAGGGAACAACAAACAAGAACAAGGAATGATAACCAAATGATGGATTTGATGCAACAATTGTTGAACCAGATGAATACAATGAAGGGAGAGTTAAATGGAAAAATAGACAATATGAATGGAAATATAAATAGCATTAACGGAAATATGGATAGAATGGAGCTTAATTTGAGGGGAGACATTCATAATATTCATGAAAACATGAACAGATTGGAACGGAAGATAGAAGAGGTTAGATTTGAAAACTGCAAAGAGATTAAGGAACTTAAGGAGAATCAAGAAGAACATAAGAAGAGTATTCGGCAAATACAAGAAGACATAGAGGAAAATAATAAAAACATAAGACAAGAAATACAGGAAATGGAGGAAAATTTGAGAAGAAATGGAGGAAACAATATATACCCAGGAAATTTCCACAATTTAGAAATCGGAGTGAAATTTGATGGGAATATACATCCCAAAGTATTCCTCAAAATAATTAGAAACAAAATTAAAGGAATCAGAGATATTGTTGAGATCAAGCTTATTATAAGGAGCATATTACAGGGCCATGCTTTATTGTGGTTTTGTAATAAGGAAGAACTAATACAAAGCCTAGAAGAGTTCGAGCAACAATTCTTAGCCTATTTCTGGGGAGAATTGCAACAAGCAACATTCAGAGAGCGGTTATACTTCGGGAAATTTGATTATAAGAAAAGCAAAAACCTGAATAATTATGCGATGCAATTATATAATATAGCCCAGTACTTAGATCCGGGAATGAAGGAGGAGGAATTAGTGCTATACATTGGCAGACATTTCAATTCAGAAGTAGCTGAAACAATAGCGTTTCATAATATTAAAGCCATGGATAGTTTATCAAGATATCTACAAAGAGTGGAACGGAGCTATACAAATCATAACGATACAAGAGACAATCGATTAAATGAAAATGGGAATGGACAGAATAGAAGAGAAAATGAATGGAGAAATGATCAGAGAAATTATGAAAATCGAAATTACGAGAGAAGAAGACCAGGACGGGATGATAGAAATCCGAGATATGATAATTACAGAAACGGAAATGGAAACTATCGTAATGGGTATCAGAATGGTAATAATGGGAATCGGAATAATGGATATAATGGAGGAAATTACCAAAATTATGGAAGACGGAATGATAACGACAATCGTAATCGGAACTGGCAACAATACAGAAGAGAGGGGAGAAATAATGAAGAGGACAGAAGAAATGAAAACAGAGACAGGAATTATGATCAAAGAGATAGTCGAGGAGGTGAAGATAGAAGACAGGTGAACATGATACAAAACCAGGAAGAGATAAGAAGGGATAGTGATCAGGGCCCGAGTTCTGATCCAAATTTCGAGTAAGTTGCTCTTATGTGCATAATATTGTCTATTCTTCTAAATATCAACATCCTAGAGAATTTATATTAGATGAAGAACCAACAAACCCAGAATTAAATAGATTAGTATTTATAGAGGGAAATTTAGATAACATTAAATGTAGAGTTTTATTAGATACGGGTTCCGAAGTTTCCATTATAAATCAAAATATAGTAGACAATTTAAAACAGGACAATATTATGGTGATAAATACAAATAAAATATCATTAATAGGGGCAAATGAAAGAAAATTATATGAAACTACTAAAACCATTATGACAAACCTAGAATTAAATGGTGAGGTTTTATCAGTACAATTGTTGATTGTGAAAAATTTAAAATATGACATAATCATGGGTACAGATGAATTAAGTAAACATAGAATTATAATAAATTATAAAATGCAAAACATAATATATAATAATCATACAATACCGTTTATAACAAATTATCAAACAGATATAGGAAAAAACGAATGTGCAATTGGACAAATAAATCACATTGCTGAAGAAGAACAAAACATGAAGGAGAAATTATGTACGGAGGAATACAAACAGAGAGTCTATGAATTACTTGATTCTCACGAAAAGCTGTTCAATGAGGAAGTATGCGTTGCGACTAGATATGTTCACAAAATTGAAGTCATACCAGAAATAAAAAATTTTAAGATCAAAACTTATCCTATACCTTATAAATTAAAACAAGAGGTATATCAGGAAATTAATAAAATGTTACAAGACGGTATTATTGAAAGATCTAATTCACAATACATAAGTGCAATAACTTGTGTAAAAAAGAAATCGGGGGATATTAGAATATGTTTGGATGCTAGGAATATAAATACATTTACTAAAAAACAATACGAAAGTCCATTAAATATTGAAGGTATATTTGGAAGAATTACAAAGGCTAATATATTTTCAAAATTAGATCTAAAGCATAGCTTTTGGTTAATTCCATTGGATCATCGTTGTAGACAATACACTGCATTTATGGTAGATGGAGTGGTGTATCAATTTTGTGTAGTGCCATTTGGACTTCAAAGTTCTTGTGCAGCCTTAGTACGAACGTTGCATACAATCTTGAATCCGTATGAAGATTTCACTCTCCACTACATAGATGACATTTTGATTTTTTCTGAAACAGAAACGAAGCATCATAAACATCTGGAAATAATATTAAAGGAATTAGAAAATGCCGGACTTAAATTAAACTTAGAGAAATGTCAGTTTTATAAAAGAGAAGTGGATTATTTAGGATATGTTTTAAGTGACACTGGTATAACAATGAATCCTGAGAGAATTAAAGCAATCCTAGAGTATAAAACACCACATAACTTAAGAACTTTACGAGGGTTTCTAGGTATCATCAATTATTTTAAGAAGTTAGTTCCTGATCTAAGTAAGAGAGAAATTCCTCTTATAGAATTATTAAAGAAGGATATTAGATGGAAATGGGACGAGAGAAGAGAAAAGGCATTTCAGGAGTTAAAGGAAATTTTTCTAAACAGCCTAAAAGTATTTCATCCACAATATGACAAACCTTTTATCTTGAGAACGGATGCTTCAATAGAAAGATTGGCAGGGGTATTAATTCAAATACAAGATGGAGAAGAAGTACCTATTAGTTTTATATCCAGAGTGACTGAGCCAGCAGAAAAGAAATATTCAATAACAGAATTAGAAATGGCAAGTGTTGTATTTTGCATTAGCAAACTAAGATTCTACCTATTAGGAGCTAAGTTTATTTTAGAAACTGACCACTCAGCACTTACAGCTATGTTGAAAAACCGCTATGCCAATAATCGTGTACACCGATGGATCTTGTTGTTACAAGAATATGAATTCGAAATCAAATATATTCCAGGGAAATTAAACGTGGTAGCAGATGCATTGAGTAGAGTAGATGAAGTAGGGAACAATCAAACCAAATTTCAAATTGGAATAAACCAATTGTACCAAACAGAGGGGATATTTACATTGGAAAAGGTTAAAGAAGATCAGAGACATTTTGATAACGAGAAAGTTAAAGGTGCCTATAAAAT
Organism: Galeruca laticollis; assembly: GCA_963921935.1. Taxonomy (NCBI): domain Eukaryota; kingdom Metazoa; phylum Arthropoda; class Insecta; order Coleoptera; family Chrysomelidae; genus Galeruca; species Galeruca laticollis. The sequence continues at coordinate 27,733,749 of OY998185.1, read as the reverse complement.
TGATGAAGTGTGGTATAAGAAATTGGAGGACAGAGAAGTATTTGTAATAAGTAAGGAGTTTGCACAGGAAATTATTCGTCATTTACATAAAGAGAATGGACACATAGGAACAAGAAAATTATGGACTTTGTTTCGAGAAAATTATGTGGCAAAGAAGGATTTGAGTATAGTGAAAGAAATATGTAAATATTGTCAAATATGTCAACTGGCCAAAGAAAAAAATTACCACAATAGCATGACAGCAAAATCGATAATTACAAATAAACCATTACAGATTGTGGCAATGGATTTTATAGGAAACTTAATTAGGAGTGAATCGGGTAATAAGGATTTACTAGTAATAGTTGATGTTTATACCAAATTTGTTAAAACTTTTCCATGTAAGAGATCAACGGCTAAGGTGGTAATAGAATGTTTAGAAAAATATATAGAAGAAGTAGGAAGACCTGAGAGAATTATACTTGACCATGCTACATACTTTGAAAGTAAAAAATTAAAGCAGTATTGTGATAAAGAACAAATAAAACTACAATTTATTAGTATTAGAAGACCTAGCTCCAATCCAGCTGAGAGATATATAAAGGAAATCTTAAAATATTTAAGAATTCTTTGTCAAAAGACACATATTAGATGGGATGAAAATTTGGACAAAATTGAAGAATTTATAAATAATTTACCACATGGGGTAACAGGTGAAAGTCCAATTTATTTAATGAAAGGTATCCAACCTAAAAGAAACTGGATTCTGAATAGAGATACTACTCTAGAAGAGACACTAGAAAAGGTGAATATCAGAATAAGGAGGAATGCAGAAAAATATATACGGGATCAGAACAAGAAAATTAAGAAGAAAACAACCTTTAATAAAGGAGAATTGGTTATAATCAGAGCATTAAAGACATCTAATAAAGCAGAAGACCAATGTATTAAATTGCAATTGCCATTCGAGGGACCTTATGAAATAATAAATGATAATGCACAAAATAGTTATAAATTGGCATACCCAGGAACAAACATGATTAGGGGTATTTTTAATATAGAATCAATTTATAAGTATAATTCACCATAAAAGAGTGATAAGAGGAATAGATAATATTATGTTACTTACATGTAAATAGATAGTAGTATAGGTAGATGTAAGGTTTTTTTTTCGATTTTACTTCATAAGATGTATTCTCATATACAACGTGAAGATAATGACCAAGTTAAACATAAGATTTTCAATTTTCATAGGTAGTGTACTAGTAGGCAGCATACAGTATCCGTGGTTAATGTAATCTAAAAAATTGAAACATAAGGAAATATAATGTATTAATGATAAATGAATAATATCAAAGAAAGATGGCAAGTTAAGCTTTAGTATAATAGTAAATTTTTATGAGAATTTCTTAGATAAAGGACATAATAAAATTAAATAAACACTCATTAATAAGGACAGGTAGGAAATAGGAAGGATAAGATAGGAAATAATTAAATAAACAGTAAAAGAGATGAGAAGGAAAGAAAGTTTTCAAATCAAGATATAAGTAGGAAATATTCATGTCAAGAAAAATTTTATAGGAATTAGGGAGAAAAGTATAGTGAAATAATGGAAAGAAATATTTATAAAGTATATGATATGATTAATTATTATGAGATAGGGAGATATGATGAGAAAATTATGATATAATGAATATAGTTATGAAATAAAGTTGATGAATTATGATTAAGAAATATGAAAATAAATATAAATATGGATAGAAAGTAAAGAGTTAAAGGTTCGACTATAAGAATAGATAAATTGACATGAATATAGGTTGAAAATTGATATGAAATTATAGGAAATCATTGAAATAATTAAAAATTATGTTCTTAGTATCAAAGATGAAATAAAAAGAATAGAAGAGTAGATAGGTAAAGGAGGAAGTATAAATATTGAGATTTTGAATAAGAAACGGTGGAAATAGTAAGGAATATAAGATATGAATAATTTAATAGGAATAAGAATTATGAGAATAAAATGTAAGAATCATTATTGTTATGTCCCTAATGAGAAATTATTTTGGAATGAGTTTGATATGGTTAAATTATAAGAATATCATAAAAATTTTAATAATAAGAATAAAAATAAAAATGTTATCAGAAATGTAAGTACTGAGCTGAAATCTATAGATCGATTAGCATGGATTACAGATTGAAAATTGAAATTTTAAGAAGTTATCTAAATAGACACCTTTTAAAATTTAAATTTGAGGGGAGTTAAGCCAGTCCTCTAGTATAGATAAATATTCATATATTAGATTGAATTAAAAAGGAAATTTTTTGTATATACGTATGGTGTATCATTAGACACTACCTAATTAAGAACAAAATTTAACATAAAACGAATGAATGACTTAAGCAAATGTATTATAAAATATTGAGTACATCAATTTAAGAAATGGATTAAGGATAAGGAATAGAATGGTAATGATAATATAGAAATTAATTCTTAAGAAAATGTTACCTTCACAAATAAATCCTAAGGTCAAGTCAATGTCAACAATTTTCATTAAAATCAATCTGAACGCTGCTATGTCCACACTTGAATCAGGAAAAGGATGTTAATTTGTTCAAAACCTAAAATAATAAGAATTAATAATCAAATCACTAATTTATTAACGATATGCAAATACAATAAAAAATTGCAATTTGAAAAAAGTAATTTATAAAAATAAAACTGTATGAAATATGACATTCGGAATAAGAGCCATATTGTATGTCATAGAAATCTAGTAATCAAATCGAAATCAATGAAGGAAGTGATTGAATCTAGTTATAATATTGCCAACCTAAATTCAATGAGTTGGAAGTTAATATAAAACAGAGAATGTAAATTTGAAAATAAGTTAGAATTTATATAAAGCGAAATTAGTGCTAATTAAAGAATTAAAAAATAAACAGTTCCATATATATAAATCATAAATTTAGATTGTAGAAATTGTATATTAATTGTAAACAAATTTACTAAAAAAAAGGAATTACAAGGATTGAAACCATTGTAATACATGTAAAAGATTATTTATATATTCTATAAGATATTGTTAAACCATTTATACAAGTGATTTCACTCTCCAAGACTATTTTAATTGAAGAATTCAGTATTTCCATAAAAAAAACATTATCATTGACAATTGTTGAATAAAATAACAAATTAGGAGGCTGTGTTTTAGAGATTGTAAAAATGTTGTTGATTTTTAAAAAAAAAGGGAGTGGAGAGTTAGTTGGGGAATGATGAACTGGGATGTAATTCTCTGGGAAGATTTTTGTAAAAACTTTAAAGTAAAAGTAATAATTTTAAATCTAAATCAATAAAAAATTCATAATATTAATGTCGATTAACCCCTGTGAAAAAGTGAAACGTGCCGAACGAGTATTTCTTGGGTAAGGAATACCTAAGAAAAGAGACGAGATGTTGCAGGTCCACCACGCCGAGAATGGAATATAAGGTCTGTGTTATTTGAGTTTTTTTAATTTGGAATTCCAAACAAACAAAGAAAAAGTGAACTTTTGAAATTAATTTGAACATTAAAATTTGAATAATCTAAAATTGGCCAAAGAAACTTTAAAATAATGAATACCAAATTTTATCCATGGATAATTAAAGAACTCTAATTTTCTGCAACAATAATTTTAGATATTAAATATGTACTTACTTGTAAAAAGTTTTTCGTTTGTAAAATAATCAAAGTTCACACCACTCATAAATGCTTTTCCAATCTTAATTTCCGCTTTGCATGCTGACCTATTCTTATAACTATCAAACACACACTTAATTCACAACTTGAATTATATATGTAACTGTTTAATATAAGTTTTCAACCATATTATTCTAAATGCGCTAAATTGATGCACATTGAACGGTTAAACGTTTGCATCCCCCATGTTAACTGTGTACTATAATTTTGTGACGACGAGAAACGTTGAACCGGAAGAGTTGCTCCGTTGCGCCGAAGCAGCTACTATAAGCGTTCAGTGCGCATGACCATCAAAGAATACAGAGGAGGTTCAGGAATATTTGTGTGTGTAAAATTTTGAAGATTTCATCAACAATTTATTAAAATATTTTTATTTAAGTGTTGGTATTTTTCTTATTCCAGTCAATGTCCATAACACTTTTCATGAACATTGTTTAAATCATTCATTCGATTATCATATGGTGAGATGATTGAAATAAATATATATAATTTATTCAGGAATAGATCTATCACGAAATCATAATAAGTAAATGTTCATATATGTAAAAATTTTTTCTAATAGGTGTCCAGGACTCAAAGAGAGAAGTCTCATGCTTCCGACTGCAATATAAAATTTAAACAATACATACAATTTAAAAAAATTTCATATAATCATATAGGGCTAGCCGAAGGTAAAAACGGGTAAATAAAAGTAAATCATATAAGTATAAATATTAAAATATAAAACATATCCACTATAAATATATATATATATATATATATATATATATATATATATATATATATTATGATATATTCAATTATACCTTCTTTTAATTATAATTGCCCCACGTTTTGGGTGCCAAATTATAATATATCTAATTCTCTATGATGAATTTTAATTATTTAATTTTAATGCCTTCCTGTAAAGATAAATTTCAATTCACCTCACGTTGATGTATATTGTCGCAGCGACAAGTCTTGTACATACAACTTAAAACTTTATGTAAGGAATTTCTACTTTGACAGTAGTTGTCAAAAATATGCCCGGCTCTAATAAATATTAATTCAGTATTTCTAAAAATGAATTTATATGTATAATCGACCTATTACTCTTCTCTCAGGGTGGGATCAAACTGTTAAAAAAATTAATTATTCAAAATTTGTTTAAATTTTTACGTATCTCCAAATTATCTGTTTCACTATTGGTCAGAACCTATAGTAACTGTATGTTTAATATTATAAAACGCACTTTAAATCTGATGACGTTTCCAATATTTCTGTCACTGAAAATTACCAACTGTCACTGATTTGATCGACAGTTTTATTTAATGAAAAATGTTTAATTTTCTGAAATAATGTTATAAAAAGACTATAATGAGTAGGAATGCAAAATTCTATATTATACTACCAGATTCAAATACAGATTAACAAATTAATATTCCCCAAACTTATTATAAACGAACAACAGTCGTAATTTCTACGATACTGCTATAAATTAACCTAATGAAAAACGTTTAATAAAAGTTCCAATTGTCGATCTAAATCTTGATATGGATAAATGTCAAAAACAAGCTTCACTAAAATTTTTCTAGTTCAGAACTTTTCTTCTCTTATGTGAATTTCCTTATATGATTTATTAATTTTGTTTGCAATCAAAAATCTAATAGATGCATCTATGTCAAATTTAATTTAAAAATACGCCATATTATTTCTCGAGAAATTATTGTAAAGAAACTGGATCGGACTCACCAACTAATAACTGGACAACTCGTACAATTCTAATTGATCTTAGAATTCAGGAAACTTTCTAAATTTTATTTAGAAATCTGGAACAGATTCACTACACACGATGCAATTCTTATTCGAATTATGCACGCACTGGCTTTATAATGAAATGGCTTTTGAATCTGGTTGTATAAATATACGACTTCTACTATCTACCAAAAATCGAGACAACTCTAATTACGAGGTTGCCTCTTCGGGATTTCAAACACAACTAACTAAACTTTCTTCAAATAAATAAATCTCCTCTCCTTTGGTTACGAAAAATTCCTTTTTTTAAAAAAAAACTAATTTATGTTTCCCTATAACAAAGATAGATTTGAATTCTTTTATTATCATTGTAATTCTGATAGCAGAGACATCTGTATTTTAAAATTTCAAGTATATTCTCCAAAATGTAATATAATTCTGTCTATCATTAAATATATTCTACATAAACGTCATCCGAAAATTAAAATGTCACATTTGATTTGTATACCCAATCTTTCAAAATTATTGATTATACCTATAATACAGTGTGTATGGAAAGTATTGCATACAAATATAAATAGTTTTCCTTATTTCAATGTTTCTTTTACATTTTAAATAGAGGAACTGTATTATATATATATATATATATATATATATATATATATATATATATATATATTATAGTTTATTTTATGGGAATTTAATTTGCCCTACGTTGGGCCGACATATTATTATGAATAGAATTGGGTGAGAAAATAGTTTAATTTGCCCGGTATGTTGAGGATTTAATATGTATGATAAACAGTTTATTTAACCAACATGAAAACTTCTCATCTCAGGGTAGAGTTCAAGTATTTTAAATAAAATGATTTTATAATTTTATATATGTTAGCGCCAAAGTTAATAAATGCTTTATATTTTTAAAAATAAATTTGTTAATCAGAATATGTTACTTTTTTAATGATTTCAAATTAAATACGGTCCTGTCCAACTTAAAAAATATCTGCATAGTTCAATCGATTTCATTCAGAGCTTCTGCCTGTGGTAAGTAGATGGTGCACAAGTCACCAGATGAAATAAATAACTCAAGTAATTTAAAAAAACGTTCTTCAAAAGGAAAAACAATATTTAATTTAATGAAAATAAATACACTACACTTTTACAAGTGTTTTTTTTAAGAAATTCAACTATCTAAAAGGATGACTCTTTCATACAAATCACACGCACTCTGGTGAGATATTATTATAATAGTAAAATACAGTTATATAACTTCATAAACATATGACTTTCAGAAAACGGCGAAATACACTCTTAACAGCGTCTATGCATCACAAAAACCTCCCTGTTGGCATTCTGCTTCTACCAGAACAGGAATCGATGCTGTATTTCTTTCAAAGTCCAAACAGCTCACACAAATTCCACTATTCAATGTTTTTCGAAAACTATTGTGGCTATTTTACTTCCACCAGACACAAGACACCATATTATAAAATAAAATTCATGATTAGTGTTTTACAACATTCAACAATTCCTTTTTTAATTATTAATATAAACTAAACTACTTACACTGATATATCTCTTGTAAGTATAATGTATTTGTTTTAAATTCTATAGTCAAATTTTGTCTTCCAAATGATTTCAATTGATTTACTTTACCAAAAAATTTTGCTGCTCCAAAAATCTCTTCCCAAAAAGAAAACCTACTAGTCAATAGCCCCCATAATCAACAACTTTCTCACATTCTGATTTTTTTTTCGTTAGCAACACAGTTGTCGCCGATGTGATCTTTTTTAAATGTTTATTAACCAATCAAATTTGACTATTTATTTTATAACTCAAATTCTTCATTTCAACCAGTGAAATGTTCATCCATTATATCATGATATTATATTCTAAGGTTTTTAATTGCTTAGACTTCCTATATTATTTTCATTCAATAATATTTCTTAGTATTGTTAAAATGACATTTCCTAACCTCTAAGTATGTATGTCAAATGAATATTCATAATGTTTTAATAGATGACAGCTGTTACCTTTAAATATGTATGCAAAATGAAAATTCGTTTTCTTTATAAGTCATGTTCTCTGAAATTCACATTATTTTATATTTCCTGCTCTGTTATGTCTAAACATCTACACTATCTCATTTTAATGTCTTAATCAACAAATATTACGAGATTAGCTTGACTTTACAGAATAAAGCATTATTAGTTTCTTATTATGAACAAATTTTGATACTTGATCTCTTTGATAAAAGTTTCGTTAGGTAATTTATTTCATATAAATTGTTTATCACACCTATTCGCAATTATCCCTACATTATACAGTCTGTCCTTTCTGTATGTCTTCTCTATCGAATAGTGGATCGTACAGATTGTCTCCATTCAAATGTTTAAAAAAAATTTTTGACTTAAAAAAATTCTTTTAGATTACAATACATAATCTTAATTCTTCATTATTTGATATACAGGGTGTAGCATTATTTTTTCACAATAATATATATATATATATATATATATATATATATATATATATATATATATATATATACAGTTCTACTATTTAAAATTTTAAAGAATTTCGTTCAATTTTATTTTGCAATACTTTTGGCAAACCCAGTATTGTCTATAAAATCAATATGGTTGAAAAACACTGTATTTGTAATATTTGCCAGCTTATTTAATTTCTGATGACTGACATGTCACAGTTGAAAAAGATATTGTAGGTTAAAGAAAACAGAATTCATGATAAGATATTTAGATAATAAAAGAATTCCAAATCTTTGTTACAGAAAAATAACAAAGAGTTTTTTTTTGAAAAGAAGAAAGTGCGTAACCACAGCGTAATGTGGTTATTTATTTGATAAAAAAGAGGGAGTTGAATTTGATATCCCGAACGGAGAACATGTAATTTAATAGTTCTCCAATATTTCGCCAAGTAGTAGTTAATTAAATAATATAATAATTAATAATAGAAATTGTTATCAGAATGCCCATAATTGTAAATTCTATGCGTGTTATCTTTATTAAAAAAGTTAGTCGTCAGTTCGGAAAAGTGAACGATCCTGAATTCTAAATTAAATTTAGAATTGTACGAGTTTGGAGGAGTTTTGGAGACTTGGTGAGTCTGTTCCAGATTATTGATAATATAAAATAATGCATTATTTCGATAACAAAAATATGAGGCCTTAATCAAAATTAATCATAGATGCATCTAATTAATCGATTACAAAGAAATTTGATTCAGAATAAATATAGAAATTTAATATTGAACAATTATATTGAAAAAATATATTGAAAGAAGTTAGGACTGTGAATGGGTATTTAACATTCGAGAAGTAAAAGTGACAATTCGTATATCATTCGGACATATAGAGAAATTCCTCAATTTAGTTTGTAATTAATTTAATTTGTATCCTTATAGATAAGATTGTTGCCATTTGATCATTTATAAACTCTTTTCGTAATTCACTGAAATTTCATTCATAGTAGATAAGATATTTGTTATTCGATAAAAGGAAAACTAATATTTGTCTATTTTCTGTGAGATTTAATAATTGTATATAATTTTTGGAATTCGACTGACGTTAGATATATTTTGGTAATAGATTTGAACAACTTATTGAAATTAAACTCATTTAATTTGATTAAAATTTTTATTTGCGACAGTGACATTTGTGGATGCTTGGTGACAGAATGCTTTTTTTGAAATTTATTGAGTGTCAGAAAGAAATTTAATAGCCTTTAGAGTACTGAACAACTGTCAGAGTGAAATGAATATCATACGCTGCCAAAGCAGTGTGCACAATAATTGTCGCTACAACGTAGGACAATTATATAAAATAAAATCGATATATTATATATATAAATATATATATATATACTGTTGCAGGCTAATGTGGACTCCGTTATACCTGTAGTCCAATTTGGGCTCCTAGCGTATATTTCATGTATACCACTATATAAGTTGACGTCTCAGTGGGATCCGTTATATGTAGCGGTTACAGTAGGCTCCGTTGGTGTATATTTCCATACTTCAAAAGCAAGGTAGGCTCCGTATATGATGCATTTCAGGTAATATGGACTCCTTGCGGCGTTGCCACATATACTATCGGCCAGTTAATACATACAATCAAAAGAATAATTGCCAGTTCGGTATTGATATTGTATAAAACGATTGCAATCGGCGTTCTTCGTAAGAAATTTTTATCTGAGACTGAAATTGTTAATTTGAAACAACAACTATGGGAAATAAAAATTATAAATTACAAACAATTGACTTATATTAAACTGAGATTGTTTATAACATGAAAGAACGAATACGTAATAATACCTATAAATTAGCATATTTGCATATCATATAAAAACCTGTTGACAAAAATAAGCTCAATAGTCGAGCTTATATTATATATTTTTATGGAAATATACATTTACATTTTTGACTGATGCATTTACAAGAATATGCTACCTTCTCCCTCCCATTTTATGCACACCTAATTTATTTTGTATTAATAGTTGATCCGAATAAGGACCCTACAATTTTTATGGAAAGTGGCGACTGGTATCTTTCTTTGAAAACTTGATATGCATTTGTACTAGATCCAGTTATTTAAATTGCTGATAGGCTCAGCTCAATTCTGGTTAATGTCTGTAAGTTTTTGTTACTAGTTTTGGTACTCAATGAAAGTGTTGAATCCTTAAGATTTTCCTATGATCAGTTTTTGAAATATACATTTTTAAAGTCATGAACAATTAAGATTCTGTTATGATAATTCCCAGTGTAATACAATATAGAAAATATATTTTAGATGCAGTTTTTGTAGATCGTACAATAATATAAAAATATGCTTATTTATACAGAGTGTCCTTAAATATATCGACTAGGTAAGTAATTAATGAGTATTTTTAAATTAACATGCTCAACACATAACAGAGGATTTTTTTCTGAAGTGATATTCAGTGGTTCAAATCCATTATTTATTCAATTAAACGCTTTTTCAAATTGTTTTCGTTCTACGAGTGATCAACAGTGAAATAAATATAAGTTCTCAATAGCTCCTGTGTCAAAAACTAAAACATTTAAGAATTGCTGGCTAAAATCGTAAATGAAAAACCCGGCAAAGTTGCTTTACACATAGGTAGGCTATTGAATATCACTTATATAGTATAATAAAATTAAAAAGCTACCATACGTGTTTAGTATGTTATTTTAAAAATATCCCTCAAATATATGCCTCTTTTTATTTATATATACAGTTGTATAATATAAAAAAATTAAGTATATTATCTATTTTGTATTACATGGTAATTTTTGACGCAAACAAAATCCTGATTGGCACTAACTTTAAAAACGTATATCTCTAACAAGTACCAAAACTAACAGTAATAACACAAAAGTGCAGAAATATACCGACGACATTTCTAAATATAGGATCATTTATAATAAAATTGCAATTTCGGAATATTTACCGTCCTTTATTTTTTGTCTCACACTGTATGAAATAGTATTGCAGAAATTAGCAAAAAATAAGAACTCCTAAGAATTTCATTTCAAATATTTTTTCACTAACCTTATAACTATCTATATTTTTGGGTCGAAAATCAGTCTAAAACTAATGCCGAATGAGTAAGGATTAACAGCCCTGCAAAATATTAATAATAAAAAGTCTTACCAAAACGAAATAGTACTTCCGATAAACCGCTACATTCCAACTTTAACGGCTTGTATCGTACAAATTGTTAGGTCTATTTTAGCAATGAGAGAATTACATCACCTGTCAGTGTGTTTAGTACTCCGCTCAGTCTTAGAGGATCATTTAGGCATAACCGTTTCACCTTCGCTTTGTGATCTTAAAGGTTTTTTGGGATCAGGATTCGAAGGACATTTTTTTACGTGCCGCCTTAAAGACTTATTGGTATAATATCCTTTGCAAAATTCACAAGAAATACTACGGTTCACATTGATTTTCTTGTTCTCGCTAATCGGAATTATATCATTACAAAATTTCAATGACGTCGAATTTGATCCAAAGCGTGTTTTCGTTCGTAGTTTTAAGCCCTTGTGTAAAGATAAAAAACTTTGAACATCAAATTCATCGGAATGATGACGCATCAAATGCCTTCCAAAATTCTGAACATCTTGTATACAATATGGGGAATCATGTGGTCGTCGCTTTTTCTTAGATATTCTTGGCAATTCTTGAACATCAGAACCAAGAGGTTTGGATTTTTCTGTTGATTTATCCAGTGCTGTATGTTTTACTTGTTTAAGTGATGAATTATATTCGGATATTAAAGAGCATACTGTATCAAGTTCAAATGAAAACGACATCTGTTCTAGATGTGAATCATTATTTTTTTAAAACGTAGAATCTCCCAGTGTTAAATCACGTGTTACGATTTCATTTTTGGAATTGTAGTGGAAATCCAAGGAAGAGTTTTGTAAAACGGCATAGCTTGTCAACGGCACTTTATTTTGTGGGATAGTGATACGCTCTGATGAGTCAAAAAGATTGTTTTCTCTGTTTGAATTATTGGAAAAAAACTTTCCTCGGATGGTAAATATTCAGAACCAGATGTTTCCGTGATACTGAGACATTCTCCAGTGCTAACAAACAATGTCTTTTATGAAATTAGACAATTTAAATGATTTATGAAAATAATACAGTATCAAACTTTTGTCAAAACTACCAATTTTATGTTTTATGTCAAATGAGTTTCCATTTTTAAATTTTATGAATTTTAAGGATTGTTTCAATATTCACACTTCTTGTCAGTACACGAAATTAATTACTTATAATTAATCTGCACAACTTTAGGCGGTGTGCAAATTTAAATGATGCCTGCTGTATTCTGTAAACAGATAACCCATGAGTCTACATTTCAAAATTAAAAAAGTATATTAAAGTACCCGCTAGAGAATGTAGTCGCATACGGAATAAAAAGTATTCAAAAACTAAAACCCGACTAATGAAAAAAGTATGAAACAAGAAAATATTCTCATCTATAATAGTTATGAACAAACTGTTCAATATTTATCTGCTATTAAGTAAACAGCTTACCCCTAATATATTATGATTTATTTGATACATACTCATAGTTATGTTGCAGTCCACTTCGTTATTCCAAATGAAACACCCAGTATATTTTTAACTTTCTAAATTGCTGATATAATTATCAACAACTTATTATGACAAACTAATATACTTTAGTCTCATGGCGAGATGATAATTATTTTATTACGGACATTCCTGTTTGACTGTTATTTATAAACTATAAATTTGATGATAAATTATAATTACTGAATTTCCACCACCAACATCGGTCACTGTAAGGTAACTCAATAATATCCCAGAAAAACGTGTTCCATTTTTAATACAGGGTGAAGAATAATTAACGTAAATTTTGGATAATGAATAATAGTAATAACTGTGTGTTTTTAAATGGCAAACATATTTTTGTCGCCTCAATTCTATATTAGATTTCAACCATATATTATTAACATTTCCCTATGCCTGAATGTAATGGTTTTCGAGATTTTTTTGTCTTTATTATTTATTAAAAAATAATTATTATTTGTATATTAATAGTCATTTTTCAACGCCCTATCTTCGAAGTACCTTTTATTGTACCGCTTTGTTGCGCTTAAGACGGATGTTTATGGTTATTCTGTACAATGATATTTCACAGTTCAATTTTCTTCACAAAGTGTTTCAGACAAGAAAAAATTAATATCTCGCAAGCTTATTAATTGTTTTCACTAAAATAATTTCATTTGAGATATGAAATAGTGTACATACTCGTATACTTAATTTCCTCCACATTAAATTATTTTGACGACAAAGAAAAACAACACAGAAAAAGAAGATTTAAGCATGTGTTTGAATAATTGTAGACTTTTTAGTATCTACAATTATTCCACTGGATAGTTTTTCGTACGACTTTACCTTTCAATGTAAATAGCAGGAATACCATTTTTCATTCCTTTCCAACCGCATACATCAACCCTTGAACCACCATATTTTTCAGGGTTATCATAAACCTTTTTATCATTCTCACTTATAAAAGTTCAGGTGTAACAGTTTTTCATTATTTTTACTAAATTAGTTATTCCGATCGTTCTAGGTAATTGAAGCTACATAAACTAAATACAAGCAAACACAGAACTTCTCACATCTACGTAAAAACTTTCTGATTTAACATAATTTAGTAGAATTTTGACGTTATCGTAAAAATGGTGTTTTTCACTTGTACAATAGTCATATTTATACAGAGTGGTTCATTAACAATTGTCCATATAGTAACTGGAGAAACCTTAGCACAAAATATCAAGATTCGAGAACACTTCAGTAAAATATTCCTTCTTACTGAGATCTAGGGTGTTATATCATAATTATTTGAAATGATTGTAGTCCATTGTTTTTACACCTTCCACTTTTTATATATTAGGTTACTTCAATTAGTGGTAAAATATAATTTTCCTCTATCAATAGAGGCATGCGGTAGGGATAAATACTTCTTTTCCCCCTACAATCTACGCCACTATCGTAAAAATGATTTCAGCATGTTTTCTCGATACTCCGTTACTTTCCACGTAAATATTAACCTCCTGTCTCTATGCGATACAGTACGAAGTTTTCAAGTTATTCGAGATTAAATGGAATGTTTATAATACCTAATTTTATTTTATCTCTTATTTCGCACTAGTCAACACTATTTTGCTAATTTGGTTATGAAATTTATAAGTTTTAGTTGATTCCATCTCAAATGATCTTTTCATATTGATGTTTATCAAATTTTCACTCTAAGAAGATATACATTAAAAACTATTATTTTTATTCTATCCCACTGGACGCCTATGGTTATAGCGGGAATATGTTACCACTAAATGCATATGTGAATGGTTTGCCAAGTACGCACAAAAATATTGGAAGGTGTCAAAACAACGGGATTAAATCGTTTTATAATATTTATAATAAAACTTTCTGGGTATCGGTAAGGAGGTATAGGTACCTCCAGTTACCATATGAACAATTCTAAATGGAACACCCCATAAAAAGCATATACAGATGCAACATAATTTGTTAAAAGTATCTCGTGCTCGTAAGAAAAATTGAAATTCTGTTTCACTTTATCACTATTGAAATTAAAGACCTTGTTAAACCTTTTGAAATGAAATGATGAAATTGTTGGATATCTCCGTAAAGAGATTTGAAACTATCCGATTTGTTAATCATTTGGTAAAAAATTCAACCAATTTTGTTAAATTCTATTGAAATAAACGGGTTATAATCATTCATTCATTTTGTCCTTCCGTACACCAATTATTTGTGAATTTTTTATTCAATATAATTTAGAATTGATTGATGATAACAAAAGAGGTATTGTTGATATTCCATAATACATAATACTTTAATTTAAATCCAATTTTCAGTAATTTCTCTATCAACGATTATCGGTTCATCAGATACAGCCAGCCGTCCTACTCGATATGGAAAAGTTTTAAGAAGTAAAATATTTTGTTTTCCATTGGATATTTTATCAATGTATTTAATTCTGACCAGCTTTGTAATAGCAGATTTTATATGGTAATTCAATCTTCCACAAAAATAATACTTTTTCAAAAACATTGTGGATGTGTTATATGATGGCTTTTGTTTAGCTTGAAAACAATGTAAAAATGTTTCAGAAAAATTGACTCATTTTCTAAAAGTAATAATATAAACATTATTTGTCATCACACACTTTGTAAAAATACTTACAATCTGGAACCCGATTTAAAGCCAAATTTAATATTCTCTTAAATTGAAATGTCATCGTGGACATTCTCACACAATACAGATAACAATTATACAATAATTGTTTCTAACCACGTGCCTTGTACAGTACATGTTTGTACTCCACTGGAGCCCGAAACAACTGCTATATATACTGAAAAGATATCGCGCTGTTTTATGCAAAGAGGCGTCCATTTTTTAGGACTTTGGTATGTTATATTTACCCTAGTTTGCTAGATATGGAGTAGTAAAGTTAAAAAAAGTACACAGTTTTGGAGTTTTTCAAACTTACGAGCTGAACTAAATTTATGTTGCGCACACACTACTACATGTGTGGATATGTATAATTGCAAAAATTTATTTAACTTCACAATAATATATAATACTAAAATTCCACTTTGTTTTGTTTTAAATATTGAATTTTTTTGAATTAAAAAAAAACGAATCTTTTGCAGCAAGATAAGTTACATATCAGCATAATATTTAATTTGACGATCTACGTCAACGAAGTCACGGGTACAAGCTAATGAGTCTACATATTTGTGCTGCTTCCCTTATGTTCGGCAGGGTAACATTCATTTCACCGTCTGATTCATTTTTCATATTAAACTTTTTGGTAATTTTAATTCAGTATAATAATTAAAATACTAGCTATCAGCTGTATTGTAGTCGCTGGAACTCGCCCTGCCACGGCCTGTCTGGGATTTGTTGATTATCAATACTTATTATTGACTAGTGAATAATGAACGTCATCATTCTTAGGAAGCTCCACACGTAAAATGTAAACTTTATCAATTATCAAACAGCCGTGGACAAATTTTGTTATGACATGACAATTTAATTACTGCCAAAATTGTCAGAATCATTTGAAGTTATATTCAACGTTTCCAAATGAAAGTTACTATTTCTGTAGTCGCTAATAGTTGCTATTAATTATTACCGATTGGTTTGTTTTAAAATTTATGAAATTTCATTGGTCAATGGAATGTTATATTAATAGTAAATTTATCAAAGCCCTCGAGTGGAAGCTCTCGATTTTTAATTAGATTAGTAATCTCAAAATTATGTCGAATCAACAAAAACAGAAGAGTGTTTATCAAGATCATTTGAATACTTAGCTTCAGAAATAAATAATTTGTTCTTAGTATTTCCCATTTTGAGAATCAGTGTAGCGAAGCATGATAAGTTTTCAGCTCTAAAAATATACTGGGGTTGAACAAGTATAATGTTTGTTATGGTATTTATAAACAACTTGAATTTTTGTTGTGTTTGGACAATTAAAATTCTGATAATTTCATGACGCCAACTTAAAATGCAAGTATGAAAATTATATGAAGAAAACGAAAATCGCGTAAAAGAATTTTGATGTTTACATCGTATGTGTACAAGAAATAAAAGCTAGAATTGGAAAAAAACTCTAGCTCACTTGGGATGCAAATTAGATATATTTAGTAAATAATTTTTGGTATCGTGTATGTATGAATGTTTACTGGGGTGATATTCACTGAGACCTAAGAGATCTAGTGTGCCTCCTTTTTCTACTTAGTTCCTGAGGAAAGTCTGAGCAACTAGAGTATTTCCTTTAGTCCTATTTCCTAGAAAATTTTTAGGATATCCGAAGGCTTCAGCTTAGGTAATTGTCCCTCTTCATTGGTATAGTCTAACAGTCTCTATATGTAATTAACGTAATATTTGGTTATATTCATTCAGTCTATCTAGCCATAAAATTAAAGCCGGTAGATATAATCTATAAACATAATGAAAAAAACGAAAATATATATGCCAAATTGAACTCAAACCTAAATAGGAACAAAAAGGCAATGAAATGAACATCGTGATTAATCAGCCATTTTATAATTCAAGAAGAACTTATCTATTAAATCAGTAAAATTATAATCCGAAAAAGTAGATTATTAATTTCACACTTTCTATTTACAATATAATAAAAATTGTTATCACTTTGAGTCAATAAGATATACAATGTAATTGAAACGTTTTGAATATTTTTATTAAAATTACTTTCAAGATTCAAAATGACAGAGTTATGTTATCTAAATGAATTAAAATAATTATAATTTGCATTCATATCTAAAACAAAAAACAGCCAACTCCAAAGCTCCCGTTACCGAATCGTTGAAGATGTCAAATTACTTGTGAGCCCTTGCATGGTATACGTATCTCATTCCTAAATATATATTTAAAAATAGACTCATAGCTTCGATTTTCTTGAATAATACTTTAACTGTAACAAGAAATAACCGATGATGTAAGTCTTTACCAATTTAGTATAATAATACTAGAAGGAGCTCACTCTGACCGCTACAGTGATGTGGTACTCAACTGCAGTGGTGCCAAAGTTATCGGATCCTTGTTTGACCTAGAAATATAACATAAAATGTATATCAAGTTTTCAACATATCGCCATCTAGAAATATACACGCGCACTACAAAAATATACAAATTCATGAAAACGGCCAAAATTAGCTCCTTCTAAAAACTATGCCAAATCAATCTAGACATAAATATAAGGTAGTTGATGCTTTTTTTAGGACTTGGTAAACTGGGCTCCGTATATCGGAGCCCATTTTACCGCGGAGCTCACTTATACCTCAGATTTAACATGGGAGGAGCCCACTTTGTATGTTAACTAAATATATATATATATATATATATATATATATATATATTGTTATATTTTCAAACCTTTGAGTATAATTGCCCACGTTTGGAGACAATTTGTAATATTTCAATTCTTTAGATATAATTGCCCTACGATATGGAAATAAATTATACTATCTTGTCGCAGCGACAATTATTGTGCATACCACTTAAGTATGTATTGAATTTCAAATTTGACAGTAATTGTCAAATTAAACATGCCCGGCGCCAATAAATATCAATGTAAAGATGAATTTATGTACAATCAACTTATTACTCCTATCTCAGGGTGAAATCAAAATTGTTCAAAATTAATTCTTCAAATTTATTTGTTTTTTTAAGATATTTCCAAATTAAATGTTTCACTATTATCAAACTCTCAAATAACTGTTAATTCAATATAATAAAAGGCCCTTTAATTATTTTATGACATTTACTAATTTACTGTCACTAAAAATTTCAACCAAATGTCACTGATTAAATTGAAAATTTTATGAATGTGAAATGATAAGTTCAATGAGATTGGATACTGAATGAATACTACAGGTAGTTAGAATCAAAATTATATATTATAATATCAGATACGCAAAATTAACAAAATTGTTATTCCCAAAAATTATGATAAAAGAACAACAGTCGTAACCTCTACAAAAACATTAAAATTAGAATAAAACTATGCTAAAATTTAACCTAATGAATTATTATCCAACGTTCAAATAATAATTTACACTTGACGTGTATCAATGTGAAATACCGAAACTTCTGCTCAAAATGGTCTATTCACTTGATGTTGTAAATGATATGTATCAATAAATTTGGTATATTTCAAATTTTTTATATAGATGCATCTTTTAACTGTATTGAATTTAAGGCCTGATATTTTTCGAGAAATAAATTTAAAACTGGAGAGGACTCACCCAATGGATCAGGAAATCTCGTACTTATTCTAACGTATTTAGAATACTGCAACTTTCTAAATATATACGATTTAGAAAAACTGGAACCACATACACTTTTACGATACAATTCTTATCCGAATTATGTACTGAATTTATTATATGGGTTATTTATCTGATTGTATGATATGCAATTTATGCAATCTACGAAAAAAATTCGAGACAACTCTTATTCTGATGTTGTCTCTTCAAAGGATAAAAAGCTACTGACTAAATTTTTACAAAATACATAATTCTCCTCTCTGTTGGTTACCGGTTTTTCTTGTTTTTTAAAAAATTACTAATCTATAATTTTCAATAACCAAGTGAGATTTTGAAATTCTTTTATTACATTTGTAATCTTGCTAGCAGAGACCTCTATATTTTACAATTTCAAATATTTTCTCCAAATCCTATTATGTTCTATCTATCATTAGATATATTCTACTCAAATATCATCAAAATTATGAAATGTCATGTTTGATATTTCTACTGAATCTTTCAAAATTTAGGAATTTACGTAGAGTACAGTGTGTATCGAGAGTATGACAACTAAAATTAAATAAATTTCCTTATGTTTTACTTATTCTTTAAATTTCAAATAGAGGATGTGTATTAATATATATATATATATATATATATATATATATATATATTATAGATTTTATGTACTCATGATATCAACAGAAATTTAAGATGTCACAATTTAAAATAAATTGAAACAATTTATAGAAAAAGAAAAAAATGTAATTATCCATGAACAATTTTGATACACCCCGTATGTCCTTTTTATAAAATTATAGATGTTGACATTCAATAGTCAAAGGTAAATTCATAGTAACAATTTTTGAAGTTTACTATCAATAGTATATCCAATCGGAATATAATGTTTGTATGTCAATTTTGTAATTGGGTTTAATTTAAAAGAATAATATTTTTAATAACATTTAACACAAGTTAGAATGCTACTCTGATTTTATTTATGGTATGAATTAGTTAATAATAATATTGTAAATAAGGAATTTATATAAATGTCATGAAGTGACAAATTGAAATTAAATAAGTACTTACCTGATGCTATAAAATAATATGTTGGTATGACGTTCAGGAAGGAAGAAAAAATTGTTTCATAGGGGTTGCTAAGGGGAAACTAAGAAGTTGTTGACTGGATATAGTGAAAAGGAGGGTTTCAAGAAAAATTTTTCTCTGAAAAAGATATCAGAGATTACGGTTAGCAAGAAGCTAACTAGAAGCTTAAAGTGGTCGTCGAGATCTCCAGGAGTTGATGATATAGTCAGAAAAGATAACTTCAAATCTTCAGAGTCGGTGAGATACTCAATTGTTATAAAAATCTTATTTCCATTATATATAATTTGTACGAGACACATTAATCGTGTAGATTAATCTGAACGAGGTTCCATTATCCAGAAACTGGAATAAATTCAGAAATATTATTATTATTTGTGGATTTGGTCGTTTTTTGTATAAAACTATACACCATGGTTCACAGGTCCTCCGTACGAGGCGTTATAGTAGCACACTTATATATTTATTATACATCTGACGCAAAAAGTGGCATGCGTCAGTATACATATCGAAGAACGGTATAGTTTGGCGTCTGTATATGTATTTTTCTTGCATAGTGGCATCCTGGCAGTGTTGCCGATCTCACTTTTGGTTATAGAAAGCTTTTAACATTGAATGTGATGATTTACATTTGTTTTCATTTATTGATATCATGGTTGACAGTGCGGAGGATGCTAGTTATTGCAGAATATCTACCGTTATTAATAGAAAAATTATATTTTCGTTCTACAATTAACTTAAATTTGATTGAGGCAAAATAAAAAACTACTGACGACAAAAATGAATAATGCTGGCGATAAAACAAACTAAAGGATTCTGAATTTCCGTACATAAGGGGAAAATGAATTGAATTTTCCAACGTAAACCACGAGATGAAGTAAAATTACTACTATTTTCATGTTAATTTTCGAATGGGTATATTTTTCTACTCCACTATAGCAGAAGTAGTTTTTTTGTGAAAATTCCGAAAACCTAAATGCAATCAGATTACTAGGTGGATTGTTAGTAGTTGAGCTAGAATATTGAATTTCACAAAAATTTCGGAGACATTGAAACTCTCCCTGGCATATAGAGGGTGTATCAATAATAACTGTATGGACTATAACTGCATCCCTATTTGATCTAAGGCAAAAAATGTCTCAAATAAAAGTTGTAGAGAGCAATAGAAGCTATGTATACACTAGAGTTTTTTCCTAACGCCATAGCGGTTTAGTCTGTTCATTACTACACCACCGGTTCCTAACAGTGCAGAGCAAAAATGAAAGCTATGTTCCAATATATAGGGAGTCTGATAAATGCAAAACTTAAACATGTGCTAATGGTTCTACTGGTGTGATGTCTGTATACAGGGTGGCCCAGACCAACATACAATTAATCCTACGGAGTGAACTATAGCTCAAAATAGGGCGATTAAAATCAACTTTCCTTTATATGCTCCATTGAGCCGTGTGAGTTTGATGAAGGTTTTTTTCATACTTTTGAATAATTCGAAACCCGTGAAAAGTGAGGCTCTGAATTTTGAAGCAAAATTTTTAAACATAATTTCAAAAAGAAAAGTGTGAACACGAAATTTAAAAAAAGCCTTGAATTCACTTTAAGTGCTAGACTTAGGTGTAACGCTAATGAAGATCATATCAAAAGAATAAGGAATCTAAAGAGATAATGAAGTAGTGAGGAATCCATCATGACTGAGTTCAATTTTTCAGATCAGTATCATCATTAAAGCTCTTTCTATTGTGCGTTTTAGATGGAATAGACATGAAAGAATATTTTATGAAACTTATACAAATGTTCGTACAAAAAATAAACAGTACATATTCCAATTAAACATGTTTTCTATTTATGTATAGTTTGCCAACGAAATTACTAGCCAGCCCGCTATTTTGTTATTAAAGGGGCGGTCGGTTTGAAATTTGAGTGATTTGTATAGGTACATTGGATGAATATTTGAGGTATTTAAACATCTGACTGTCATTTCCGGTTCAGTCGGAATCTTAACGAACTTCGTCATTACGAAAGGAGCTCCCTAAATGTTTTTTAAATTTGGATTCTAAGAAAAAGTATGTTAAACATTTATCATACCCTTGACTTATCTTTGACGATTTTTGAGTCGTACATTTTATCCTTTCTAACAAAAAGTGAAAGTGTGTGCGAGAAGTCCGATATTATTTTCCAATGTCATTTCATACATATGTAGGTATGAAAAGAACAATAACATTCCTCCCGATTCTACAAGAGGTGGTGTTAAATCTGACAGTCAGATGTTGATGACGTCAAAAATTTATTTCAAGTGGAATCCAACTATTAAACCCCATATTCAAATTCTTCCAGAGTGTTCTGGGTCTAAAGTTCCGATTTTCAGAGGTATCATGATGACATTTTCAATGTTGGGATTTTGATTTATATGATGATGAGAATTAATGGCTGCATGAGAATCATTTAGAACGTTGAAATTTTTTTAATATGGGACTTAAGTTATTTTCAAAATCAGCGTCTGAGTATCAAATTTTACAGCATTAGAATCGGAACATACAGGGCCGCCGAAATTACAATGCAATATATTTAGGATTTCTGGTATAATAGTTTATTTTATTGTAAACTGATAAACTGATACATGTTTCAAGTTTTCAAGAATCCAAATATTGAAAAATATTTAGGTTATTCTATTTGAAATAAAACAAACTTCATTGAATTTCCATTTGAACCCTAAATTATAGTCAGATGTTTGAATACCTGAAATATTAATCTTTATGTTAAAGTTCATAAACTAAATATGGCGGCTCCAAAATGGCGGACGAGATTTGTGATTATTGTCCAATTGTGGGTTGAGGTTACAAATTTAGCCGGAGATTGTCAAAATTCAATATCGTGGCTCCAAGATGGCAAACCAGTTAATCATAATAGCTCAGAACTCACTGAAAAATTACCTTATAATAATGAAGCTGTATCAGAAATGCATAGATTAACGAGAAGACTAAAAGCATAAAATAAAATCATAAAAAAACTTTTAAATGACAAACTTTTATTCAAATGGGCTAGAAAGTGAAAAATAATTATAACCTCCCCTTAACCGTAATACTTACCAAGGGGGAGTTATAAGTGAATAAAGTAAGATTGTCCCAGTTGTCAATCTATGTCCGCGGCTAAACTTCAGAGGAGACGGGCGTGATCCCAAAAATTACTGGGATATCAACTATAATTCGTTAGATTACCTACAAAACCTCTTATTATATTACCCAGGCGCCGGCTGATTTCTTTTGCCTAAAACGCTCTATTTCCCACCTAAATCAGCAAATGGAAAAGAAGAATAAAAGTCCAACCTCACTTATGATCTTCTATTCACCAAACAGGTGCCAAAAATACTACAAGTTGTCTAACAGTGTGATGATATAAAAAACTATAAAGCATTTACTTACTTAAGAAGGTATTACAAATGTGATTTTCAGTTACCACCATATAAAAATAATTTTAAATAAGTGTAATAGATAATTGAAAAACTTCAAGCTACAACATATGACTCCGGTTATAACATTATTTCCCAAAATTCCCTTAAAATGTTTTTAGAGCTGAATGGCAAATAGTAACTAATAATAGTAAATAATCATAACAATTGAACGAGGCAAAGCCTGCTTAACAGGGTATTTAACAACTAGAAATATTTAAATGTTGACCAAGATTATCTTTGACCAAAGTATTTTACATTCTCAGATCAAAAGGTTTTCTGCGTTACCTACATAGGAAGAAATTAATGATTCATACCACAAAGTATGAACAAGATCATGTACTGGTCATTAGCTTCGGTACCAATGCGAAAGACAGGTGTACGATTGACAATTATATAAGGTCAATGCATAAGGCACTCCTTCATATGAATTTACTGTTAATTTCAACCCTTACAATAGTCATTGATTGACCTGCTCCAAGTCACTACTACACAATGAACCACTACATACAATACATTGCACAGTAATCTTAAAATGAATATATTAAAAAAACGTAACGCCAGGGAAATAAAGTCACTGACACAGACTCTTAATTTATCAACTATAAGGGAGAAGTGAATTCTATACAAATTTTAAAGTTTGAAAGGTAATCTGATTACAATCCTGTATAAAAAAGGTTAAATTGGTTGACTTCCTAGTGCCAGCGATATTTACCCTTAGGTACTACTTATTCATAATTGAAGATCATAAATATTTTTTTGTTTAAATGAAAGAACCCAACATAAAAGTTTCTTACTTAATCGCAATAACAACGAATCAACTTAAAAGTTCATCTGACATATTAGATTTGAAAAAAATTTTTATAAAACTCAAACCAGGAGTGAGGTTATGTGTATCCATCCCTCGTCTAGCTCCAGACGACAGAATATCTTTTCTATGGTATTCAGCTTCCCAATCGTACTGCTACCACCTCGCTTATGAGTGAAATTCCTCAGAGCGGCCCCTCTCAACGAATCTTCGGAAATATAGCTACCAATAATAATGGAGACATCACACCCATTCAAACAACCCTTAAATAAAATATTTCTCAATAAGTATGTGTTGCATTCACATCTATATTTAAAAATCCCCCAAAAGAATCATTTACTGCTTTTTCCTGTAACTATGTTTTACTAGGTACTTTAATAAATCAATCTAAAGCTAATTGGATTAAGTAGCCCATAAGATATGATTACATACACTATTTTACAGTAAAACCTATTTTTCCAAAAAAAACTACTCAAATGTCCTTATTCCTGACATTATATTACTATACAAATGTATTACACCATAAATCCCCTTCAACTTTTGAAAATAATCAAAAATACCAGCTACATCTAGCTATTTGAAATTGGTAAAATAAATTTACAGTTTAGTACCAGTATCACACTCGAAATCCTAGAAACCATGTGGTTTTTATTGTTCTACCGGCACTTTTTGTCCCACATAAAAACTAAGTAAAAAAAAACTATGAAACTCACCTCCAATCCTGAAGGGTCATTAGCAAAGAATATGAACCATAATACCACCAACAGCAACAGGGTCTCAACCCCAGCCTCGTTCAAATTAATCATACACACAAGTTCAGCACACAGAGTGTAGATCCCAAAACAAAATGGTCACCGCTTTCTTCCACAAGCTCTTTCCAACTTCGGCTCCAACAAAATACGCCAACGAAGTTACTCTTGTCGGTGAATCTGCCTAAGGGGTTAGACATAAATATCCCCAAACTGAGGGATGGCAAACGCCACGTTAAGGGTTTTTTTAAACCAAATAGCTCATCCCAAAACTGCTATGCTTCAAACTTGAAGAGAATGAAAACGTGTTCTCCTTCCTATTTTTCAAATCAGAAAATACACTGTCAACAGTTAGTTCCTCTCACTCCTGCCAACCTATCTGATGACATCATCGTGCTACCTGAAGAGATTGTGAGCAATTTAATGTAACTCAAACAACCTTGGGCATCTGTAATTTAATAGCTCACAAATGCCCCCATTGTATCCTAATCTTAAATAAATCCATATACTTCCTAATTTTGATAGCTATTTACTCTACACGCGCAAGTCGCCATAAAATCGATGGTTGACACCATCTACCTCATCACTAAACAGTGTGACGTTTGAAAAATTGCCTCGCCGTATATCGAGGTTATCTGTCAGTTTAAATATCTAATCATTAAATGTCATTTTTCAAAATCATAACATGAAAGAGGATTTATAATATCTAATTAATTCTTCAGTCTCAATATTTGTCATCCCAAATTGAGTGCACGGTACTGAATAGTACAATCCGTAAAATAACCTTGAGTTAACCTGAACATGGGAAACTCAATTTTAAGAAGATATGAAACTTTACTTAAAACTATGGACTTATAAGGCATATCAGACAAACATACTCCTTTACTGGAATATTATACCACTCGTACAAGGTCTTGAAGTCAGAAACAATCAATATAACTAATGGAATACCATACTAAAACGGTTTATTAGGAGGAACTAGAATATGTCAATATTTACTCGAACAAAATATACCTACAAGTTATGTCTACCTCAGAGACTATCTTTGCCAACCTATTTAAAACTATGAATGGTTAATATGCATTGCACCATATACAGGGTGTAATAATATATTTAACGTCTACCACAGATTATGTGGTAGAATTCTTGGTCTACATAATTCTAACAGACTACCTATTTAAATATACTAATGTTGATCAATAGGAATGTGTTATTAGGTGAGGGTAATAAATAACTGAATTAAGTATTTAAACTTGATTTACAGAGTGAAATCACAAGTTAACAATATAATAATAGAATACAGTTGGATATACCGCTTAGGCACACTAGAACAAAATAAAACTGTTACATAATTTCTTTGGATGTATAACGTGGATTATTCTGTAGGTTACAGATTGAAAAGCTTTTGTATTCGTACTAAAAAATTTTGCAGCATGCTCTATGTGACGAAAAATAATGTACAAAGTATCGTTAAAATTGTGCCACTCTCAAGTTTTTATTTTCAAATACGAATCTATATTTTTAAGTGCATTGATTCAAATGCCAAGAGTCATGTTTCATATCGGCGTAGTATTTACATCTGAACTACAGACTGTTTTGGAAATATGGAACTATTACCGGTGAAATTCCAAATCTACAATAATTAAACAAGATCTTGTTGTATGATCAACTTGGCATTGATCCACTTCTTACTCACTGATATTTTTCAATTACAGCTGTTATGGAATATTAAGAGGTTAAAATTGTTCTGGTCATAGTTCAATATGCAAAAAGTTGTTATGGCAAAGTTTTGGAAAATCCTCGCAAAATTAAAAAAATTAGGCAAAAGAAGAATTTCAAAATTTTCAAATTTTCCCGGTATAACTCCAGAACTAAAGAAGCTAGATTGTCTTGAATCTAATAAATGCGCATCAAAAAATTCTTGTAACAATGAATTTTTGAGTTCTTTACCGTTGTCCATAATTACTAATGTCGGTTTACCATGATGAGTCATAAAAATTAATAACGCTTTAATAATTCCCTGTCCTGTTACTGTCAAAATTGGATAAGCTTGCCCATATTTAGAAAAACTGTCTATTAACGTTAAAAAAATTTTATTTTGCGATGAACAACAATCAATATAAATAATTTCAAACAGTTTGGATGCCGTCGGAGTTATAATTAATTTTTGTCTAGGAGTGTTACGATTATATTTATTAGTTTGACATCTTTTACATTTGTTAATAAAATTTGTTACTTCAATTTTTATACTAGGCCAATAATAAGTACTTTTTATTCTTGTCTCTGTCTCAATTATGCCACGGTGATTAGCTTCACTTTCATGAGTGTATCGAATAATCTCATGTTGTTCGTCTTTTTCGTCTACGTCTGTTAATTTTAACTTACAATGTATTAACTTATAAGCTGAATTTTTTAATGTCTCTCTTAATATCTCTAACATACGTGACATGGGTCCTTCTTTCAAGAAATATATATCATAAGTGTATTTTGGATCTACATAGTTTTTAAATAAATTTAAAATGTCTTGTTGTAAATTATTTAATGCAATTTGAACATGTAATCGTTTTTTTTGATTTGAAAATTTGTCCTATTTTAGGTTTAGCTGCGGAATGTAAAACAAAATCTATTATGATTTGATGATCATAAGAATTTACACATTTTTCCGTAATTGTCATTCCTAAAATTGGATCTTCTCTACTGGTATGAACAGTGATATCGTCTGTCCCTTCTCTGTCGTCATTATTGTTATCCAAGTTTACTATTAAAGACACATTTTCATCATTATCTCGTGGATCTTCTGAAAGAGATTTATTAAAATTTTCCATATATTCAAATATTTCTTTGGAATTAATTTCTACCCTTGAAAGAGCATCGGCATTGCTGTTTGCTACTCCACGTTTATATTCAATCCCATAATCAAATTCCTCCAGCTTCAGGCGCCACCTGACTAACCTAGAGAGAGATTTATTAAAATTTTCCAAATATTCAAATATTTCTTTGGAATTAATTTCTACCCTTGAAAGAGCATCGGCATTGCTGGTTTATATTCAATCCCATAATCAAATTCCTCCAGCTTGAGGCGCCACCTGACTAACCTAGAGTTTGGCTCCTTCAAATTCATAAGCACCTCAATGGTTTATGATCAGTAATAATTTTAAATTTTCTACCGTATAATTAGGGTCTAAAATTCTTTGTAGCCCACACAATAGCTAACAATTATTTTTCTATTGTACTATAATTTTGTTCTGACTCATTAAGAGTCCTAGAAGCATAAGACACGGGCCTATCTCTCCCAACTGTGCCATGTGATAATATTGCACCCAGAGCAATATTACTAGCATCCGTAGTTTAAATGAAATCTTTATTAAAATCCGGATACTGTAAAATTGGTTCTTTTTCTAAGAGATTTTTACAAGTTTCAAAGCAACACTTAAATTCAGCGTCATGTATAATTTTTGCATCCTTTTTTAAACATTTAGTTAGAGGTTTAGTAATTTTTGCGAAATCTTTAATACATTTTCTATAATATCCAATCAAACGTAAAAATGATTTTATTTCTCTGGTAGTCTTTGGAATTGGATAATTTTTTATAGCTGAAATTTTATCCGGGTTGGGTTTAACTCCTTCCGATGTTACTATTTGACCTAAATAAGCAACTTCTTTTTTCAAAAATTCACACTTGTCAAATTGTAATTTAAAATTTGTTTCTCTTAATCGTTTAAAAACATTATCAAGATTAGTTACGTGCTCCTGTAGTGAAGTCGAAAATATTATTATGTCATCGAGATACACTAAACAAATTTCGTTCTGTAATCCTCTGAGAATATTATCCATAACCCTTTGGAAAGTTGCAGGTAATTTTTTTAAACCCATTGGCATGCGACAATATTCGTAATGACCGTTTTCAACTCTAAAAGCTGTTTTTGGATATTTTCAGGACTCATCTCTATTTGATGAAATCCGCTAGCTAAATCTAAAGTACTGAAATAATTACATTTACCTAGTTTATCCATTACGTCACTTATTAAAGAAATAGGGTATCTATCATCTACAGTTTTTTCATTTACCTTACGAAAATCTACTACAATTCTATATTTTTTCTTCCCTGATGCATCCTGTTTTTTTGGGACCACCCAATTATTCGAAGACCAGGCACTGGTACTTGGTCTTATAATACCTTGATCTAACATAGATTTAATTTGACGTTGAATTTCTTGTTTATGTGCAAACGGGTATCTATAAGATTTTAAATCAATTGGAAGTTCGTCTTTAGTTTTTATACTATGTTTAATTTGATTAGTGAAAGTTAAATGTTCTTCTCTATAAAATATATCATTATATTTACGGCAAAGTTTCAAAATATGATTTCTCTCTTCCGAATTTAAATGATCTGTTCTTAAAAGTGATTCAATGTCTGGTTTCTCAGTGTAACCACTGTCTCTAACATCTGCGTGAAATAACTCAACAATTTTTATCAAAAGCAGCTGATTTTATAGGTTCTGCTAAATTAAAAATAATATCTTCGCTCGTTTTATTAAAAATTTCCATAATTGCATATCCATTTTTTGCAGTTGTAAGAATAGAAGGAATTTCACAATTTTTTATATTTTGCTTTGGTATTAAAATATCACCATTATATGTCGATACAGGAATATGAACTAGAATTCTACTATAAGGTTCTATTTTTGTCTTAAAGCTATATTTACGGTTACTTGAAAAATAAAATATAGGTATAGAAGCAAATGGGGTGTCTACACTTGATTTTTCAGAATTAACTTTGGTGTTAAGTAACTTTAAATCATCTTACCCAATTAAACCATCAAAATATTCATGAAAATCAAATAAATGGAATTTTATGTTACCCCTTTGTTTAAACACTAAAAATAAAGGTATTTTGGCACAGCGTTGATGAGTTGACGACTGATTCACTGCTGTAGCAGTAAAAGGTTCCAAGAAATTTTTTTCAGCAATTTCTGGTCGTAAAAATGATTTTGTAGCACCAGTATCTAATAGTAATTCTGGCTCATTTGTAGAAATATTTAATTCAACTATGGCATTTCGTCCATTTCGTGAACCAATTGAAAATTTCCGTTTTCTGAAAATTTTCATCTACTTCGTCACTATAATATTCGTAATTTTGATTAGAAGAATGAGCTATTTCGCTTTCATCCCTAGTATTATCTGAAGTATTACTATTAAATATTTCTTCGGCAATATAATTTGGTTTTTGGTTACGGTTATGATTATGGTTTTGATTTCTAAAATGATTTGAATTTTGTCTAGTCGAAGTACTCATAGTGGTAAGGGGATTTGGTTGTATTGCGGGTTTGGTTTCTATACATTCTGAGAGTTTCTAAAAACTTGATTATTATTTGGATATTTAGGAGAATGAGGAGGATTTGTTTGCTGTTGTATTTGAATGGGTCCTCTGGGAAATTGTTGGGACGTTGAGGGTTGTTGATATGATGGATTTCTTACAGGAGGTTGGTTAGGATACTGCCAATAATTTTGTCTACAATTTTGAGACATTGAATTATGATACCTAGAATTATTATTAGATTTCCTCACTCTGTTATTAGAATTTATGTTATTAGAAAAATGTTGGCCTTTCTGAATATAATTAATGTTATCTTCTTCTCTTATAAATTGTATGGCTTGTTCTAGACTATTAGGTCCCATATCTCGAATTATAGGACCTAGCGGTTACTTGAAAAATAATTTATAGGTATAGAAGCAAATGGGGTGTCTACTCTTGATTTTTCAGAATTAACTTTGGCGTTAAGTAATTTAAAATCATCTTACCCAATTAAACCATCAAAATATTCATGAAAATCAAATAAATGGAATTTTATGTTACCACTTTGTTTAAACTCTAAAAATAAAGGTATTTTGGCACAGCGTTGATGAGTTGACGACTGATTCACTGCTGTAGCAGTAAAAGGTTCCAAGAAATATTTTTCAGCAATTTCTGGTCGTAACAATGATTCTGTAGCACCAGTATCTAATAGTAATTCTGGCTCATTTGTAGAAATATTTAATTCAACTATGGCATTTCGTCCATTTCGTGAACCAATTGAAAATTTCCGTTTTCTGAAAATTTTCATCTACTTCGTCACTATAATATTCGTAATTTTGATTAGAAGAATGAGCTATTTCGCTTTCATCCCTAGTATTATCTGAAGTATTACTATTAAATATTTCTTCGGCAATATAATTTGATTTGAATTTTGTCTAGTCGAAGTACTCATAGTGGTAAGGGGATTTGGTTTGTATTGCGGGTTTGGTTTCTATACATTCTGAGAGTTTCTAAAAACTTGATTATTATTTGGATATTTAGGAGAATGAGGAGGATTTGTTTGCTGTTGTATTTGAATGGGTCCTCTGGGAAATTGTTGGGACGTTGAGGGTTGTTGATATGATGGATTTTTTACAGGAGGTTGGTTAGGATACTGCCATTAATTTTGTCTACAATTTTGAGACATTGAATTATGATACCTAGAATTATTATTAGATTTCCTCACACTGTTATTAGAATTTATGTTATTAGAAAAATGTTGGCCTTTCTGAATATAATTAATGTTATCTTCTTCTCTTATAAATTGTATGGCTTGTTCTAGACTATTAGGTCCCATATCTCGAATTATAGGACCTAGTGGTTCCTTTAACCCTGCGAGAAATATTTTCAAACTTTGTTTAGTGAAGAATGATCTTTTTGAGTTCCTTTCGGGTCCTTGACTATGTAAATCAATATAATTACAAATAGTGTTAAGTAACTGCAAAATTCTCTCTTGAAATTGATAAGAACTTTCATTGGTTTTTTGTCTCATATTTACTAAATCCTGATTTAAACAATTTTCATCTCTTTGATCTCCAAAGTTTGAAATTAATGTGTTTTTTATATCTGTCCAATTAATATTTGAACCACTTATAGCTACCACTTCTCCCGCTCTACCTTCTAATTTATTAAGAATACCATTTTAGCAAAAGAATATTTTGGAAATTATGTAGATTTACTCTATCAAAATAATGAGTTAGAATAGATTCGGTAACACTTACAAATCTTTGTAGGTAACTTAGTTGCATTTCCATCAAAATTTGGAATAATAGACAAAGTTTTAATATCTAAAATTGCTTAAACTAATGATTATATTATTATCTAAAAAGTTTGAATTTGAAATAAAATTATCGAAGTTTTCGAACTCTTCAGAGCTATCGATTTCACTTAAGGATTCTATAGGTGAAGAGGAGTCTGACATGAACTAAATTCTTACCACATCCGTTATCTGTATCTAGAAACGGTTTCTTCAAGATGTGCCCCTGGCTTTCACGATGGATTCCACTGGAACTGGTCTGGTTTCGATTTTCGTCAAAGAGTTGACACTCACGGATTGTCCACGATGGAAACTATCTATATCAGCAATAAAAATATGTACAATAATCAAGTCAGCAATAAACAAAATGATGAAGTCCGCTGTCAGCATCTACGGTGTTCAACCATATACGGGGTTACCAAATTTAACACGCGTTTTGAAGCATCAGGACTCTTAATTAAGTGTTATCTCGATGTTGTCGGCCTGCCTGTGGGCCCATTTTCCGCTGAATCGATTGGCGCCAAATTTGGTGAATTTATTCTTGCGCATAATAAGAAGAGTTGAAAAGTTCTTGGCGAAAATTGATCAATTCCTCTAGAGAGGGTCAGTGAAAAAAAATAAAAATGCTGGGGGTTATTTTTCGGATAAAGTGTACATAAATAAAATTATTCAGCGGGCCAATATGCATGAAACATTTTTCCATAATTTCACTTTAGGTGTGGCTTAAATATTGTGAATATGCGAATTATTTCGGTTGGGGGTAAATTTTTGGCAAAAATGTATTTAAATAAAATTATTCAGATTTATGGCAAAAATGTATGCAGATCAATATACACAACTTTTGTTTCAAATTTTTTTGTCTAAATTAACCCGTTTACATTTTTGACCTTTTTTAATTTACGTTTGCCTACAAAACATTAATGGTTTGTACTGGTTTTGTTTTCTGTTCAAGTTTGTGTTGCTTAGTTACTACAGCTCACGCCGCTCGAACCTGAAACTACCCCTATTATTTTGCACATATGTACTAAATTGCGGGTGGTCTCTGTGGTGACCACAGCAAATTTTTTAGATAACATTGTACATATTTGTAAACGTACACAAAATATTTATTATTTTTAAATTTTCTTATTTTTAAGAATTGGCACTCATATCAGTTCGCCGTTGTCATATCTTCTTGGCAAAATGTTGCTTTGTAACAATTATTTGTAAATTTTAATACTTTTTATCTCCAAATAAACATTATGTATGTGATTGATGGATTTACAGAACTGATAATATTGAGAGTTTAAACAACCTTACAGAGAAACAGATGCTTTATCAATAAAAGTTTTTCTAAAGTGTTATTTTACATCTGTTCTAATTTAATTAGTAATGCGTGGTCACAGTGTATTGTTCCAAATTTTTACAATGTCTTCTTAATGGGGTATTTAATTTAAAACTTTATTTTGTATTTTAGTTGTGTTCAATGTACCTTCAAAATACTTATCACACTAATATTGTTGTCACCCATTTACATTATGTACACGTTCATCGAATTTTTAGATTTTTTATTTACACAAATTTCAATACTTTAAAGATTAGTTTCAATTTTCTTTTTGCAGGGCAACTAAAAAATGGAAAACATTCAGACCCAAATGGTATTACTGGGATCATGATGTGTCGATTTTGTGGAAATTTATACACAAAACGAATAGAATTCCTTAGTCATTTTTCTACAAATCATTGTATGATATTGAAGAAATTTCTATATAAAACGAAATTTCCCCAGAAAAGTATCAGAAAAAGGCAAGTAACTTACCTTACCATTCTCAGAAATCTTGATGAAGATGTAAAAAATGAAATTGAAATAGTTGAACATGATTTGAAGGCAGATATCGGATTCACTGATGAGTTCAAGGTAAGTATAGATGAAGGTCAGAAATCGAAGAGAAGTGATTTACTCAGACATTTGCGTACTCACACAGGAGAAACTCCATTCAAATGTGACGTTTGTTGGAAAACTTTTTCACAGAAATGTAATTTAAATGTACATTTGCGAAGTCACACAAGAGAAAAACCATTCAAATGTGACATTTGTTCGAAAACTTTTTCGCAGAAAATTCAATTGAATACACATTTGTACAGTCACACAGGAGAAAGGCCAATCAAATGTGACATTTGTCTAAAAACATTTTCTCTGAAAAGTAGTTTGAATACTCATTTGCGTAGTCACACAGGAGAAAAGCCATTCGAATGTAACCTTTGTTCGAAAACATTTTCACATAAAACTCAATTGAATACACATTTTGTCAGTCACACAGGAGACAAGCCATTCAAATGTGACGTTTGTTCGAAAACTTTTTCAAAGAAGCTTAATTTAAATTTACATTTGTGGTGTCACACAGGAGAAAAGCCATACAAATGTGACGTTTGCTCGAAATCTTTTTCACAGAAATGTAATTTGAATTTACATTTGCGGAGTCATACAGGGGAAAAGCCATTCAAATGTAACATTTGTTCAAAAACTTTTTCACGGAAATTTCAATTGAAAACACATTTGCACAGTCACACAGGAGAAAAGCCTTTCCAATGTGACGTTTGTTCGAAAACTTTTTCAAAGAAATGTAATTTAAATTTACATTTGCGGAGTCATACAGGAAAAAAGCCATTTAAATGTGATATTTGTTTAAAAGCTTTTTCGCAAAAAAGTAATTTAAATTCACATCTGCACAGTCACACAGGAGAAAAGCCATACAAATGTGACGTTTGTTCGAAAACTTTTTCACAGAAATGTAATTTACATTTACATAAGCGAAATCACACTGGAGAAAAGCCATTCAAATGTGACATTTGCCTAAAAACTTTTTCGCAGAAAAGCAATTTAAATACACATTTGCGTAGTCATACAGGGGGGGAAAGTTTGAAAAAGTGATTTGAATACACAATTAAATATAGGACAAACATCATATAAATGGTGACATTTGTTCGAAATCGTTTTCATTTTGAAACTATTGAGACCAACATTTGGATAGTCACACAACACCATTCAAATATGATATTTAATTATTTTCGCAAAAAGCATATTTAAAGACATATGCGTATAGGTCAAATCTTCATTTAAGTTTTCTGAAATATATCAAATCTATCAAAAGTAGTAACTTTTCAGGATAGTGGAAAACTGCATAATATTACATAAACATAATTACAATAGCATTTAATTTTTATTTGTATTTGTTACCGCTAAACACCGAAGTTGTTCTGTGAATATCGACACATACCAAACCGTCGATGAAGTACGGAATATTGATCAATAATAATTACTTTCGAACTTTCGCATATTGACTGCCGACAGTTTTTTCTGTTAATTTTTATAATTTTACCTAAAGAATTGTTAGTGTCAAAAGAAATATGGATTAATTAAAGCGTTCATTATTGTGATGTATGTCATAATATGTTTTAATAATAAATCGATATAAAAGATTATTGTTGTTTTAATTAATATATTTTTCCCACATTGCCTAATGCATGCTGAATTGTCAAAATTCACTAGTATAAGTGAGAATCACTACGCATCATTCGTTGTTTTGGCCGGAGTAGACGTGTGTCGGGTCGTGTCTTACTATTTTAGTGAAAAAGCTGTGGAAAATGTTTTGGAAGCGAGTGTTATTTTACACAGAAAGCGTGTTTTGTGTCGTAGAAAATATATATTGTGAAGAACAAAAAGATAATCTGCAAACTGTATTGCCCTTAGTTTTTCATCATGCTTGCTAACGTGGAATGTGCAAAAAACGTTATTAAAGGATCTCACAGTGGAAATTTTGAGTCAGACAACATCTTCAGCGGCGACAGAAAGGTATTTTAAAGCCAATGGCCAATTCCTCAATACACACTGCCAAACGCAACCGTCTTAAAAAGAACAGGAAACCTGACATTAATTATCTACAATTTAAAATTAATAATAAGTACCAAAACTTTAACGAAGCATTCTGAGAACATAAGTCGAGGTGATACGGAAGACACATAAGCATCAAAGAGGAGGAAAATTGAGGATTCCAAATAATTGTCTCGAACGTGCTCAAATAGTAGTTCAGATAATGAAGATTATGGGATTCATATCAAAATAATTATACCAGTTCAAAGTAGGTTAGTTACTAAAGAAAGCTTGAATTTATTAAGTTATTTTGTGTAGTTTTCGAAATATTTCGCCGAAATCTACTCCTGTATTAAAAAATTGTCTAACCGATTGAATACTCTCCATCGGTAAATTTACCATTTGGGGAAATGTGCTTGTCGGTCTGGCCTTAAAGAACTTGACGCAATTGTGTAGGATATGTTTGACGGTACCATTACCTTTGAGAGGCCAAAATTTGTGTCTGACGAAGGTAAGTGTAGATTCAGGACCAGTGTGAAATTTTAATATGTTCGTGAAGGACAATGAGACGAGTTAAAGGATGTTTAATTATAATAATGGTACGAAGTTTTTAATCCGTGGTGACCTTTGCCTTGGTTAATGGACCTCTCACTCTGATTATTCCCCGTTCATTTATGAATGGGTTCAATGAACTGAACTTGCTATTCTTAGAAATTTGTCTACAATTTGTCAGCGGATTGGGCTATCTTTGCTAACACATTCATGGAGGGATTTAAATCGTCAACTAAAAAATTTTCAGGGACTGTATTGTTTTCACAATTATTTATAAATCTGAATAAATAAGCTACTATGCGTTGTAATTTTATTAGTGAGGAATATCTGTAGAATATTTTATTATGAACAATTTCTTTTTGTAGTAAATTAATGGTTTTGCATTCGGGTATGACTTCGTTTAATTTAGCGATATTGTTCGGCCATGAGTTTGATTTAGTCATGGTGGCCCTGACAACCATAATACTGAGGCAATTAATTTTTCGGGGGGTGGTACTTCGACAAAGTATATCAGCAGAATTGTCCTCTGACCTGACATAACGCCACTGATGCTTTGAAGTCAATTATTGTATACTTGAAACGCGGTTACATACAAATGATTTCCAATTATTGGAAGGTGCTGATATCTAAGATAACGTATCGTAGAGTCCACACCTGTAGGAAATAACAGAAATATCCATTTTTAGTGCTGAAAGGTCCAACCTTGGTAGTGTTAACGCAAATAAATGAGACTAATATATCCTTCACTAATATCGCTGAATCCGTGAAGCTAGACGTGTTGAGTATCAAGGTCATGTGTGAGGACTAAACGCGGTATTTCTAGTTTTTTTACAGATTATGAATTTGAGAACAAAATTGCTGCAATGTGATATAATAGGTTTTCGTTGTTACTGGGCCACCTCAAACGATTTTTAGGAGCCATAACTGTTGGAGCAAGATTTGTGCTTTAATGATTATTGGACCAACTAGTCCGATTGGATCAAAAACTTGCGAGATGGTAGATGGTATCGAACGTTTCGTGATATTTTTTATCTCGGTTCGGTGAAAGTAGTTACTTGTATGGTGTCTGGATTTTCATTCCATAACAAACCCAACGTTTTTATACATGATCCGTCTGAAATAATATACTGAGATGTGCATTCAAATTTTTCTTCTGAGGCGATTAGTTCTTCGCGACAATTCGACATCAATTTTCGCAGAATAAATTTGCACCCTTCGAGAATTTTGCAGACTTCTCGTTTGATTTTTAATATTTCTTAAACATTATTTGCACCTGTTATCAAGTCGTCGACGTAGAAATCTGATACGATAGTTTTACTATCTTCAGGATATATTTCTGAGTTTTTATGAGCTAATTGATGCAAACTACGAATTGCTAATAATGAAGATGAAGAAGTTCCATATGTGACGGTTATTAAGGCAATAGTGATTTATGGGTTCGTCCGAGTCATCACGCCATAAGATTGTTTGTTGTTTTTTCGATAACTTAGCACAATTGAAAATAAATCGTCTTGAATGATTGGTCCGATTATTAAAATGTCGTTTAATGCCCGTGCTATTCGCGGAGGTATCGTGGTTGTACTTGACTCCTTCATAACACAATGGTTCATTAAGTGAAATTTATTTTGTTTCACTTGATGATTCGTTACTGACTTTAGTCATGTGATCTAAATTACGATATTCGTGAAGGAAAGCGGTGTGTATTATTTCTTAAGCTTAAGCCTAACTGAGAGGCTGGTTTGCGTAGTGCAAGATTGATAATGGATCGCCCTCTTTAATCACATTTCATGGTATTTACGAATAGTTGTTCACAAATTGCTTCGTCTTCCGAAAATTTATGTTCAAATTAGCATTCCTCTATGGTCCAAAA
Source organism: Galeruca laticollis (assembly GCA_963921935.1). Taxonomy (NCBI): domain Eukaryota; kingdom Metazoa; phylum Arthropoda; class Insecta; order Coleoptera; family Chrysomelidae; genus Galeruca; species Galeruca laticollis. Next base: position 27,695,483 of record OY998185.1, on the reverse strand, counting down.
CTGTTCTATTTGGTTATGAGGAACACTTTCATTAACAAGATTACAATGAGTTTTTGTATGTGATGGGTATTATGGAGATACTTGGTAAAAAAAGAGATGATAATATTCCTGAAACTAGAGTCGAAACATTGGAAAAAAAAAATTGTACCCTTTGCTCTTATCGAAAAAAAAAAAAGAAGAACTGCATATGTTTATTACGAATGCCAGAATCCAATTTGTCTAGAATGTCCGAAAAAAACGTGTCCGGATTGTGCATCAAATTCTAGATTTTCATATTTTGTCAATTTTTTAAAAATAAATATTTTTGACTAAATTTTTGTGCTTGATTTTAGTTCGACTCTTTTTGTATCCAAAGTAATAATAATTTCAAATATTGTCTAACAATTTCAATTTCATTTCAGTAGTTCAAAAGATCGATGTAAAAAATCAGAATTTTCCATTCTTCTTCGAGAAAATCTGATTTCCACTGAATATTGAATTTTTATTCCATTCATAAAGCAAAAACGATAGAAATTTAAATCTTTTTGAATATAGTCATCTGTGAGACGTATAGTTAGTAACAACGTTTCATATTTGATACGTTAGTAGTTAAGGGTTAATTCCCAACTTTTTCTTCTTCTTTTCAATAAAACCACAATGCGATTAAATCACCAATAACAAATTGATTCCATACTATTTTCAATAAGTATAGCAAACGGTGTGTATGACGTATGAGTGGAATTAGATAAGAAAATTGAATTTGAGTATTATTTAAACCATCAAATAAAATAGTCGTTCTTGTTTGAACCGTCTAATAAACCCTGTTGTAGAGTTGTTATTCTATGGTTCCTCATAGACACGCATATAACGACAACATTAGGTGCGTTCTTTTTGACTGACATCTCAGTTATCTCAGCTCACATCAGTAATATGAGCGTTCTTTTTGTTCTACTCACTTTAAGTGAGCTGAGATTTTTCCTCCCCCTTCACCGATGCTGAATAAGTTGTAAGGGGGTATCAGTTGGAATTGAGTCGGAAATAAAGTGGAGGGGATGAAGAAATATTTGATTTGCTTGGTTTATATGTAGTTTTAACCAAGGTTATCTAAGGTATCAACCATTGACATATAAATAACAAACACACATAATCTATTTTTCTTTTGTTATAAATTATGGATACATTAATTAACATTATTAGATGCTGATACGAATCTGTCCTATAGTTTAAATCTATCGACAGATCGCGCGCTTCAATTGAGATGTCGTTCTTTTTGGTGCTTATTCACATCACTTTATCTCAGATCACCTTAATTCAAGTGATCTGAGATCTCCGTCAAAAATAACGCACCAAATGTATCTATGTAGGTCGAATGCAGAGTCGGTATTGATAAACTCTTTTTCAACCCACAGATATTCCCTGAGATAATTTTTTCAATATAAGGAAATCATTTAGATATAATCAAATAACATAACAATTACAGAGTCGGCCTGATAAAATTGAATTCATTCATATATCAAGTCAAAATCCATTGTATATAAAATAAAACATATTATTAATTGTTGTTCCTAAATTAATGAATAATCTTAATAAACAAATATATAAACACAAGAAAATGGCGTGCCCAACGTAGACCTCGATTTTTCTTGGCTGGCTTCGATCTGTCTTTGTGACATTCAGGTGTGACATGAGAAGCTGCGCTTTTTAAACATTTCGGTGCTCTGCCGCAATTTGATGTAGCGGGCCCCCAGAGCTGGCATATGTGGCATTGAATTATTGGCTTCGATTGTCTGCGGTGTTTCAATTGAATCCTGGTGTGTTCAATGACACGTACATTTTTATTTAAAAAGTCCAATGTAATTTTAGAGTCAGTAACTACGAGGTATAATGGCCGCCCTTTCGTGGTCATTCTATAAATATCCTTAATGTTGATTTTGTGTACATTTGTGAGTTCATCTTTGATGTCCTGTAGCTGTAGTCCTCTTAGGACGAAGGCATGAGTTTTCTCCTCCCTTCTGGAGTGAGTATGAAATGGAACCTTTTCCGTGATTAACGCTTTCTTAAGTGATTCGAAATCTGTTGTATCTTTGATGAAAATCATAGTGGAATTTGATGTGTATTTCATTTCAAAATCTTTCTTTACTTCCATTTTCAGCATTCTAACCATTTATTTATGCGCCGACACGTTTCCGTCGATTACAATGGGAGGGCAGGAAGAGTTTGTATTTTTTGGTGTAGTGTTCGTATCTTTGGCCTTCGCTTTTTTGTTTGTATGACGGTTATCCTCTTCATCCGAACTGGTGGCTGCTGTGTTTAATCTTTCAAATTTCAGTTTTTCACGTTTTTTCTCAGCTGGAATTGATTCCTGGGTATCTTCGTCAGAAACCTCAGAGAAGGAGTCAAATTTGTTTTATATGGCTGTAGTAATTTTGTTACGTTTTGATTGCCTTATAATGTGATTAAACCTAGTATATTTTTTTGGTTTAAGAAACTGATCTGCTGTCTGTTCTGTTGTCTCCATCTGATCAATTGAATGAATTATATTAAGTGCATTTAAGTCATCGTTGGTGTTGGCAGAGATATCCATTTGGTCAGGTTGTTGTGACTGCGGGAGGATGGCTATGGCGTTAAAATCTTCCGGAGGAGGTTGTTTTTTGTTACTGGTCTTATTTAATGCTCTGGCTGTGATTTTGTTTTTTTTTATTTATCATCTTCTCGTATTGAGAAATGAAATTGTCTTTCGGAATTGTGCTTACATTTTCTCTGTCCTCGACTTCTTGTGGCCATGAGGGGAAGGACGGTTTATGAAGTTGTACTTGGATTGTTTTGGGAGGATTTGTAATTTCTTCCTATTCATCTGATGTGTTTCGGCTAGTCTGAGGTCCTATTGTATCTTCTTCCATTCTCGTAGCGTGAAGATTGTTTATTATGGAATGATACGGAGTGGAAGTATTTTTTTTTATTTTAAAATTAACGATTGTGCTGTTAAGATGCCGGAACTGGGGAAAAACGTTCTTAAATTCAAAAACTTTAAGAACAAGGTAAAGACACCTTTTATAGTATATGCAGACCTCGAGAGTGTTTTGAAGCAGACCGGGGATCCTAAGAAGCCTCAACGGCATATCCCTGCAGCCGTTGGGTATTACTTCAAGTGTTCATACGATGACACGTGTTCTAAATGAACCCTTTTTACTTTGGGTTAATTAGAGGGAATGTAGTTTCTTTGTTGTTATACGATGTACTCGAAGGACCAAATGGGTATTTTTCACTTTAGATATGATGTACTGTACGATGCAATGAAACACTTATGTCACTTTAGATTTCATATTGTCATGAACCTATAAGTTTTTGTTTGCGTCGACAATTAAGAATTCACTTGATATTCACGCGATGAATGCTATGACGTTTTATGAAATAACTAAACCTTAAAGACACATGTTTTTCCCGGTATGTAAACGCCGGGTGCTCTTCTAAACTCAGTACCTGTGTGTACCACGTTCAAGGATGAAAAGAGGGTAAATGTAGGGTATATGGCGTATTTATATGATGAGTGACGTGGGTGCAAGGAACGAACATAATATTAAAATCTAGCCAATGGGATAAGAGCATTTTAAAACGTAACGTTCGAACAACAAGTGAATTTGGCAGGTATGGAGATGTTTTTTTTTTTGGGTTTTCAACGGTTTCGTAGATACAGATAACAGAGTTTGGAAGAGAGTTTTTATGAAGCGATAAGATGTCGGGGACTTTGATATACTCAGTGGAATTTCAGAAAACGATATTTATCTGTTTTTCTTAGGTGTTAGTAATTTAAAATGATTTTTTTGGCGATGTAAAGAAATATTAACTGTTGAAAATAAGGATGATATATTTAGTTATATGTTTTGAGCATAATATTCGACTTGTAGTATACAGGGGAAATTAAAATAGAATCACGGGAGAATTTGGTAATTGGAAAACATATTGGGGGCGCGGGAAGAATGGAAGAGATGTGAGAGATGGCTGCTCTCAGACATCGAATGCTGATGTTAGTGAAAGGGTATGTAGCGTGAGTGTATGTACAGTTTTGATGCGGGATTGTGAATGAGAGTGAATAATTGTGAGAATAACTATGTAGATAGGTGTATAGGGGTTGTAAAGTAACTTAATGTTGGTGTCAGAGTGTTGTAAGGATTCTAACGTCATGAATGTAATGAATGAATAAGATTTGAGGTTAGAGTGTTATAAGGACTCTAGCGTCATGAATGTAACGAATGAATAAGATTTGAGGTTAGAGTGTTGTAAGGACTCTAACGTCATGAATGTAGCGAATGAATAAGATTTGAGGTTAGAGTGTTGTAAGGACCCTAACGTCATGAATGTAACGAATAAATAAGATTTGAGGTTAGAGTGTTGTAAGGACTCTAACGTCATGAATGTAACGAATGAATAAGATTTGAGGTTAGAGTGTTGTAAGGACTCTAACGTCATGAATGTAACTAATGAATAAGATTTGAGGTTAGAGTGTTGTAAGGACTCTAACGTCATGAATGTAGCGAATGAATAAGATTTGAGGTTAGAGTGTTGTAAGGACCCTAACGTCATGAATGTAACGAATAAATAAGATTTGAGGTTAGAGTGTTGTAAGGACTCTAACGTCATGAATGTAACGAATGAATAAGATTTGAGGTTAGAGTGTTGTAAGGACTCTAACGTCATGAATGTAACTAATGAATAAGATTTGAGGTTAGAGTGTTGTAAGGACTCTAACGTCATGAATGTAACGAATGTAAGCAATATACTCTAGAAAGGGACTAGAGTTGTAAACGATAAGAGTGTAAGCAATATACTCTAGAAATGGACTAGAGTTGTAAACGATAAGAGTGTAAGCAATATACTCTAGAAATGGACTAGAGTTGTAAACGATAAGAGTGTAAGCAATATACTCTAGAAATGGACTAGTGTTGTAAACGATAAGAGTGTAAGCAATATACTCTAGAAATGGACTAGAGTTGTAAACGATAAGAAGGTAAGCAATATACTCTAGAAATGGACTAGAGTTGTAAACGATAAGAGTGTAAGCAATATACTCTAGAAATGGACTAGAGTTGTAGACGAAAAGAGTGTAAGCAATATACTCTAGAAATGGACTAGAGTTGTAAACGATAAGAAGATAAGCAATATACTCTAGAAATGGACTAGAGTTGTAAACGATAAGAGTGTAAGCAATATACTCTAGAAATGGACTAGAGTTGTAAACGATAAGAATGTGAGCAATATAAAAGGAAGGAGAGAGCGTAAGTGATTGAGTACATGATTATGTCGTAGAAGAGTAAGGTTTGGGTTAAGTTTCATGAGAAGGAAAGATGAAGTAATGAGAGAGATAGGAGAGGGCCAAGCGGCAGTTTTTTCGGGCCTACTGGGTCTATGTACCAGCGCAATTCGCCACCGGCAGAGGCTTACCCGGTCCGATTGGGGCCTAGCGACTTACGTCACGCCAAGCGTCGACTCTAGATTAAAGCAATTGTGGTACCAGTTTGTTTAAGGAGTAACGGTCCAGGAACCTCGGGCATAAATAAACAAAAAGGAGGGCCAAGTTGTGAAGGGGTGTGAAATTCCATGAGAGAGCATGGAAAGCTCATGTGGGTGTTTTTTCCGGGTTGTTATTGTATCAGAATGAATGGTGCTGGGTAAGAAAGGGAACGTTTTTCTTCGGAGAACGTGAAAACTCCAATGTAGCTTGCGCTACTCCCTTTCTACGCGGAGGAATGACTTGTATAGTGAGGGTGATTGTAAGAGAGTACGAATGCGTGCCACAACAAGTGAGTAAGAGTAAGTATGAATGAATGTGAATGCAAATGTAAATACGAGTATGTACGAATAAGTGTAAAAGTATTATGAATGTGAGCTTTGAGTGCCAATATGAGTATGAGTATAAGTATGATTAAGGTGCAATTGTATGCTAGTGCAAGTAATAATGTAAGTGTGAGTTAGCATAAAAGTAAATATAAGTGTGAGTTAGCATAAAAGTAAATGTAAGGTAGTGACCACGAGTGTTTAAGTATGATTGAGATTGTTTTTGTATATGTTTTTATGATTATAGATGTTTGTGTTAAGGGGACCCGACTCTTTTGCGGGTAAGAATGAGTTTTTAAAATGTTTTGCTTAATGTAAAGGAGTTATTTCTGTTCATGTCAAGAAAAGGAGGGTTAGATATGTATATAATGTTTTTGTCAAGTTGTGTTAAATTCAAAGTGTCGTCAATGTGATTGTTTAAGTAACATATGAGTAAGGGGGGATGCCGTTTTCTTCTAAACGTCACCCAAGTGTTTATATTATCCAAGTATCATCTTCTTCAACCATGCATCTTCTTTTTCAACCAAGTATCATCTTCTTTTCAACCAAGTATCTTCATCTTTTCAACCAAGTATCTTCATCTTTTCAACCAAGTATCTTCATCTTTTCAACCAAGTATCTTCATTTTCAACCAAGTATCTCCATCTTCAACCAAGTATCTTCTTCTTTTCAATACCTTTATCCAGGTATTCACATAAGAGTAATGTTCATGTCAAAGTGTCTAAGCTTTTTTTTTAATCGTCCAGGGTTTTAAATGTTAAAGTATTTGTTTCTCAATGTTTAAGTATAAGTTTAAGTTTTTCACAAAGTTTTCTTGTTTTTCTTGTGTCTAGTATATAAGTATCACTGTCCCCTTCCAGAGGACTAAAGGATTTGTTTTCTTGACGAGAAAGAGTTTAAGCAATGAGAGAGTGCTATCCTGCACTGAAAGAGCGTTGAGTATGAAAGTGAATCGTCTATTCGAGTGTAAGTGTTGGTTTGAAATTTATTTATTTACGAGTTAAGAGTGTTTTGTGAATTAAGAATGTTTTTGAGGGTAAGTTGTGATTTGAAAGTGGTGTTGTCACACCAAAAGAATGAGTATAATGAGTATGAGAGGGGTTATCCGTAAGGTATTGTGAATGAGTCTTGTCCAGAACAGTACGTTTCTTGACGATAATATTCTGGAGATTGTTGCATTGGTGGTGAGTGGTTAGGGTTTATGTTCAAAGGTCTCAATGATGTGTTTTGTTTGTGGGTGTGAGGGAAGTGAAGTAAAGTGTGGTGCTTGTTTCTGCAAATGGCACAAACACCGGTAGACGAGCAATGGGCGAATGTGTGTCTGAAACCCAGACATGCTGTGCACATTTTGTTATTTATTATATATTTTTTGCGGTCAAGTGTAGAGAGTGTTCTGAAGTGTGGGCAAGAATAAATTTTATGACCTGTTTTGTTACAGAATGAGCATGTTGAAATGTTGATGGGGTTAGAGCTACGAGTTGTACCACAACATAGCTGAGTAAAGGTGTCCCTTTCAAGTGAGTTGGGTAACGAGTGATTAGCGAGTGAATGTTGAGTTGAAGGTTGTGTTGCGAGAGAGTGTAGGTTGCATGGTTCATTTAATATAGAATGAAAGGAATAGGCCATGGCGACGGTCGGAGTATCATTTCTCTCGACAGGTCTTGTGTCAAGGTTTTGTCTAGGGGGATAATTGTCAAAATGGAGTAACGTGTGATGTCTTTTTTGACATATGGAACATGATTTAACGGATTTACAGTTAGTAACTGTGTGTGTGGAACCTAGGCACCTGAAGCACAATTTGTTTTCTTTAATGTATTTGTTCCGATCAGAAACGGAAAGCATCCCGAATTGGGGGCATGTATAAATTTTATGGCCTGTTTCCTTGCAAAATGAGCATGTTGGAGGTGGGTTTTGTTCGAGAAGCGAATGTTGATTTGAAAGTAAAGTTACTCTGTTGGGTGGTGTGGTCACATTAGAAGACTAGTTACGATGATGGGATGTATCGGGTTTGGAATCTTGGGTTAACAAGTTTTCCAAGACTGTACATTTGTTTCCAACAAATCAAAAAAGGTATCACTAGCAATTAAATTTTGATCAGTCTCTTTTTCTTCAAGAGATCTTTTTGTATTATAATCTAATTTTGTTTTTAATATATGAACGATTAGTGCATCAAATAACTCTTCCTTATTGATATTTAGATTTAACAATGACTTTACTATAGATCTAGCTTCGGACGTGAATGTTCTTAATTGTTGGGCAGTACATTTTGAAATGTTATTACAGGCTGTCAAACGGTTAAAATGGGCAGTAACAATCTGCCGTGTATTATTATATTTAGAATTCAGTAAATCCAACGCTACATCAAAATTGGTTTCATTTACCGGTAATTGAGAAATTAAATTGAGCGGGTCACCTTTCAAGTATGATTTCAAATAGTAGAATTTTTCAGTTTTAGATGTAAGCCGGGTGTTATTCACTATTAGTACGTTAAAAAGGTCTATAAAGGCAGTGTATTTAGTGCTATCTCCTGAGAAAGTCGGTATTTCTATGGAAGGTAATCTAATATGAGTCTCACTCTGAGACTGTACAGGGAATTGATTAGTTTGATTGAATTGAGGGTTCAATTTTTCGAAAGCATTTTGTAACTTGCAGTGTAATGAGTAATATTTTTCATCAATCTGACTTCTATCTTCGAATTCTAATTCAGTGTCTACGGCTATGGTTTCAATTTGGTCTTGAATCTCAGAGTATTTAGTGTAATATTTTTCTAAGTTGACTATTCGGGATTTGAAAGCATACTTGTCTGACTCATCCAGATTGCTATGGAACCAGTTGTGAATGCGAGTAATTGCTGCTTTGCAACTAGCTCGTTGCGTCTTTAATGAATCCATTTTGTAAATGATATATTAATTAGATGGTTAACATGAAGTGTAAATGAATGGCTATGTTTGAACAATGCTTATTTTGTCTCACCGTAATGTCTTATTTTATTTTTACTACCAGCCGTGCCTTATTTCAGTGTTTTACGGCTCGTTGCAAATCATGGTTCCATAACAATCTTAGTGTGTAATTATTTAAATTACTCTGTATAATATTTTATTTTTCACAAACAATATCAACGAATGTTATTATAAATCCAAATTAATATGAAGGTGAAATCATTTAAATTATCCTGTATACTATTTTATTTTACGCAAACAATGTCAAAGAATGTTATTATAAATCCCAATTAATATGAAGGTGAAATCATTTAAATCACCCTGTATACTATTTTATTTTACACAAATAATGTCAAAGAATGTTATTATAAATCCAAATTAATATTAAGGTGAAATCACTTAAATCACCCTGTATACTATTTTATTTTACACAAACAATGTCAAAGAATGTTATTATAAATCCAAATTAATATGAAGGTGAAATCATTTAAATCACCCTATATACCATTTTATTTTACGCAAACAATGTCAAAGAATGTTATTATAAATCCAAATTAATATGAAGGTGAAACCATTTAAATCACCCTATATACTATGTGTAGAAAATTCTACGTTGGTTGATAAGCAAATATACAAAATCTTTTATTATCGATAAATACCTTATCTAATGAATGTTTTCTGCTGACTGGAATTCTCGAAGAGTTCTCGGGAACGCTGAGGGTCTATATTCTCTGGACTCCAAGGGCTGTTTCACTGCTCTCTCCTGGTCGCTAGGACTGCTTCACTCTTTTCTGGTTCTATCCGGTCTCGACAGGACCATGTTCTAAATTAACCCTTTTTACTTTGGGTTAATTAGAGGGAATGTAGTTTCTTTGTTGTTATACGATGTACTCGAAGGATCAAATGGGTATTTTTCACTTTAGGTATGATGTAAATGATGTACTGTACGATGCAATGAAACACTTATGTCACTTTAGATTTTATATTGTCATGAACTTATAAGTTTTTGTTTGCGTCGACAATTAAGAATTCACTCGATATTCACGCGATGAATGCTATGACGTTTTATGAAATAACTAAACCTTAAAGACACATGTTTGTTCCCGGTATGTAAACGCCGGGTGCTCTTCTAAACTCAGTACCTGTGTGTACCACGTTCAAGGATGAAAAGAGGGTAAATGTAGGGTATATGGCGTATTTATATGGTGAGTGACGTAGGTGCAAGGAACGACAAAATATTAAAATCTAGCCAATGGGATAAGAGCATTTTAAAACGTAACGTTCGAACAACAAGTGAATTTGGCAGGTATGGAGATGTTTTTTTTGGGGTTTTCAACGGTTTCGTAGATACAGATAACAGAGTTTGGAAGAGAGTTTTTATGAAGCGATAAGATGTCGGGGACTTTGATATATTCAGTGGACTTTCAGAAAACGATATTTATCTGTTTTTCTTAGGTGTTAGTAAATTTAAAATGACTTTTTTGGTGATGTAAAGAAATATTAACTGTTGAAAATAAGGATATATTTAGTTATATGTTTTGAGCATAATATTCGACTTGTAGTATACAGGGGAAATTGAAATAGAATCACGGGAGAATTTGGTAATTGGAAAACAAATTCGAACAACACGCTTTCCTTTTACAGAAGTTATTTGGGTGAAGATTGTATGCGTTGGGTTGCCGATGAAATGAATCTGCTTGCTCAAGATATCAGTACGGTGTTCCTTTGTCCTTATGGAATTCATATGACTCCTAATCAAGAATGTCCGTTCCAAGCTGCTACCGCATGTCGTATTTGTGAAAAGCCATTTTCCTCTACTGATAAGAAAGTCCGAGATCATGATCATCTCATTCCCGAAAACAATTATAGAGTTGCAGCGCATGAGGGGTGCAATATTAACTATAAGGATTCGCCTACTGTTAACGTAGTGTTCCACAACTTATCTGGATATGATGCAAATTTCACCATCGAAGACATTGCTACCCGCATGACTGGCTCTATTGATTTGCCTCCTATTACAAAAGAAAAATATATTTCCTTCACAAAACATGTTAAAGATGCACGAATTCAATTCAGATTTATCGACAAATTCCGCGATTCATGGCATTATCTCTCGATAAACTCGCCTCGTTTTCAACCGAATTTCCTAATTTGAGATCACAGTTTTCTAGCGTTCTCGAGGAAGAATTCACAATGTTAATTAAGAAGGAGTGATGCCTTATGACTATTTCCATTCTTTCGAACGCTTTGATGAAACAAGTTTACCTCCTATCGAATATTTCTATAATAATCTCAAAGATAAACATTGATCATGTAGACTTTATAGTCGAGCACAACGTGTCTGGAATATGTTTCAATGTCAAACCTTAGGTGAATATGTAGAGTTGTATATGAAGACGGGTATTCTTCTTCTTGCTGACGTTTTTGAGGAATTTCGTTGCGGTTGTATTGCTACGTATAACATCGATCCCGCACATTATTATACATTACCTAGATTTATATTCGATGCTACGCTAAAACATACTGGGCAAGAATTGGAGCTTCTCACTGATGTAGACATGTTTTTGTTTGTTGAGTGTGGTATACGCGGTGGACTTAGTCAAGTATGCGGAAAACGTCGTGTTCGAGCCAACAATAAGTATATGCCCGCTTCCCAGTCAACATGATACTCTCGGTTATGTAACTGAAAGGGCTCCACACGAGAACAATTCTTTGATATCATAGTTACTACTATGTTATGTAACATCGGATTGTAGTCTGTTACATAAAATTAGTTACCTATCTGATTCATTACCAAACGGACTAATACGTTATGTTACCTTTGTAGGTCGCTGGTACATAGCGGTTATGTAATGTAACATGGTATTTATAAATCGACCCTAACACCTACAGATATGGATATATCACGCTGTAATTACCCGCGTAACCTATCCATAATATATAATGTAATTTTTTTCGCTTCTTCTTCCATCAAAGCAGATGATCGAATGGTGGCCGCGTTGAGTAACATATTCAATAATTTTTATATTTAATTTGTCGCCGTTCTCTCAAATTATAATTATAAAATATATTTTCGTTTTATTGGTCAAAAGTTCAAGTGAACTGCAAAGCTTAAGTAAACTATACAAGATAATTAAATAATTAGAAATTATCTGATTAGAAAGAAAAAAGAAGAAAATACATAACCTCAAATTAGTCTTCGTCCGTGTCGGAAACAGCATGAGTTTGTTGGTTTTTTTAACTTTGCAGTGTAGTTTGTGTGCCATTAGGTAAGCGAACCAATTTTTATAGGTTTTGCTTCTTTCTTATTAGTGGTTATTTGAAAATGAAATACTTACCTTACCAAAAAGGATGCAATTGGCTATGTAAAAAAGTCTTTTTAGCAATGTTTACTAAAACCATTAGATTATGGATTGTTACTTTCTTTAAGTGGCAGTTTATTAGTATCGACTCGTTCATTGTATTATTTGATTATAATGCAATTTTTTTTCTAGTGTGACTTGAGAGTTTGTCAACCAAGTAAAGGAAATTTGAAAATTCAGTAGCTCTTTTGATAGTTATTCAGTATCTGAGGTTGAATCAAACCATTTTGATAGTACTTCAGTGCCTGACAATGAATCAAATATAATATCCAAGAATATTACTACTGAATTCCAAATATATCCTGTACAGAAAGAAAAGAAGAATTAATGCCCATACCTTTGGAAGAGGGCGAGTTTTTGGTAATTCCACTGGTATTGTAGAGGTAAAAAGTGCACATAATGACTCATCAGTATGCCGTTGTACACTTTAAATATGAGAAAACTTATTCGGAGATTCCAACACATTGGATTTTGCCTGGTAATACATCATGCTGATGGCCCGATGGTAAAAATATAGCCTCATTAATTCTTAGAAAAGTGATTCCTAATGAAAATGGACAATGGAAAAAATATGACATAGAGGTTATAGGTTTTTATGGTAAGAATAATAATATATCAACAAAATTCAAGATTTAATTAGTAATATATATATTACAGCTTCCCTAGAAGCAGCTAGAAAAAAAGCTACAGATTCTGATTGTAGTTCCGATGATGGTGATATGGGTAAAGGGTTGACAAGAAAAAAGAGGTCAATGAAGATGCAAAGTGATACTGATGAATCAGAGGAAGACACTATTGATTAAAGAGGTATGTTATTTTAATTGTTGTAAAAACTTGTTTCGGAGGTTTGCATCTTTTATTCTCTTATATGTTTTTTTCAGAAAGAACTCCAACACTTTCCTTGTCATCCAAATATCGCAGAGAAACTACTAAAATCAATATTTTTGGAAACTCTGCCAAGGAAAACATGAGTAAATATATTTTATCTTTCTTCTTCATCTTTATGCTCCTTTGGGTGTCTGATACATTTCATTTAATTTTTGAATACCCAAAAAGTTGAAGATGGAGTACAATTGCGGTTACTTACATATTTTGAATTTTAGTCACAATTAGGTTTTTGTTTCTTTTAGGTACGGAATCCAAGAGAGACAACTATTTGTCATCTACCAGTAGATCTGAAGAAAGTCAGATTGAAGAAGATAATACTCTAGTGGCTGGTATTTGTGACCCTCCTGCAATAGAATTAGTTGAAGGTACCTACTTTATATTTGCCTTGCAATTTTACTAATTACGTAAGTTTAAAAAGTGGATTTAAATTGATTTAATGGTTCTCGAGGATTTTTTTATGGTACAAACATACTAATGTAAATATTTTTCTTTTTAGAAAAAATTGATAAATTTACTATAATGGTTAAAAAAAATTTAATATATGTGAAAGGTATAGAAGAAAGGCTCTCAAAAGCTGAAACGTTAGACAACAATCTGAATGTAAATATCGATGTTGTAATGGAAAAGTTACCTTTGGTATCTACGCAAGGTATAACGGAACTAGACACGTCTATAAATGAGGATAAAGATATGTAAGTATTTGGGTCATTTTTGTGATATAAATCTTTCATTCTAGTAAAATTTTTATAAATAATTTAATGTTTTCAGACTAATTACTTAAGGAATATAGAAGGAAGAAACCCAAAAGAAATGGTATCCAGAATTTTGACCAAACTATTAAAAAATTCTCTTGGAGTTCAGTGTTCCTTACTGGGAAAACGAAATCATTTTCGTTTCAAAGATTTAAAAGTGATGGAGGTGATCATAAGTAAGTATAGCTTGAACGACCAGTATTTCATACTTTGTTTTGTAAATCCTTGCTAATTTTGTAAGAAATTTTAACCTAAGTCAAAAATATGGCTAGATTTGTGAGTATAATATAATCGTTTTTTTCTAATTTTTAGCTGCTGTTCGCCACAACTTTAATGCCAGCAGCGAAAGTGAGATCGAGCTCTTAGTTGGAGAATGGCTTAGACTAAGCAAACTTCGGATGTCAAGGGAAAAATAATAATTTTACAAATAATTATACCATAATTATATTACTTATAAGTAACAGTTACATAACATTAGTGTTATATATAGGTAGCAAATATAGAACTTATATGATAATTTTATTTATTTAGTTATATAACCTGAATATTTCATAAAGTTACTCATATGTTACTCCTAAGTAACAGATACATAACATGAGTTTTTCTGTAACGTATATGTTACATAACATTCATTTGTTGATATGTAACCATGTTACGTATCTGTGCTAGGCGTTTCATGTTACTTGTATGTTACTTGTACGGTATGAGCTACATAACGAGATACCTAACGATTGAAACTTTTTACGTATCAGTTACGTTACAATGTTGACTGGGTTATAGTCCTCCGAAACCAACGAAATACTTAATCTATTTTGACGTTAACAATCAATATGGATGGTCGATGAGTCAATCGTTACCATATTAGGGATTCGAGTGGTGTGATACAAATATTGAGGTTACACGAATTGCTGATGATACTTCTGAGGGGTATATGCTCGAGGTTGATTTGGAGCATCCTACTCATTTACATGATTTGCAAAAGGATGTAACATTTTGTCATCAAACGATGATACTAAGTTGATGGGTACCCTAATTAATAAAACAAAATATGTTATACATTACCGAGCAAGCGTTAAATAATGGACTTGTATTAACAAAAATACATCGAGTGTTGAAATTCAAGCAGAGTTCTTGGTTAAAATCCTACATTGACTTAAACACCGAGTTACGTAAAGCTGCGAAGAATGAATTCTAAAAGAATTTGTTCAAACTCATGAACAACGCTGTTTTCGGCAAGACCATGGAGAACGTGCGCAGGCGCGTTGATGTAAAGCTAATTTCACAATGGAGTGGCCGATATGGTGCTGAATGATATATAGCTAAGCCATAGTTTTAAATTGCATGATTTTTAGTGAAAACCTAATTGCCATCTAATTAAGGAAGCTGCAAATATGGTTCAATAAACCAATATATGTAGGAATGGCTATTTTAGATCTAGCTAAAACCACGATCTACGATTTTCACTATGAGTACATGGCTAACCGATTCAGCGAAAATTGTACTGTGCTGTATACTGGTACCGATAGTCTTATATATGAGATTTGAGGTCAAGATCCCTATGAAGTAATGAAGACGGGTTGTTATAGATATTTCGACACCTCAGACTATCCTCGAGATAACGTTTATGGAATTCCTCGAGTAAATAAGAAGGTTCTTGGGATGATGAAGGATGAGAACAATGGTATTATAATGACTGATTGTATTGGTTTACGATCTAAATTGTATGCAACTCGGTTACTCACTTCTGAAGATGGTCTAGCGGAAAAAAGAAAACGTCTTGCGAGTGATGGTTATGACAAACAAGAAATAGACTGCCTTATTCGAAACTTTGGAATAACTAAAAAAAGTAAAGGGGTAAAATCATCAGTTGTGAATACAATAATCACATTTGAAGATTATGAAGAATGTCTTGATACCTTCACTCACAAAACAGTTTCCCAAAATCTAATTCGTACCGAGAAACATCTAGGCCATTCAATTGTTCAAGATAAAATAGCGTTGAGTCCTGAGGATGATAAGCGATTTATTGTTCCTGATTCTGATGAAACCTTACCATGGGGACACTATTCGATTGATGCTTATATGGATGTCGATGCCTAGCCATTTGAATATTCTATCTCCTTAAAATTTATACATAATAAGAATAAAATTGATTGTTAAATCAGCTTAATATTTTTGATTTAATATACTCCTCAATTTTATATATTATTATGTAATAAAATGTAATAGGTTTCTGAGAGCTTATGTACAAAAGAAAGACTATGTTTTGAGGAAAAGATATCTTCTTAGCTGATAGAGACTTAAGTAAATATTCCGTTGCTTCTCTATTATACCTACAGTTAAACATCCAATGGTTGAGATCGTCGAAACTTCCGTCACAGTCACATGTATCTGCGGTAGACAATTTAACTTTGTAACGGTATGAATTAACTATAGCATGTCCAAAAAGGCATCTGATATACATAGTATATATTTTCCTGGAAGGAAGGCTTCGTTTAGCTAGGGAAGAGTAGGATATATCTTGCAGTAGGTATTGTTACTATGGTTTGTGAAACCTGCCCATTCAATTTCCCAATTTTGTTTAAGGGTTTCTTTTCTAAGTGATATTATATCTCCCTTTGATAATTCATTGATTACAAGACCACAGGAAGCAACAGCTTTAGCAAGCTTATCTACTTTTTCATTGCCTGGAATTTGAGAATGTCCTTTAACCCATATAAATCCAATGTTTTTGTTTAAATTCTTCAGACGTGTTACTTTTTCTAGGATGCTGATTGTACCGCTATGATTGTATACATGTTTTCGGTAGTTTCTCAATGTCATTAAGGCTGATTGAGAATCAGATAAAATCATATACTGCTCAAATTCTAAGTTACTGTTTATGATCCATTCCAAGGCTTTGTTGATGGCTACTAATTCAGCTGTGAAGATTGAATAGTTTGGATTTAATTTGTACTGTAGGGATACTTGTAGGTTATGGACATAAAAAGCACTACCAACTCCCGCACTATATTTGGAACCATCGGTGTATATTTTGCATATTGAACCTCGGGTACGAAGTTATTCATTTAGTACAAAATAGGGGGGGGATTAGAGAGTCGTAAGAGGGCAATACTACATTGGGTTCGGAGAACAAAATGTTGAAGTTAGAATTGAAGAATGGGATTCCTTCACCTTGAAATTGATATTGAGATAAATTAGGGAAGGCAATAGCTAAGATAGGAGAACATTTATTTTGCCACCATCTAGAAGTTACATTTTGGATAGAGAGAGCAGCTATTTTATCTAATAGGGAATTTTGCTTATAAGCTTGACACTTAAGTACACATTTTTCAGCCAAAAATAGGCGTCTCAGGTGGAGGGGGGGCTCATTACATTCTGCCAAGAGAGCCGGGGTAGGGCTAGACTTCAAGGCTCCTAGGACCAATCTTAAGGCTTTGTATTGTATTCTGTCAATTTTTTTAAACGTGATTTAGTAGCAGATCCATACAGAAAACAACCATAATTCAAGATTGATCTAGTATAGGCCCTGTAAAACATTAGATTTATTTTCGGATCGGCTCCCCATTCATATCGATTGATCACTTTCAATATATTGAGACTTTTCTCACATTTACCTACGCATTTGTTAATTTGTGCCTCCCAAGTTAGCTTGGAATCTAGCGTAATGCCTAAATAAGTATAGCTTTAAGTACCGGAACCTCAAGTTGACAGGTTGTACTCTTACTTATTTCAGGTACTCGATGTCTGGTAAAGAAAACCACTGCTCACTTGTTAGGTGATAATTCGAGTCCATGGTCATCAAAATATTTTTTACAGCTGTTCATATTTTCCTTAAGAGAATTTATACACTCATCAATTGTTTTCTTAACCAAGTATAGGCAGAAATCATCGGCATATTGTAAGATGGATGAACTAATGCCCATAGTGTGAAAGTTTAGGGTATACAAATTAAACAATGGACTTAGCACTGATCCTTGAGGTAAACATTTGCTCACTATCTTTGGTCCAACCATTCTGTTGTTACACCTAATGAAAACTTGCCTGTTAACAAACAAATTCACTAAGGCGTATGCGCATATTCTAGGCATTCCTAAATTAGAAAGTTTACTATGAAGTAAATTTAAAATAACGTTATCATATGCACCAGATATATCCATGAACAGGGCTGTAAGGTAGTTATTTTGAGAGTAAGTTATATGTATATCCGTGGTTAAGTGTGAAATGCAGTCAATGGTGCCTTTGCCTCTACGAAATCCACATTGCAGCTCTGGGAGAATGCTCGAATTTTCCAACCACCATTCAAGACGATTCTTCATAATCCTTACGAAGGTTTTTAAAACACATGACGTTAGGGAAATGGGTCTCAAGGCACTCGGATCATTAGTTTTAGGGATAGGGATTATCAAACATTGTTTTAGGGAGTCGCAGTTATCTCCTTTTATTAAGATATTGTTAAAGATCCTGCAAAGAAAATCCAGAGCAGCTCCAGGCAAGTGGGCCAGCATAAGATAATTGATTCCACTTATGCCAGGAGCAGATTTTTTAGAAGTGTTAATATTGGCTACAATTTCCATGACAGTGATGGGGGACAG
Organism: Galeruca laticollis; assembly: GCA_963921935.1. Classification (NCBI taxonomy): domain Eukaryota; kingdom Metazoa; phylum Arthropoda; class Insecta; order Coleoptera; family Chrysomelidae; genus Galeruca; species Galeruca laticollis. The sequence goes on along the minus strand of OY998185.1, from coordinate 27,677,136 downwards.
CAAGAAGTGAGGTTCATTGTCTATAGCAGGTTGACTAATTTCAGAAGTTACATAATTAGGAGCTATTTTATCCAACAAATCTAACCGTTTCATCATAGACATACGTATTTTTATTTTGTTGAGTTTTATTGATTCTTCTCCAAATATTTGTAGGATTTGTCTGTCTGTTTAAGTTTGAACAAAATTCTGCCCAGTTTTTCTTTGCTTTTTTTTATATGCTTGTTTACAGATGGCATTTGTTGTTTGATATTCAATAAAATTGGCAAGGGTCGTATTGGTTCTATAATTTTTACAAGCGTCTCTTCTAGAATTAGATAATAGAAGACATTCGTCATCCCACCAAGAGGGGGTTTGAGGGTTTTTGGTATAAAACGATTGTAAGATTTTGCAAGCTTTGTTGGCTGCAAGAGTGATTTGATCATTAAAAAAATTGCACATTGAGTTAGTGTCGCCAAACTTTGGTAGAATGGAGAATGATTTTTCAATTTCCAGTTTAAATAGGGGCCAATTGGCCTGTTTCATAGACCTTTTACAGAGTGGTGTGATGAGAGTGTCACCTATTTGAAAATCATTCAATTAAATCCTTATTAAATAGTGGTCCGAGCCATATATATCTGGGGAAACTGCCCAGCTAAATGCAGAGCATTGTTTAGAAGATAAAATTGTGACATCTACAGCAGACTTGGATTTTCCGGGACGGGTGACTCTGGTAGCCGAACCATCGTTTACAATAGAGAGGTTAGAAAAATAGTCTAAGGCATCTACTAGAATCAATCCATCTTTTGAGCAAACAGGAGATCCCCACATACCGTGATGGGCATTGAAGTCCCCACCTATTATACAATCATGTTTGATCTGGTTAAATATATGTACATAGTCTCGGGCAGTTACTTTAACATCTGAAGGCCTATAAAGGCTAACTATAGATAACTTTTTATTATTAATACTAACATTGATACCACAAACTTCGATTTTACTGTTAAAATTAGTAATAAATTGTATGATTTCGTACTTAATTTTGTTGGTAACCATTATTTCGACTGACAGACACACTATTAAATTTAGCGAATTGAAAAGTATCGGAGGGCTTAAACCAAGTTTCAGCGAAAATACCAATATCAAAATTTTCTTCTTTGAATATTTCATACAGAGAATGTTTTTTAGATCTTGCGTTCCATTGAATAATTTCAAAGTAATTATTACTAGACATTTTGGTTTGTTTGTTTTTTTTATCCCTTAGTTGAAAAAATATTTTCAACAATATTTTTACATTCATTCTCAAATTCAATTTCGTTAAAATTAGATCCGTTTGACTTGCCGGCAGGTTCATTTAAATATTGTTGAACTAGTTTTCTTAAAGCAATACTGAGTTGATTCATAAATATTTCTTGCTACGGAATTGAAAAACAGGACCGGCACAGAAACTAGTTTTAAATTTTCTATGGATTGGTGGAGAATTGATAGAGGTATTACTAGTTTGCCTTTTTTTGGTAAGGGGTCTGGAGGAAGTGGAAGGTTGGCTAAGTGAGAAATGATTTGTTTCCACAGATGACGTTTTTAGGGTTGGTTGAGAGGACGGCATCCTTAAGGGGGTTAATTCAGCATCAAAGTCGGTTAATGGTGCGAACCTATTTTTTTGTATAATACTAGAGTAGCCAGGATTATTAATGATTTTTTCGGCTTCCTTAAAGGAAATATTAAGATTAGCCATGGCTTCTTTAGTCCTAGCCTGTTTTCTGTACTCGGAACATTTTTTTTGAAGTGGAATTGTGGTTGTTATTTTTACAATAACTACAAAAAATATCACAAGAAGGGCAATCAGATTCTTTCTCAGACCCACATTTTCTACACTTCGTTTTACCTTTTCACTGTGATACAGAATGCCCATATCGCAAACAACGGAAGCATTGCATGACCGGATTGACGTAGACATCTACTGGACATCTAAATTTATTAATAACAATATATTGAGGGATAACTTTCCCTACAAATGTAACTATGATCATTTGACGCGGAACACGTACCGATGTATCCTCTTTTTGAATTAATCTGGTCATACGTTGAACCTTTTTAATGGGAACAGGCGAGTTAATGATTTTTATGAGAGTGTCTTCACCCAGAGATGTATCAACATAACGGACTATACCACGTTTCTCCGTTAAATTACTTGGAATATAAGCAATTAGATTATTTTTCTTCTACCAATTTATTAGCGATACTACCTGACGTTAATTCTATTTTTATGCGATTCCTCCCGACAGTACTGATTTCAGAGATAAACTTCTCGTATTTCTCGAGATTAACTAACTTTTCTCCTAATTTCATTGGATGCAAGCGGCCAATATTTAATTCCGAATGTTCAACAAAAAAAATGGTACGGCTCTGTATCGCAGTTCCTGAAACGATTTGAAATATCGATAGGTAAACGTCTATGTCTATTAACGTTCTCAATTGTTATTTTTTGCCTGAACCTTATCAGTGCTTGCTGCCGGAAACAATATATTTTGGATTAATTGGTTGATTTATATGTGTATCACTAGCCGTTTTTCCATCGGAATTCATGTCATCGTCTACAATAACCAACGGCGGGTCCTTACCGCTCCTTCTCTCCCGGCCTCCGGACATCGGCCCGGGGCTGGCACCCACAAGCAGGTAAAAAAAAGAGGTACTTATAGTAAGGTAACACTATAACAGTATTTAGGTAAATAACTTTATTTATACTGATTGATCACCAGTGGATTCAAGAGCGCACTCACAATACGTCCGAACAGCTCAATAGTATACACCGGAATGAGGAAAAATCACATATAAAACTGAATATTGAGGACCTTAGAATGGTCATTCTTGCACCCAAACGCTACACAATTTACAACCATTTTTATTGTTCCCGCTTTGTTAAATTTCAAAATTCACCTATAAAAAGTTATAAATCACAAAACAAACTAACAAAACAAAAGTACAGACGCGATACACTCAATTAGAATAATTAATCTATTCAAATACTCGAAACAGCTGTTCCCGTTCATAAACCACAATAGTGCAGAGAAAGATGCAAATCCCTCTCGGCGTTTTCTCTCTTGCTCTTGCCCCTGGCACATAGGCTTACGCGTAAATTAAATTGCAGCGTCCATTCCAGTCTGTTTGTTTAGTTCGATGACATATGTCCAGTTCGTTACGGATACGTGAGAAAAAGAAGACAAGCTAAAAGTACCTATTAAACATACGATTCAAGTAATGTTTGTCCAGAACATATTAAAAGCTTCAACAGTGACTTGCTTAACCAGACATCTTCCCTATGATACAGAAATAGAAGAATATGTTTTTACTTTTTAACAATCCAAACCACGTGACTTTTTAGCTGTCAATATGGCGGCGAAACTCAAACATTGGATTCGGTACATTCATTTATGTTTATAAAGCTGAAGAGTTTTATTGTTATAAAACGGTTTACTTTGTATTTTGTGGGGTTTTAAGGTGTTTTGTAGTGTTTGAGAAGGACAATTTTCCTATTTAAGATAAAGAGTGCTTATTTTAAATCGTTATTAGTGTAAAATCCAGATGTTGGAGAAACAAAAATAGTTTAGCTGTGGTTTAGCTAATAGATATATTATGTGTAACCTTCTGCTATTAAATCAGTATTGTATTTTATTTTTTGTACATAAATGTAGAACTAACTTAGCCTTTCATTAATTGTAAGGAATTATATACGTATTTGGAGTTATGCAATGAGTTTATAAATGATTGTTTTTTGTCGATGTTGTCTTGTGAAATTGTTTCTATGACCTTAGGGTTTTATTTTCTAGTTTTTATTGTTTTTGGAAAAAATAAACTGTTATATAAGGGTTTTGTTTTTTTATTGTCCCTAAAGTGTGTGACATTTAATGCATTAGAACAATTATTTTACACTGCAAAATATAAATTTTATTTCATTTTGACATGTGTACATTACAATACATATTTCTAATATTAACATGAGTAAAATCAATGAACTTCAGCCTCATTGTTCAAAGATTTTGATCTTATTGACAAAGCTATGTAAAAATATATTACAATAATAACACTTAGTACATAAATGTTATACGTACTATGAAGAGACAAGCATTATTACTAATTTAAGTACAAATCAAAATAAAACATTCATTAAATGTTGAGAATTAATAAAAGTTGCAAAGTAATATTTACTAATTGTTTAGCTTCTCAAAACTAAAACATAAATACTTAAGCATCATAGACACCACCGTCTCCATAAATTCAATTCGATCATCCTGGAACTGTTAGGCATTTCATCAATATCCATGACCTGTTGACAAAGTAATTAATTATAACAATTTTCAGCAACTATCAATACATAACTTAACATTGCTATTACTAAAAATTAACATTCTTTTTATCAAAATAAAGTGTGCAAAGCATGCTCATCAAGTATCTTTTCTTGACCAGGACGATCAGTTACATTTATCCCAATCAATTGTCATTTAGCTCTTGAGACAATTTACATAAAAAAGGACTACTTAATTATTTTATACCTTAGTGTCAGTCAGTTTTGTCCTTTTATCTCTGCAATTCTTTCGGTCAACATCTGCAGCCCTTTTTTTACATTCTGAGACACATGTTCCATATGTTGAGATTGTACCCAGTCAGGGTGTTCTTTATCTTCGAGGACAGCAAGTTCGCCTAAAATGAGTTAATACTTACTTGAGTACAAACTACGTAAACTAGGAGCTAGTAGAGTTGATATATTTGATAAGAAGCCTACCACAGTTATAAAGTGTCTACAGCAAGCTTTCTGGTGTTTCAATATATATTCGGTCTGATCGTCTCTCTTTATTGCTGCAATCCATGTCACATATATCCATACAGCTCTGCGAAGTTTGGTCAAGACGTTTTTCTTCCTTAGAAACCTGTGTTTTGTCTCTGCGGGAACAAAACGAAACTTCATCACGATTAGAACGGCTTCCACAAACAACTATAATACATATCGAAGACAAACACTACACTATTTAAAAACCACAATTTACAGCCAATAAACGAAAGAAAATCGATTTAACGTGGTTTAAACAATCACACTCTACAGTAACTTTGTTGTTTATTTGACCGACACCGCCATATTGAATTTATTTTGACAGGTCATTGGATTGCCTAATTATAGAAGGAAAGTTTAGCCAAGATTTTTCTGAAAATACGATTTATTCAAATACTAATTTGATATAATCCCCACACAAAGAAAATGGAGCAGACGGTTGTTAAGTATGAAATTGATATCCACGATGATTTTAGTTGGAATATTGACGTTAAACAAGAATTGAGTGACGAGATGCATAAAGTAACTATTCAAAATTTAAATGAAAAAATGAATAATGCACATCCTATCAAACAAGAAATGCATGAAGACTTTAATAAAGTTCACATATCTGAAATAAAAATGGAGCAGACAGTTGTTAAGGATGAAATTGACATCCACTATAATTTTGGTTGCAATATTGATGTTAAACAAGAACTGAGTGACGAGGTGCCTTTAGTAGCTATTCAAAATAATGTAAATGAAAAATTAAATAGTGCACATTCTATTAAAGAAGAAATGCATGACGACTTGAATACAGTTCCCCTACCTGAAGCATGCATGGTTGCAGTTGAAACAGAAAGAGGCAGTTCTGATAACAATGATACACACAACATTATAAACAAATTGAAATGTATAAAAGTGAAATGTGGAAGGCAAACTAAATCAAAAGGTGAGTTGTCTAGATTTTACATATAATGTGGTAGCATTTTCATATTATGCCAACTATATTGTGCTTGTTCGTTTAATAAGAATCAAGAGATGACGATTTGTATTTACAGTTTTATCAACCAAATTAATAATGTTTATTAGAACAATTGATTCCTTGATGATATTTTGAATAAACTCTATAAATGAAATATTCAAATTCTAGAAGTAAAATGTTTGTATCACCCCATACATGCTCTTACAATTTTAAACACAATTGAAAATTCTTATAAACAGTGCATCTAAATTATAAGAAAAATTGGCAATAAAATTTTATACATTTTAAAGTGAGGAACAATTATATTTGTGAATGGTTTCTTTGAATTTTAAAGCAAGAGTCACTTGTATTTGTAAATAGTTTCTTTGAAATGTTTTAATATATCATCTATACTGCTCTGTATTTTTTTTCAAATTGGATTTGATCCTCAATACCTGAAAACCCTCCACATCTCTCAAAACATGTTTTTATATAAATACTGCATATAGTTCAACCTTATTGTATTGTTCTTATGCTTGAGGATTTTTAAGTGAATGGATATTTATATTTAAAAATGTGTAAAACAAATTAACAGTAAATTTTAGCAAAATGTTATCTTTTAATTTTTCATAAATATTCAAATGTGTATTGCTTCATAAACTAATTAATTCTTCAGCCAATTTGCTATTCTCTTAAGTTATTGCCCAGGGCAGAAGCCTGGCTCCCCCACTCCTGCTGGCTTTGCTGCTTGCCATCATCCTCCCCTAATAGGAAGTGTATACCACATTCAATTTTATTGATAATCCAAATCCAAGTATATCCTATAATCTTCCATTTTATCAATTAGTTACAAATATCTGACAAGATTATGGATAAAATTCAAAATGTAAATCGCCCCATACAAGATGTATTTGAAAAGTTTATTCAATTTATTCCAAACTTTGTGTATGCTAAAGCAGTAGTTTTTATTTATAAAAGAAAAACTTTATTGAAGAAAGTTATAGTAGATCTATTTAATGAGATAAGTCTTTCTAACCAACGGAAAAGATCTGGAGAAGGTTGATGCAATATTCACATTACAGGTGTTAAAACAATATATCTCTTCTTACAAAAAATGACCTGCCTCTGCTTTTGTTTATTGTTACAACTTCTAAAATATTGAAAATGGACTGATTTCAAATAAACACCTTGTAAGGCTCCCAACATTTTAAGGTATTATTATCAAAAGGTGTTATTTAAAACATTTCAGTAGTTAGTGTTTAAGGTACTCCAAAAATGTTTGTCAAATTAATATTTTTACCACACTAGTGACTAAGAACAGAATGATAATGGAAGAAATGCTGGAAGATATAATAAGGGAAGGAAAGCATATTGGACTAGTAATAAATACACACAAAACCAAATAAGACTTGAAAATAATTGTGAACATAAAAATGTGAAAATTGGAAAATATGAATTTGAAGAAGTGCCTAGAGTCAAATATATAGGAATAACAATAAGTAGTGATGGAGAAGAATAAAATGAAATAATGGATAGAATTGTAGTGACGAACAAAGAATTCCAGGCCAACAAAAAATTATTAAAAGTAAAATAATTAGTAAACATTGAGTGAATGTAAACGACGAGTACTCAGTGTGTATATATTTATTAAAATGCAGCTAAGCGCTTTCGGCCATTATCAAAGCTGTCATCATAAAAAAAGATCCTAAAACAGGTGTCAAAAAACATCCAGCTAACAAAATTGAAACAATGTATGATGTTAAGTCATTGTTAAAATGATATTAAAAAAAATATTAAAATACCCCTTTAAGAGGGTGTACAATTATATTTCACATCATGGAAATTCCCATTCAGAAGTGTAAACTTTATGGACAGTTGCTTTCAAGTACAAACCTACATAACCTCAATCAATGTGCAACAAAAAATAACCAAACAAAAGTTTGATTTACTATGGCTATGGATTTCCTGCAAATAGAAATCAAGTAAGCCAGTTCAATTTCCTATTTCAAACAAACATTTATTTCTTATCTAAGCGAAATGAAACTAACTATTTCTAAATAACTCCATAATATAATGAAAAAATGTTAAAAATTAAAAAAGTGACAATTGTTTTGATATCATGAAATATCATCATCAGAATGATAAAAGTTACATTTCATATGATGCCTACCTGATGTTTAATAATTATTTTTAGCTAGACCAAGAAGTGACCAATCTTGTGATTAACTTCATATATGAATTGAAATAAGAAGATATGATTTTACAAATATTAAAACTTAGATATTATTAGCCCTATGGGAATATCCTGGATATATATATTTCCCATTTAAGATCAGTATAACTGTGCAATGAAATAGGAAACCAAGGAAAACTATTATCTGCTGGTCTTTACAATTATTACTTAAGAAGACAGTTTAAAAGTGGAGAATTCCCTAGATTTATCTTTTCATTGTTCCTCAAGGAAATCTAGTTCTGGTTTCTTATCACAAATATGTAGTACTTCTAGTTCTGTGTTAGGTGTTAATGAATATTTGGTGTCAAGTAGATGTTTTGCGTAATTGCATTTCTCTGGTTGTTTTAACCTGTATGCTTGTAATCTTTTCATTGTGTCTAATTTCAAAATTTCTAATTGTTTGAACTATATAGGCAGCATTGCATTCTGTACATTTAAGTTTATATATATCAGACTTTTTTACTGGGGATATTTCTGTTTTTACATTTAACAATTTTGTACATTTCTATTTTTGAAATCTTATTAGAAATATTACCATCATATGTGATTGGTTTGTAATTTAGTATTTCTTTAGTTTGTTTAGAAAACATTTGTTGTAATGCCACTTTTTCCTCTTTTTTATTAAGTAATTTATTTATTATATGTATATATGTAATGGATAGCCGTTAAATGTGCTGCCAATTTATGTGACATGTGATGATTGGAATTATATGGTATAGTCACATTGGAGATTTTTATTTATGAAGCATTTCTCTTCATGATCATTCAAAAAATCATTTGAACTATCAACAATCCTTCTTATATTATTAGAAAACATTTTTGTTGGGTCTGCTCTTATAATTTGGACATCACTAGATTTTATAAAGTTATTTACATTTGATTTATAATCCTCAGTTTTCAATATGACAGTTGTATTATTACCTTTGTCAGATTTTGTAATTATAAGGTTGTAATTTTCTACTTTCTTTTTTATTGAATATAACGTTGAAATGTCATTTTTGGTTTGATGTTTAACCTAATTAACTAGGAAATTTTCAATTTCTCATAAATAAAATTATTTAACTTAGATTTTAAAGTTATTTCTGATTCTGTAGCTAATATTTGCTTAATATTATTTGTGAATTTTGGTAGTATGCTGTACTTTAAGCCTTTATTAAAAATTCTATTTTTCTATTTGTAAAGTTGGTGTCTGAAAGGTTTTCAAATCGAGGTGCAAAGTCTGATCCATGATGTTTAGAGTATTGAATTCTATGTTGTACATATTCCAGTTTTCTTAGTTTTTGTTCTTGTTTCTTATATTTTTTGTACTGATACCTTCTCTGATTTTGTCATGTAAATAGTGAAATTCTACCAGATGTAGTTGGAACGTTAGTTCGGAATGTACACATTTTATATAGATGTTTAAGGAGTCTCTCATTGTAAACCATTTTCTACTTTCCTCTTTAAGTCGGACTGGTTGAGCACATTTCACCGCCTTTTGGAGCTTGAGATTTTTTCATATGTCATTTTATATTTACATAATTTGGTGTTAATGGATTCGTTCCCTGGTCATAAACAAACAAAAAAAAATTGGTATTAGCTCTTTTCTAAGACACTCTTGGTTAAACCAGATGGTTTGGGGGCTTTGCAACGTTTTTATAGTAACTTCTGGTATAGTCGGGTCAAATCTTCTCGAATATTTTTCTGTAATATCTAAAAAAATATCTTATTTTGTTATAGACATGTAGATGACATATTGCTTGTTTTCTGGGTAGTGAATGACAATTAGACGTATTCTTCAATCACATTATTAATTTACACTCAAAATTGAAGAAAATAACTCAATCAATTTTCTTGATTTAAAAAAATTCAAAGAGTTGATAATGTACTTAATTATTCAATTTATAGAAAACCAGCACACACTGATGTGACTACACCATATAATTCCAATCATCCCATGTCACATAAATATGCAGCATACAATTCAATGATACATAGAGAATTTTCAGTTCCTATGAACAAATATAATTTTTATAGAAAAATGAATACAATTAATCAAATAGCCACTTCCAACGGTTATCCAATGCACATAATAAATAAATCACTTAATGAAAAAGAAAAAAAATGGCGTTACAACCAATATTTCTTAAGCAAACTAAAGAAACAAAATTACAAAACCATCATATACGCTGGTAATATTGCAAAGATAGTATCTTTAACAACAATTTCTTTTAAAACAGAAAGTAATGTAAGTGCAAAATTGTTAAATATAAAAATATCCCCATTAGAAAGGTCTGGTACATATAAACTTAAATCTCCAGAATGTAATGCTGTCTAGGTAGGTCAAACACTTAGAAATTTTGAAATTATACACAATTAACACTTACGAGCATACAGATTAAATAATAATCATGTTTATTCATCATAAATGTACAATCAAGTATAATTTTGATAAAGCAATATCAACTGAGTAGTACTTGTCAGCTGAGTGAAATAAACAATGGCATCACTGAAGGAGCAATCGTAGAAAATTACTCATTGTGCGTGATATAGCCTCTAAATATAATAAAAATACTTAAGATTAAAATATAAATTTAAAATAAGATAAAATATCAGTATAAAACATATGAGTAGAAATTGCATCACATAAAATAAAATATCACAATTGGTAAAAGTGTCACTTTCAGGTAAGTTACACATAAAGTGTTTATTGTAATTGGATTCAGAGTCTCATATACACATATATTACAGTCATACGATTTTGATCCCATGTGAGTATCACATAAGATTTAATATCACAATTGGCAAAAGGGTCACATCCAGGTAGGTTTCACATAAAGTGAGTGTCATAATCGGGGTTCAGGGTCACATACACATACATTACAGTATTATAAGTTTGATGAACAATTTGTTGAGGGTTTACATTATTTTTTGGAATATCTGTCTATCATAGCATTGATGCCAATTTTCAACTTTTATTTTAAAAATTTCGTTGCATAGGCTGGTTTTTATTGCTTCAGGTAACAATTCTCAAATTTTTGGACCTAGAAAGCTGCAGTGCCTCTGACCCACTGTTTTAATACTTTTCGGTACCACGACGCTGTGGTTTCACCTTCTTGTATTATAAAGATGATCAGGGTGCGTTATTTCAATTTTATTTTTGTAAATCCCTTGTAACATATTTTGGCAATAGAGTTGTCTAATATCAAAAATGCCGTTTCCGTTATACAGATTGTCGGTAGAGTACGTCTTTCCTTTATTGCCAAGGATTATTTTGAGAATATTCTTCTGCACAATATTTAAATGCGTATCATTTACGCCTCTCCATCCTATAATACCGTATATAAGTTGGGAAAGAATTAGGCTGTAATATATAGTTTTCGAGTGAGAATTTTCAAGGAATTATTTCAACAGTTTGAATCTTGATATGAATCCACGTAGTTTTCTTGTTAGATACGATATATGTAAGTTCCATTTCATATGTCTGTCAATTTGTATACCAAGGTATTTTATGGAGCTGGCTTCTGGAATGGATATATTTTGATTTATATTTAATGGACCCATATTCGGCATTTTGAATTAAGAAGAATTTGTCTATATAGGGCGTTCTTAAAATTTATGTCATATCTCGTGTTTATTACAATATTACCTACAGTTGTCATTTTCAACAGGCTCTCTATATAGATAGTGAATAGTAGGGGACCTTAGACCGTGCCTTGAGGAACCCCGTAAGTGATTGTTCTCGGAGTGCTCACCACACCATCAATATCTACTACTTGTTTTCGGTTCGACTGGTATGATTTCAAAAGATCGTGCGGCTTACCCCGCATACCAATTTTTTCCAGTTTCTCTAGAAGCCTTTTGTGACAAACAGTATCAATGGCTTTGGAAAGATCAACAAAGATACATAGCGACGGTTTAGAAATGTCGAGTAATTTGTAAATGTATGTTGTCAGTTTTAGTATTGCATCTTCGGTTGACCTCCCCTCTCTGAACCCATACTGATTATCGGATAGAATATCATGTTTTTTCATGAAAGGTACCATTCTCTTATTATTTTTTCAAATTTTTTTGCTATGTTTGATATCAAAAAGATGGGCCTATAATTTGAAATTTGCAGTTTATCCCCACCCTTAAAAAGTGGCTTGATAACACCAGTTTTTAAAATTTTCGGAAATATTCCATTTTCAATACAGCTATTTAAAATGTGAGTGAGGGGGACTGTTATGAAATCGGCCATTTGTTTCAGCGTTTCTGCAGTAAAACCGTCATGCCCAGGACTTTTTAGGCTTATTTCAGAATGAAGTAGGGCTATTGTAGAGAGTAGCATGACGCGACTTCGGAAAAATGTCAATGCAGTGTTTCGTTTTGGTGTTCCTATATGCCAAAATCACCCCCCGTTCCAAAGGTTATATATATATATATATATATATATATATATATATATATATATATATATATATATACGAGTATATATATATATATATATATATATATATATATATATATATATATATATATATATATATATATATATATATATGTGTGTGTGTATGTGTTATAACGGAATTTGTAAGCACGATAGATGACGTATTTTTTGACGAATCGAAACCAAACTCGGTTATGTCAAAATCTTGGACGAGTTCGTTAATGAGCCAAATCGGCCCAGTAAAAACAAAATGGCGGCCTGTCAAAGTTGAAAAAAATCGTATTTCCTTTGTTTTTTATTTGACGCAAAAAAGTTACTGAGCTTTTTCATAGACCTTAACACGTTCTACAACTTTTGTATTCAATATTTTTCTCTAAATCGTGAATTAAAACATTTATTTAAGAAAATTCACAAATTTGCCAGATTTTTTTTTATATTTGTTTTGTTTTTGATTTGATGCCAAAATGTTACTTTGGTTTTTTCTACATCTCAAAACATTCTACTACTTTTGTATCTAATTTTTTATTTTGGGGTTTATGCAAAAATGTTACTGAAATAAGCCTGTCCAATTGGTCCTGTGCCATTGGGATTCTAGGCTTATTTCAGAATGAAATAGGGCTATTGTAGAGAGTAGCATGACGCGACTTCGGAAAAACTTCAATGCAGTTTTTCGTTTTGGTGTTCCTAGATGCCAAAATCACCCTCCGTTCCAAAGGTTATATATATATATATATATATATATATATATATATATATATATATGTGTTCTAACGGAATTTGTAAGCAGGATAGAGGGCGTATTTTTTGACGGATCGAAACCAAACTCGCTACAAAAATCGGTTAGGCCAAAATCTTGGACGAGTTCGTTAATGAGCCAAATCGGCCCAGTAAAAACAAAATGGCGGCCTGTCAAAATTGAAAAAAAAATCGTATTTCTTATGTGTTTCATTTGACGCAAAAATATTTACTGAGCTTTTTCATAGACCTTAACACGTTCTACAACTTTTGTATTTAACATTTTTCTCTAAATCGTACAATAAAACATTTATTTAAGTAAATTCACCAGAATTTTTTTTTATTTTTTTGTTTTTGATTTGATGCCAGAATGTTACTTTGCTTTTTTGTACATCTGAAAACATTCTATTACTTTTGTATCTAATTTTTTATTTTGGGTTTTATACAAACATGTTACTGAAATAAGCCTGTCCAATTGGTCCTGTGCCATTGGGATTTTTTTGAGTTTAAGTTGTTTGATTATTTGTGATACTTCTCCAGTGTTTGAGAGGAATAAGAACATATTTTTGTTTATTTCAGTTGTAATGTCTCGGAAGGAATTTGGTTTTTCGATTTTATTTGCTAGTTTTTGACCTATTTCACTATAGTGTTTATTGAATTCATCACTAATAACCTGTTTGTTTTCAGTGGTACAATTTTCTTTTATTTCTATTTTGGTTATATTGGTTTTTGGACGATTTTTGTTGAAAATCTCATCGACACTTTCCCAGAGCCCTTTTGTTTTATTTTTATTCTTCCCAATTTTGTTTTGAAAATATTGTTTTTTTCCTTCTTTCGTTTATTCAAGCTTCGTTTGTAATTATTGTATATTTGTTTTATTTGTAGGTTAGGTTCTTTTCTTTTATTGATGCAGATAGCCCTAACGTGATCCATTTTTTTCTAGTTTTATCTTTATCTTTTATTTTGATTTCAGGAGTGTTTTTTTACATGGTATTTCAGTCTGTTTATGAATATTTCACATTTGGAGTTGACGTCGTTTTATTCATAAATGTTTGCCCATGTTTCACTTTGTAGTGCCACCCGTAGCCTGTAATATATACTTTTGTATTTTTGAATTCTTTATTAACAGCTCTCTCACACACATCTACTGTTAGAGCAATAGGTCGTTGGTCACTAATTTTATCCTGAAATATGAATGACTTTATTCGATTATGCATTTCTATATTTGCTTTTACAAAGAAATGGTCGAGGTTTATATAATTCGAAGAATTCCAAATTATTTTTATATTCATCAATATATTCATTTTCTGATGTAAATCAATGTTCATATCGCCAGTTATTACGTGAATATCACTTGATTTAATGTTTTGTAAAAAAGTGTTCATTGAAATCATATGCAAATGGGAACAGATATTAACACAAAAAAAACAAAACTCATGATAATCTCCAAAACACCCGCACATAATGATCAATTAATAATAAACGATCAAGCAATAGAAAGGGTAGAAAAGTTTAAATACTTGGGTGCTTTCATTAACTCAGACCTAAATCAGGACCAGGAAATCCGTGTAAGGATTGAAGTGGCAAGATCGGCATTTCTAAAATTTAAATCCATGTTTTGCAATAAAAATTTGAATTTAGTACTCCGGTTGAGATTTATGGAGTGCTATGTTTGGTCCCAGCTATTATATGGTGTAGAAACATGGACGTAAAGGCACAAATAACTAAAACAATCGAAGCCTTCGAAATGTGGATTTACAGACGTATGCTGAAAGTTCCATGGACAGCCCGAATTACTAACGAGGAAATACTACATACAATTGGTCGTGAATGAAAACTACTAAAAATAATAAAAATACGTAAGACAGCCCAGACAGCACACAATATCCATTAGACATCCACAAGATATCCTTCATGGATATCCAGTATATCCATTAGATATAGATGGATAGCCTATAGACATACAATGGATATCCATATGTCCGCCTATATCTAGGATATATGTAATATCTTATGGATGTCTTTGGATATATCTACTGGATATCTCGTTAATATCCCAGGGATATCCTATGTTCACATTTGGTATATCCAATTAACGACCCATGGATATTAATAGGATATTTTATATTCACATTTGGTATATCCTTCCTCCTCAAACATGAAAATCTGAGAATAGATGACTAGTATCTACTGATGGAAATACAAGGTAGTCCAACAAAAAAATGCAAATGAAAAGTTTTTTATGTCTACAGATCTGGAATAAAATTAAGAGAAAATAGTTTATCCAGTCAACCAGTACAAAATATAATAGATACACTGGGTGGATAGTCTAGTATTTAAGTGGACGACTGTAGAATATTGTGGTCCAGTGAAAAATATTCAAATACTCATCGCGTATATCTGTTATATTTTGTACTGATTGACCAGAACTATTATTTCCAGTTAATTTTATTCCAGATCTGTGGATATATACAACTTTTGGTAAACATTGTTTTTGTTGGCCATCTTGTATTTCCACCAGCAGGTACTAGTCAGTGTGTGTAAGAAGGTACAAATGGAATTAAATTCTTCATAATAGTAGTATTATTTGACATATAATGAAATGATATACTATGGAATAGAATGATAGAAAATATTTTATATAATATACATATTTGCATATACATCAATAATTCTTCTTCATCACCCAACTCATTTACTCTGCACGGTTATTTCTGTAAGAACGAGAAAAGAAAGATTGTCGATTTTCAAGGTCAACTATATACCGTATACGCCCGAATATAAGATACACCTTTTTTTGTAAAATAACATTTTGAAAATTGGCCGGCGTCTTGTATTCGAGCACATACCTGTAATAAGAACATTTCTTATCACCTGAACACCACCATTATATTGGAGTTCAAAAGAATGTTTACTCAAATCAGCCGAGCCACCAGCTCAGTTTATCATGAAACAAAGTAAAAGCTGAGGTAAAACTTATTTTACATTTCTACACCATGCTATTGTACATTGTATAAATATACAAAACGCTTTTAATGTAGGTAATCAATCATAAATATCAATAAATATAGGAGACGTAACAATATTCAGAATTAAGGTAAGAAACATATACATACCTTATTTTTTTCCAAATCCAAACTACCGATAAAAAATAACCAACCACTTTTGCACGTTTCTAAAACGATGATAACCTAACAACCAAAATGACGAGTCAAACGCGGCATCGACCAATGAGAGAACAGTGTATAGTTGGTAACATAGTTTTGCGGGTATGCAATATGGAAATCCACTGATTATTATTATTTTCTATTATAGCATTAAACGTTAAGTCATGAGATATTTTTGTTGTCTGTTAAGAACATCACGTATTATGCCGCATTCGTATTGTTGATTGAACTCATTATAGTCTGATACAATTTAGGTATATCTTTTCAATTCCACTTGAATAAAACTAAAAATACATTGAACACAGACAAAAAATGCGACAGAAAATAATAATGGATATCCATGGATATAATATCAGGAGATTAAGATATTTATGCATTGAAGGTATTATGTATTATAACTTCCTTCTCAATCATTTTTTTATGTGATTATTCAATATATTATCAGTAAAATAGAAAGTAATTTTTTTTCCATATCTATGAAATACATTCAGTGGATATCCATTATATATCTTACATGGACTGGATATTCAGTGGATATTGGGCTATCCACTGGATATCTAGTGGATATTGTGTGCTGTTTGGGAGCATATCTCGGTCACGTATTACGACATGATAAATACTCTCTGTTACAAGTGATTATGCAGGGCAGAGTTGAAGGGAATTGGGAGAAAGAAGAAATCATGGCCGAGGAATATCCGAGAATGGACAGACATGGGCGTTGAGGATCTTTTTCATATTGCTAAGGACAGAGATGCTTTTAAGAGAGTGGTCGCCAACCTCCGTTAAATGGGGACGGCATTCGAAGAAGAAGAAGAAATCATATGAACTAGGAGGATATATCGAAGTTATTTTAATTTTTTTTCCCATTTAATTTTATATTGAGTTCGGGAAGTTTAATGTTTCCTATGCTAATATTTGTCTGATCATAATTGAGTTCCTTTTAATCCATATATACTGGCATCAGTGGCTTTAAAAGTTTCTGTTAATACGATTATATCGAAGTTGCTTTCTAATTGGTTTAGGTAAATGAACAATTCATCTATGTTTTTGGAAATACTTCTTATATTGGTATGAAAAATTTTAAAGTCACTGAATCCTTTCTTCAAATATGTATTATTATTATCTTTGATATTTTGTGCTTTGACAGGATCATTTTGATATTCTCTTATAAATGTGTCCATAATTGGTTTGGATTAAAACTAATATTATCAAGTAAAAGTAATAAAAACAAAAACAAAACACTGACACATATTATTTAACCCCTCAGTATCAATCGGTTTATAATTTTCTAATGCTACTCACTATTTGTATTAACCGAACGTGTTCTTGGCCTTACTTGTGTAGTTTTGTGCGGTTGAGTTGAGTGTGTTGGTTTTTTCGTGGCAGGAATCTTCGGAGTGCTGGGTCCAGTTTGCAGTTCCGGTAGAATTTTCGTGTTTTGTTCCAGAATTGTAAGTGTGGAAGGGGCGCTATTTGATTTGTTTTCCAGACCATCTACTTTTTCTAGGTCATCTGCTCCATACGATACTCCGTCAACGATAAGTTTGTTTCCTTTTATGTAGTGCTCCGTATATTTTCCCTCTTGCTTGGCGAGAAAAAGATGTTTTCTCAATATTTTATTCTCGATTCTGTGTGCCGATGTTTGGTCGTGGGTTATTTATTTGAATTTTTTAGAACTTCTTTCTTTTTGAGGGTTGAAACAAACTCGATCTTTATTGGGCAGTTATCCTATTTACCGAGTGGGTAAACGTCGCCAAAATCACTTTCCTTCAATTCTATCCCAATCAAGTCTCTGAGGTCCCGACACAAATTCCCTGCAACAACCTCTTCTCGCTTTTTATTTAGACCAAAAATCACAATATTTTTATTTTATTTTGTGCCCTTTTTAAGTATTCCACCTCTTCTTTGAGGTAACTATTTTCTTTCTCCAGTTTTGATACAGTGTTTTTCAAGTCTTTTATGTTTAGTAAAAGCCGGCTTTCACTAGCTTCGATACAGTTTTTCAATTCACTACGGTTTATCAAGATCTTGTCACGAATGATTTTGATCGCCTTTTCCAGTTCTGTCATCTTAATTTTATCATAAAATGCTCTTTTATGCTGATCCCCAAAATAACTTTGGGGTCTGGCAACACCGCTAGTCGGAACAAACTGAATACTGGGAGATCCTAGGATACAAAGTTCAGTTTCGGGCAGTTTCAGTTTTGTGAAATACTTGATGGCAGCCTTGGGATACTTTAAAAACTGGAATGTACTTATAAGTATTATGCTTGGGTATGAAATGAATTGATTGTGGTACTTGCACTAATTTAAAGTCAGTTTTATTTATAAAACATGAGTATATGACAACACCAGAGAATTCACATGTTTCTTTGCAATGTTGTCACACATTAAAACAACCAGACACTTAAGAGATCCAAAATATGAAGTCAATGTACAAATGAATCTAGGGAGTTCTCCACTATTAAACTGTCTTCTCAAGTAATAATTGTAAAGGTCGGCAGATAATAGTTTTCCTTAGTTTCCTATGTCATTGCACAGTTATGCTGATCTTAAATCTGAGAAAAGGTACCCATATCTTCTTTTTTCTATTCATATATTAAGATATAAGATAGGCGGTCTAGCCAAAAATAATTATTAAACAGGTAGGCATCACATAAAATGTAACTTCTATCATTCTGACAATGATCTTTTATGATATAGAAATAATTGTCATTTTTTTCGAATTCTTATCATTTTCTCATTATATTGTGCAATTATTTAGAGATAATTAGTTCCATTTATACCAGTAACATTAATTTCGCTATTACTGAAAACCAACTTTCGACTTTAAGGAATATTCACCATCAATTTACAGAAGAATACCCGTACTAAGTAAGTCGGGAATCACTGAGAAAAGAAATTCACGTTGGGATTTTGTTGGAGAAAAATAGTCAATAAAAGAAAATTTTTAATGGAAAACATGATGAAAGACATCTAAACTATTTAAGGAAAATGAAACAATATCGAGATGAAGGCAGATTTTTTGTTTATACCGACGAGACCTACCTACCTTCTAGTCAGTCAATGAAGAATAGTTGAAGTGACAATACCAACGATGGCTTACGAATACCAGTTTCAAAAGGCCAATGTCTTATAATAGTTGCTGCTGGTAATGAGAATGGAGTTGTGGATGGGTTATATTTGCGATGAATATCTCAAAGTAAAAT
Source organism: Galeruca laticollis (assembly GCA_963921935.1). Classification (NCBI taxonomy): domain Eukaryota; kingdom Metazoa; phylum Arthropoda; class Insecta; order Coleoptera; family Chrysomelidae; genus Galeruca; species Galeruca laticollis. The sequence goes on along the minus strand of OY998185.1, from coordinate 27,657,641 downwards.
AGGAGATTACCAAGACGACATGAACTTTGTAAATGATAAAAAAAGGCTACAAATAGTATGATTGTAATAGATAAGACTCTTTATCCAAAACACAGGAAGACAAAGCACCCACAAGTGGTTTGAGAAAATGCGTAATGCAACAATGATTGAGAGAATGGAATATTGCTTTTGCTATGATATATATAATTTAATTAAACTGCATAAGCCTAGTTTTGTTAGATATACCATTAATCGTCTTATAAGAGAAAATGGACCCGAGGTACTAAGGCTTCCATCATATCATCGGGATTTAAACACTATAGAAATGGTTTGGGCGGTTCTAAAAAATATGTAGTAGCCAGAAATGTAAGTCTTACATTTTCCGCAATGCAATCACTTTGTCATCAATTTTTTGAAACATTTACTGTAGAGGTGTAGAAAAAGATGTTGATATAGTGATTTGAATGGAGAAATATTTTATAGCCTTTAATTGATGCAGTAATAGAAAAAGTAATTATTAATTTAGGTGAAGATGATTCAGAGAGTGACGATTGTTTATATGAAACAGATACTGACAATGATGATGGTGAGGATGTTTAATAATGTCTTATATTTAACTTATTTATTTTATTTAATAGTCATTGGCAAAATACTCATTAAAAATAAAGGTAGTTAATACTTTGTTTTATAATCTTAACTAGCGATGTGCCGAGTACGGCTGGACTCGAGTCAGGCGCGGTTTCTGCTTTGGACTCGTCTACTCGAATACCAATTTATTTTGATTCGAGTACGTCGGACTCGATTTCGGTACTCGCGTCAGGACGAATCGATTTTGTACTCATTTGACTTGATTCTATTATGCAAAAATTTAATCAACTTTCAAAATTTTGTAATAAGCTACACTACGTGAAATGGATTATGCTCCGCCAAGGCAAATTTACTGAAATAGACTGGTTGTTGGAGTTTAGTGGGTATCATATATTTTGCTGTGTTTTTACACCGTTTTAACAGGGTTTTGGAATTTTATGATCGACTCGTCGACAATTTCTGTCTTTTGAACTCTCTGTATTTGAGAATTTGAAAGGTGGGTGACCACATAGCACTTAGGCCATAATTGGTCCATTGTGCATCCATCTGAGGTTCAGACTTTCTAGCTCGCCATCCAGCCTATTTGTTTGACATCCTCTACAAAGTGGAGTGTCAGACAGACCCAGTCTTTTTTTGTTTAGATTAATGAGGTACAGGGTGAAACCCTCAAAAGGTAATCGTCAGACGAGCTATGTGGAATTTTTACCTCACTAGGACCTAACCTGCACCTCTAACCTTGCTCCCGGAACGATGATTCCCCGGCGGCACTCTTTGTAAATACTACTTCGCCGGGGCGTTCTTATTTGATGTTACGGCTGTCCTGGTCTTATTACGCCTCGCGGCCTATTCTTCGTGCGTGGTGCAAAGATCCTTAATGATGGATTGCGCATACTCTGCAACTATGTTCCAAGCCGATAGGCTGTTCAGGATGCACTCCACTATGTTTCCTAGACTGATGGAATGGTCCAGGTTTCTCTCCAGTTCTGCCCGTGATCCCTCGTAGAATGAACATTGGAAGAACACGTGTTCTGCATCTTCGATCACATCGCGGCAATGATACAGTTTGGGGAGTCAGCCGTCTTGAATATGTGCAAGTATGCCTGAAAGCATCCATGTCCAGTCAAGACTTGGGTGATGTAGTACCCGACCTTCCCGTGCAGGCGAGTGACCTATTTAGTGACATCTGGGATCAGCCGATGTGTCCATCGATCTTTCGTCGAACTCTTCCATCTCTCTTCCCAAAGGCGAAGACTCTCGGGTCTCTCCTCTTCACAGAGGACCTTTCGTCGCTCTTCTTTCTTCCTACGATGTTGGCGTTGCCGTTTTCCTGACAGGATGTAGATGGGCGGGCATGATGCCACATTGACCGTATCGTGTGATACCGTTCTATATGCTGACCCCACTCTGATCGCTGAGAGCCGCTGGACTGCTGACATTATCTTGCGATAAGTTGTCAGCAATACTTTCCATACCCTTTCGATTTCCCGTGGCCCTTCATCCAGCCTAGTGACCACGTTGCTGTTATAGGGTTCTATCAGGGCCAGGTGACACTTCAATACTAGGCTTGATGTAATACGTGGTCTGTTCAGGGCTAGTAGTGTTTGTCTACTATCCGTGAGGATGTAAATATTATTACCTGTGGTGTCGATGATGCCCACCACGAGATGAAGAGCCGAATCGGTAGATGTGTATGCATGTTCATTTGGATGCAGTGGATTTTGTGTTATCACTACATCTCTTATATATCGTTCACACAGCCTCTCCAAGGTCTTAATTGAAAACGATGTGAGGCTAATGGGTCAATATGCTTTTGGATTGGAATAGTCCATTCTTACTGGTTTTGGTATGAACACAATTTTGACTTCTCACCAACCTTTTGGAATATACCTCAGTGCCAATGAGAATCTCAAGATTCTTATCAGGTGCGGCATTTAAGCATCCAGGATCCACTGAAGTAGAGCTAGATAAGTTACGTCCGTTCCTGGAGATTTAAATGGGGAGAAGCTTGAGATGGCCCACCTCAGCCTGTCCGCGTCGACGATCTGTCGCGCTATACGCCAGTCATCGTCCGTCGGATAGTGAGTCTCCTCTTCCTCCCAGATTACTGTGTTTGCGGTTCTGGTGTCGGGAAAGTGGGTTTGATATAAATAGTTTGAGGCTTTCCTTCAGGTTGGCAGTTTTTGTGCCATTCTCTTTGGTTAGTGAACCGATATGACGGTAGGGATCGTTGGAGATGGTTTTTTGGAGTCTAGCTGCTTGGGGGAATAATCGATTTCCTCGCAGTAGATTCTCCATGCTTCTCTTTATTTTTGTCTAATGACTGTTTTATACTCCTTGAGGTGAGACTTGTATGCGTTCCAGTCCTCTCAGAGTCTGGTGTTTTTTGTCTTGTTGAAAGATGTTTCGCCGTCCTGCTGTGCTGGCCAATACCATGGCACCACCATGGAGTGGAGGTCCCATTAAGATCCACCCGACCGAGAGGGCAAGACATCTTATACGCATTAATTGGGGAGTATTGAATAGTTACAGAGTATTTTTTCCAAATCTCCTTCATTGTTAGGCAACACGCCCTCGACTTTCCTTTTGGACTCACTATCTGGGTTTTTTAAAATTATTTTCTTTACCTACCGATGGCTCGCCTTGGAGTTTTTGTTCACTTCTGCATTGCTGGGCGTTTTTTCACCTTTCTACTCTGTTGGATCTGTACTAGGTTGGCTGAAGTTTTGGAAGGTCGACATCAAGGAATTTGACTACTATAATGTAAAACCTGTAAAATTCTTGGTTTTTTCTTGTATCGTTTTTTATTACACATTTAATTTTCTTTTTTGCTATAACTAGTATTTCGATAAGTTCACAATTTTAAGTTAATTTATTTTCCTTTTTGGCCTTTTGAAATTTGTGGTAGCTTATCAATCTACTGATATATTATTCGCTGGTTATTTTTGAATTATAGTACCAAAAACGGTAACTTATATATTATAGCAACGGAATTTAGAAAAGAGACTCAAGGTCCGGTCAATAAAATTTCAATCAGGGTGTACTTACTAATTTTAAATTAAATTTTCCTGTTAACCTTTTCAAGTGTGGAGACGGTGTCGTTAACCCTCTCAGGAACTTCTATGCCGCCCTTTTATGAAAACTTAATTATAATTTGAAGAATCCACCCCTCCTTCGACTCGATGTTAGTTGACGACGAGCACAGATTGTCCACCAGGAAATCTAATATCTTTAACGGACACTGAGGGTGCTTATAGATATTTATTAGTATTGTTACCAAATCGCTTACTGGTGCAGTCCCTGAATCCGACTCTGCCTAAGCCATGTACGAGTATGAATGTTAAAATTTTGGCGAATGCGCAGGAATTTCATCGAACTGTTTCCCATTATTTTTTGTGACTTTTCTTATCTAGACATTTCCAGTGAGGTACATTGTTTTTTTGACCAGTCTTATCTAGAAAATTTCAGGGCGGCAATAGTTTTTGTGAGCCGCAAAACTAGAAGGTTCTGGAAAAAGGGCATATATAAAGAATACCGACCAGCGGGAGAGTTTAGTTTATAATTTGATCTCTGAGATAAACAATCTACAAGTAAATAGTAACAGTACTGAAATGTTTATATAAATTAGTGTAAGTGAATACACTGTGTATATAATATAAATAAATTAAGTTAGTAGACATACCGTGTGTATAAATTTATCCCATCCGTCGTAATAAAAACGTTTAAATAAATAAGAAAAACATTACAGTGTTTTGTGTTTTCTCGTTAAAATGTATTCGAGCTTTGGAATCGAATTTCTAGACTCTAGTCATGATTCGTATACATTATCAACCGACTCGAGTGTTTTGGGAAATTTGATCCTGTGCTGTCTTACAACTTTAATAAATATTGCTTTTAATGCACACTATTATTGTGACCACACCAATCGCATATCAATCTAAAATTAGTGACAATATATGACATATATGTCAAAAAGAACAAATCATACACCCACCTTGAAATAAGTATTTCAACATATGACCAAAATTATGTAACTTAAATGTACTTATTTTATAAACAGGAAGATTCAATACTAATATTTCATGGTACTAAACAAATATTAGAAATCGGTCTTTCGTACGCTCCATTTACAGTATTTACGATCACCAATCTCACTTTACCATCTTGACCAAAAATAGTTCCAGTCACTCTCCCTAGCTTCCACTGCAGAAGCGGCAAGCTATCGTCTTTCAGGATCACTAACTATCCAACTTCTCTATTTTTTGTCGATTTTGTCCACTTGGTTCTTTTCTGTAGCTCTGACAGGTACTCGCTTGACCATCTTGCCCAAAAATGTTGATAAAGTACTTGAATATGCTGCCAGTGAGAAAGTCTATTTTGTGGTGTAAAGATAGATCCGGGAGAGAAGTCATACGACGTCCAATAAGGAAATGTGAGGGGATTAGGATATCAAAATCAACAGTCGAGGATAGCGATGTTAGTGGTCTGTAGTTTAACACCGATTCAATCTGGGTGAGCAAAGTTGAAAAACCTTCATAAGTTAGAGCAGTATTAGCCAATATACCTCTTAAGTGGTGTTTGAAAGAACGCACACCAGCCTCCCATTAACCACCAACATTTGGTCCATTTCCTTATTATGATACCTTCATTATTTAGAAGAGTAACCAACATTTGTTCCTCACTTCCTAAAAACTTCTTTGATTCTCTTAATTGTGTATTTGCTTTACAATAATTACTCCCATTATCTGAAAATATCTGGTTTGCCACGTCTAGCTACAAATCGTCGAAAGCAGGCTATAAAGGTTTCAGAGGTCAGGTCACTGACAATTTCTAAGTGCAACGTTTTTTATTTAGTAACCTACAAACATTTAGATTTCTGTGATCTACGACCATATTTAACATATGGAGGATTTGGTTGAAATCTTTCTTTAAGTAGGTTACTCATAATTTGTTGTACAGGGATAGGCTAGGCTTTGAAACATGTAACACACCTACGACTAACCTTCCGAACTAAGTTTCGCCATCCTAAAATCCAATATTTTTCTCGGAAGACTATTTAGCAACATTTGTGGTTCACAATGCAGCAGACGTCAATGTCCCATTTGTACTAACAATTCACTAAATCTATGTTTTGCGGACAATAGGATAGGATGCTTTACGGAAAATTCTAAATTCGATAAAGGTAATCTTCCTCCCACCCCGAGAAAACCTGCATCGTCTATGAAGGGACTTACTTTAAGAAGCCTTTATTTAGAAATTTTCCTTTTTGAATAGATATGATATCTGAACCATTAACACTAATGAGTCCATAGCGTGCTCTAATTCTTCAACGCTCAATGGGCGTGATATATCGATACCCTTTTTTAATTTTATCTTCTGTATAAACCTAAAACAATACACTATAGCTCGTTTTAACCTATTCAAACAACTAAACTTATCAAAATGGAACGCTTCTACAACATTTTCAGTAACTACATGAGACCGGAGTTCTGGTACTTTCAATTCTCTCCTGACAGTTGTTGATACAGGCCATCACTCCATTTGCACCTTCAACCAATCTGGTACCACCACTTATCAGACTTAATAAGTTGAAGGAAGCACATCTCTAGATAGTATATCAGCGAGGTTCTGTTCAGAACGTACATGTCTCAAATCACACATAGAGGACATTGTTTGTATTTGATTAACCCTATTTGCGACAAACACTTGTATTTTATTGGGTTCAGTATTTAACCAAGTTAATACTATGAAAGAATCAGTCCATAAGAATGACTTTACACAGTTTTTACTGATAAACCACATCTTACCTTTGACGCCAGTTTAGCTAAAGTAAGATCCCCACATAATTCAAGTCTGGGAATGGTTTGTGATTTTAAAGGTGCCACTTTAACTTTAGAATACAGAAAATGTTCCATCACTTCTCAAATATACACACGCTCAATATGCTGTCATTGAAGCATCTGAAAATCCATGAATTTCTACCATGCATATTGATATCTACATTATTTAAAAATCCAAATTCATGCTTTCATTTTCTCCATTCAGTTTCTAGATAAACGGGCAAAGACTTGTCCCATTTTAGATCTTCCTGCCAAAGTTTTTGGAGTAAAACTTTAATTAAAACAATTGATGGACTCACCAAGCCTAAGGGATCGAAAATTCTAGACACCTCTAAAAGAGAATCGACCGTTTGGTGTTTTATTCTGTCTCAACATGCAAATCTATATGATATTCCAACTTATCCTCTACAAACCCAATGTTTTATTCTGATGTTTCTCTCCAAAGTGAACTAATGTATAATTCATATCAGAACCTTCCAACGTTAATTGCACCTCTGGAATGTTAGAAACGCATTCTCTTAATTCCATTCCACCTTGTTTCAGAACTTGAGCAACCCTTTGGCATAAATCTTTAGCTTCTTCACAAGACTCATAGGCAATTATCATGTCATCGACATAAAAATCATTCAAAATCACTTTTGACACAATCGGATGTTTTGATGGACACTGATACCCCAATTCTTTCAATCACCTAATTGCCAGATACGGTGCAGATTTTGTTCCATGTGTTACTGCATACAGAATGTTGTCTAAATCTAAATAAAATTGACATTAAGTCTTGTTGAAGTTTTGGACCATTATTATATTGAATATCGTTCAAAGAAACACCGGTAACAGAACTTACACTGCCATTAAATACTACCCAAAGTTTTGTAGTGGTACTATCTTCCTTAAACACTCCATGATGATGAAGGTAATAGGAAATAATTTCTGGATCGTATTTGCCTTCAGACATGTGCCCTGAATCCTTGTACTCTTGTATGAATGCTATACATCTCACTCAATTTAGTAGTTTTTGTTAACCACTTTTCCAACAGGTAAAATTGTAACACTTGCTTTCGTGAGCAATCTAATTTAGAGATAGATTATTTTCTATCTAACTCTCTAGATGTGCTTTCACAGAATTCATGTTCATCAGATGACGTAATCTCTGTTTCACCAGGTATTTGTTCAACAAGCAAAAATTTCTCATATTGATTGTGTATATCTACCATATATAAATGACATTTATTATTGTTTGAAACAAACTCAACTCCAAAACTCATGTTTCCAGATACTATCCACCCTAACTTAGTTTTGTGAAGTTTTTACCCCAATTTAATTTGTCCAACACAAATAATTGCATAAAAATGTCTACGCCCAATAATAAATCCACTTTACATGGTATAAAAAATTCAGAATAAGCCAAATTTAGATTTGTTGGAATATCTAATTTAGACACCGGTATACCTTGATTGAGAATTAGACCACTTATTATATCCACAATCAAACAGGAAATTAATCTCTGGTAACCAGTGTGACGTGATCTTAATACTACTTTGCAGTGATGTCCAACTGAAGAAGAAATGTTATTAATACCACACAACATAATATCAGTCGAGTCTTTCGTTAAATTTAATTTATTTACCAAATCTAGAGTTATTAAGTTAGGTTGTGACCATGTATCTAACAAAGCACTACAAGATTGTATCTACCATTGTTATCAATAATTTGAACTATTGCAGTTGTGTAGCGCTAATTTACGTTAAGTGAAATTAAACTTAGGAAACCAAATATAATCTTATACCAGATGTGGCACTGACGTATTTCGTCGGATATCGAGACCAGGCTTTCTCAAGACTACATTATTCTGTTTGATCATATAAAGATATGCAGGCAGTGGCCCGTCACTAGCTTTTAGACAGTGGAGAGGGTGGGGTACACAAATACCTATACTCGAAGAATTTATAACGCGCCATAGGATTCCCACTGCTAGGCACAGATGTTTGATTAGAATCTTGAAGAGTCAACTAAATTGATCTTGACCAACAGAATAATAAATCTGTACTATACCTGATTATCTGGTATCAATTTACCACAACCAATTAACAGGAGGGTAACTAAATAAAAGGTCAAAATACCTGGTTGTAAATACAATTAATTTAAATGAGAATTTTAATTAATTGGAATATGAATTTACTCTACACATAAATAAAAATATAACCTGAATTTACTCTACACAAAATTAAAAATATGATTCCACAGAACGGTTCCGGACCTATGAAGTCTCCTTTAGAGCTTTGTTTAGCCAGCTGGTCCGCCAATTCATTACCTGCAATCCCCTCATGTCCCGGCACCCGTACTAGAGACACTGCTTTGTCTCTTGCCAGCTTGTTAAGGGACTCTTCGCAGTATAGATTTCGTGGTTGGATTACTGATAGCTTTCAGCAGTGCCTGGCTGTCAGTATATATTTTTATTCTTTGTCCGGTCTTGATGTTTTCATCAATGCAGGCTATAGCAGCAATTGTTTCTGCCTGAAATACAGACTTATATCTGCCAAAGCTGAAGAAGATTTTCTTCCTAAGTCCATTTATACACCTAATCACTGTTGTGTAATCGGTGAGGTTAGTCAATGTAGGGTCTGAATAAAATCTATACATAGAACTACCAGTCTTTCGGGGGTGATTGATACCTATAAAATAAGCGGTACTGGTCACAAAATCCAATCCTGCAGTTCCAGCAGGCCAAATACAAAAACCGAGTACCAGAAAAACCGGATGAGAACTTCTCAAAATCCCCAAAATGGGTGAACAATAGCAATCTTCAAAAGGGAAAGTCCCACACGCACCACACTGAGATGAGGCCCCACGATTCTCAAGAAACCACAACCATAACTTAATTTTCACTCACATTGTGAACAAATTAATACACGATGCCAAAATGAATAAAAACCACATTTCCGGCGACTTCTAGTAGAATAAAATAAACACAACATATGAAAAGCAAAATACTTGAATACTTCTATTTGCCAATATATACAGAATATGTATGTATCTCCTTATGAAACACTGCCGAGCCGTGCAAGACAAGGATATACAGAACGATCCTATAAACGCTTACCCCTTAAGCAACTTGTTAAACCATCAGATGCGTAGCGGGCTGTCTAGCTTAGAATTAAAAATAAAATATTAAATAATAACCTTTGAGAATAAACTTAGTTGGTCGATCTACCAACCCGATATTGTGAATTCCTGAAAGAAAATGCTGAATATCACATCAGACAGTAAAAACAGAAAATATACAATTCAATCTCAGTTGAAAAGTAGTAAAATAGTTGGCAGCATATCGAAACCAAGGCCCCAAAATGTAAGAAGACTGGTTTGACATAAGCGCATGACAGCCTACAGATAGGAAATAACAAACCTACTTGTAAACAGAGATCAAAGTACCACAACAAAAAGACAATAAAAATGCCCCCTGCATGACAATATGGGCACAGTCTCTGTCAACCTGGGAATACGACTTTACAAGGATACTATGATGAAGGTTTTACCTCCAGAAACTCAAATAGTAGAAGGAAAAGGTAGGTAACACATTATTAACATAATGATAGTAAGATTTTATCTTTTTCAAGAGCCATTAGGACCAATAGCGGGTACAGGGTGTGAGGAAAATTAAAACAAGATGTATTACTTTGTTGAATTGCGAAATTATGATTATAAATAAAAGATATTATGAAAAATACCTCCCGGCTTGATTTACAATTAATGACTGAGTAAGTATTAATTAAAATATTGTAACGTGATTAGAAAGTAACTTTAAAGTTGAAAAATTAACGTTAGTTGACAACAGAACTTCTCCAAGTACTTTCATTTCCGTTTTCTAACAACACCGATTTTACATGCATCGATTGAGTAACTGAACTGTTACCATTCCATTCAACAGCATTCAAACTACTTCCACCTGCATTTTGCATTTGTATCACTTACCCTTTGATTGCCAACTCTATCTTTATTAGTATAGTGCAAAAGTGTATTGCACTAGTATAGTTAGATCTACGCAAGCAATTCAAACATACACTTGACCTTTTTAATTGGTGGAACCTAGCATAAACGCTTAATTTAAGAAATTTTGCGCAGCTATGAATGTTATGTTTACCTTTACAGTAATAACAAAAGCTTTCAGTCTCAGTGACAATAAAATTTTTCGTTAATTTATTATTTTTTTACATTAAAAATTAGTCGCATCCACCAAAAGGTTATTAGCGGCGGAACAATATCGGTATGGTTCATGTAAGAGATTTAGTGTGAAATTTAAAGTTTCAGCTTATCCTTTGATTTGAATACTGTCTTAGTCCAGTCAATGTTATAATTTAAAATGCTTATTAGACGACATATTCATTTAATATAACTTCAATTAACAATCGTTAAAATGTATTTAATAATTTTATAATTATCAAATACATCTTAAGCATAACATCAGACACTTAACAATACCTTATATCTCGTTTTATTACAATAATTAGTAATATAATTTTCAAATAACAGGCTAATATGTCGAAATTATTGAAATTTCGACTAAAAGTAGGTGCAGTAGAAAATCGAAATTCATTTTTCATATAGACACTCCTCGTATTTTATGAAATTTCTATACATTATGGACAGTAGTGTAGCTTTATAGCTAGTCTGTAAACTGCAAACCAACAGAATCATCACTAAAGTATCCACTTTTGTTCATAATAAAACATTCTAATATAAATAGATTATTAATAAATGTATTACTTTCTATCCAAATTACTCTGTTATTAATCAGGATCTGAATTTTAGAAAAAAATATTCATGATATTACGGATAGTCGTATATAACAAACATTAATTTAATAAGAAGAAAATAAAATGCTATTTTTGTTTTGGTATTTTTCATTTCCAATCTTATTTAGATAAGTTACACGGATCTTAAAATTTACTACAATTCTTAAATTGTACAAAATAAAACTGAGTCTGAATCCAATATATGTTTTATAAATGGGTTTTTAAAATAAGTGTGAAATATGCGGTCTGAAATAGATAATTTCCCAGTTGTGAAGGTCAATGGTCGATATAATAATCTCATTCAATATGTATAGATATCTCATGTTTTGTAAAATAGGTGGAAGGAGGCAGCTAAAGACGCTAACTGAGTGGTCCTATATACACGCTGTATATTGGGCGGAGGCTAAAGTGTTTACTTTTTATACGGACGCCGGGGTGGACGCTAATGCAATATATATATATATATATATATATATATATATATATATATATATATATATATATATATATATATATATATATATATACGTCCATATTCTTGTATCCTATTTGTATTTGTTCAACTTTTGTTTTAACTTTAGTACATCATCCAATATTATGATTAAAGCTGTCTTAATCCTTCCTTTGTCATGAAGTCCTCGGACTGATCATTATCCATTCTTACCCGGTTTCTGGTTAATTCTTTGATGCATTTAATGTTATTTCTCAATTTTGCTCCAACTCCTCTTTGTTGTAGACTTTCCCATATTTGATTTCTGGGAACACTGTCAAAAGCTTTTTGTATATCTATAAAACCGAGGTACACTTTTTGATTTGCCCTCAGTCTTTTGTCTATTACTTGCATACATGCATACTTCTTTCTTTCCTAAAGTCGCTTGCGATTTTTTCAACTGGTTTTCTATTATTTTCCGGGCCTCTAATATACTTTCGTAAACTTTCAGTACCACGCTCAGCAATGTTATGCCTCTATAGTTGTTACAGTCAGTTTTCTCTCCTTTTTTGAAAAGTGGCAACATGATTCTTTGTAACAATTTAGTTAGCATTTGTAGCCCCCATTCTCCTAAACTTTGCAACATTTTAGTTACTGAAGTAACCCTCTGCTTTACCTCTATTCAACTTTTTAACTGCTTGTTTCACTTCTTCTATTTGTATCAGTTGTTCGTCTTCTTCGTTTTCCAGTTCCTGATGTCTCTCATCTTGGACTTACAGCTGGTCTTATTTATCTACATTAAGTAATTCCTCAAAGTATTCTTTCCATCGCTTTATAATTTCCTTGTCATGTCTTATCATAACTCCATTTTTATTTTTTATCTGTTTTACTTTGCTCAATTTTCCCTTTCTTAGTATTTTTAGTACCTTAAAGAAGAGTTTCTGATTTCCTTTACTGTCTTCTTCCATTGTTTTGCCAAATTCTTGCCAAGTTTCTTTTTTGCTGTGATTACCATGTCCTTAACCCATTTTCTTCGAATTTTAAAATTTTCGTAGCTTTCATTTGTTTTATTTCGTAGATATTCTCTCCAGTTTTGCTTTTTTAGTTTAGTTTGTTCTTGTATATCTTTATTTCACCATCTCCTTTGCTTTTAGCTGCCACCGGTTCTAGTAGTACTTCTGTTGCTGTATGTAATATTATAAATTTGTATTCGCCCCACATTTATTCTATCGATATACTTTGTATTTCTTTCTGCCATATTTCCATTTATTTTTCGGTATATTCTTTAAATTTTTTGGCCACCTCTACACCACATCCAAATGAAATGGTTACCTACCAATTATTATTATATTTATACTACTATTTATTTATTCACTAAATAGCAAAAGAAAATTTATTAAATTTAATATATAATTTATGCATTTATAAATTTTTTTAATAGGTACAATATGATGAAGATGATAAGGTTTCAAATATTTTTCGTATACATTATATTTTTCTATCTCAGGAAAATATTTAAAAACCGAACATAAAAGTGTGTTATTAAAAATAGTTTATTCATAAATCCGGCGGAGCAATAAATCGATAAATTGTCCAAATTGCATAAGCGTACTTAATATGAGTTTAAGAAAAAATGCATCGTTTAAACTAAATGACGTAAAACTATTGTTTGAACGTGCCGTATGTGACGTGAAAAGCGACAACTGGAAGAAATGCATCGAACATGTCATCAAAGAAGAGTCGTCTATGTGGCTTGGAAGATTGACAATATTTGTGATGAACTAATGGTTGAAACAGTCATTAACGTCAATAATTGTTCTTCCTCCGAGTCTGTCGCATATTAACCCTTTCAGCACCATATTAAGATAATATTACATAAGCAACTATTTGTATTGTTAATTTTTATGTTACTCATATTCAATACTACTTGCCTTATAGCAGAATCATTTTTAAACTTTACTTAGTTGTAAGCATTCTTTGTACTATTATACTAAATCAATGCGTCATTCATGCACATTGTTTTTAAAAACACGTGCTTCGTTTACATTTCAGTTTATCTGTGGCTCAATATAAGTTTAAACTTTAATATTCAAAATTAAAATTCGGCATATTTCGGTGGTTGCATCTTGGCCCACGTCACTGACTACCGAATAACTCAATTTTTAATCTCTTGACTATAGAAAAGTGAAGCTACCTACCCGACATAAAAATAGAAAAAAAAATAATGTTCATGATAATATTTTAATATCACTTAGAAGGTTCATCCTATATTGGTTTCGCAATGGCAACAAAGATTTATTACTCTATCGCATGTATGAATAAACTATAAATAACACACTGCACTATTGTGTTTGGCTATTAAATTTCTAATACGGGTTTTTCCCATTTGTTATCGCGTTTACTGATCAATCCTCTTATGAGTCGAGACGAACTATTTATGTTGAATCATACTTTACTATACATGCCAAATATTGCTTTTTATTTCCATCAATCTAATGAATACGTTGGAGAATAAATTATATTGAATCAAGAAATTTTACTAGATTTGGCAACGTTTTCCAAACTGCAGCCCCCGTTTGATGTCGGATTCATACACATTCATAGTATACCCTCTCTTTCATAAAGTTTGCACATCTCGCAGTTGTACTTATTCTTGCCAAGTTGGACCAGTATCCAACAAGATTATCGATAAAAATTAACACATAAATCACCCCATACAAGAAGTATTTGAAAAGTTTAGTCAATTTCTTCCAAACTTCGTGTATGCTACAACAGTAGTTTTTAAATATAAAAGAAAAACTTTAATGAGGAAAGATATAATGGAATTTACTGTTTCAACCCTTACTTTGTGGAATATGTTACTTTTATAAATGAAATTAACTGTTTCTAAATACTCTCACTATATAATGAGACAATCATAATAATTTTCTCATTATATATATTGGAATTATTTAGAAACAGTTAGTTAAATTTATAAAGATATAATAGATTTATTGAATGAGATATATAATTCTTTATAACCCATGTCAAAGATCTGGGGAAGGTTGATAGAAAATTCACATTACAAGTGTTGAAATAATATCTCTTACAAAAATTGACCTGCTTTGCTTTTGTTTATTGTAACAACTTATAAAAAACTTAAAATAGACTGATTTCAAATAAGCACTGTGTATGGCTCCCAACATTTTAAGATCTCATTAACAAAAGCTCTTATTCAAAACATTATTTTATTAAAAATTTCAGTAGTGTATGATGTACTCCAATAGGATATTGTAACAGAAGTATCACAATGACTCATTTTCTAGTACGAGTGCGATATGCGTAACGAACCGCGAAGCGGTGAGTTAAACAAAGCACTAGATCTACATAATATTTTTTATAATGAAGTACAAAAATATTTTTAATAAAAATAAAATTGCAATTAGGGATTTTTGTGCTTATTTATGTTGGTAACCCTTACATATACAAGTGACAGTAGACAGAATTTTTAAATGTAAATGTTCAAAAAAGTGGTGTGTAGAATACAATGTGAAAAATTACGCAGAAAATGTTCAAGTCACCTATAAATATCCGTCTGCCAGTCATTAACAGGGTAGCCAACTTTTTTCTTCTAATCCACAAAAATATATTTCTAAAACCACCAAAAAGCCACTAAATATAATGTTTCAAATCACCAGAAAACCCATCAATAAGAACCTGTTTGAGATTAAGATACACTAATTGAAGGAAAAAAACTGATATCCTTTTAATTGTTTTTATTTAATCTTATAATATACTTAAAAATAAGTTTTAACCAAAATACATTTTTGTGACAAGCTTTTATTGCCCTGAGGAACACAGAATTTTTATTGGGTATTTAAGAGACAGACATACAGGGTGGCGCATTAGAAACAGTCCACCTCAAATATTGTTGGCGGGGGAGGTTTTTGCGGCAAACCCCGAGACACGTCGATTTTGTTTTCGAGGGGGACAACTTCTGATAGTTATTTTATGGTTCTACGGTCATCCTCCTAAAAGGGGTGACTACCCCTTCGAGAATCTTCAATGGCATGGGGGGTTGAGTGGCACATAATTTGAAAGGTATTTCGATTCTCTTTAAAGACATGCTAACATTTTTGTGTTAAGTGTTAAAATCAATGACAAAAACCAGATTGAAATCTCCGTTGTTAAAGAAATCGGAATAAACAGCTGAATTAATAATTAGGTAATAACATTCCAATAAAATGTTATTATTTTTATAAAAAAAGAAAGACAAATAAAAAAAGGAGTAAAAAATTAAATTCATGAAAATCTAAATACTACAAATAAAATTAAACCTCTTATACCTTTTAAATCATAGACCTATTCTCATTTATTACTGAAATAGCAAAAAAGATGTTTTATTTTAGTGAAATTCCTTCACTCTCTAGTTCAAAGTGAATGAATCTAATTATCATGGTTTACACCACTGCAGAGAAAACTGAAATTGTTGCACACTATTTTGGAAACAACGAGTCTGTACGGGCAGCTGCAAGAGTTTTTAATGAACGTCATCTCGGTAAGAATGTAATATATCCCTACGTGATAAATTTAATATCTAAGTTCATGGAGACCGGAAACGTTTCTAACAGAAAATATGAAAGACAACATCCTGTTACTAATGAGGTTACACAGGTTGCACTTTTGGGACATGTTGCATTGGATCTCACTTCAAGCACAAGACAAATAGCAGCAGCTACAGGAATTCCACGTAGAAGCATTCAGAGGGTCTTGAAACAGCATAAATTCCATCCATATAAGATTCATCTCGTATAAGAGCTCAACGAAGACGATCCAGATCGCTGTATCCAATTTTGTGAGGAGATGACTGGAAGACAGGTGGACAACCCCCAGTTTTTATATTTGATATGCTTTTCTGACCAATGCACGTTCTTTCTTAATGGTCACGTGAACAGACATAATTGCAGATACTGGAGTCAAGCAAATCCTGCAATTATGAGAGAACAACATACACAGGCTCCACAAAAATTGAATGTGTGGGCTGGGGTTTTTGGAAATAATATTGTTGGTCCGTTTTTCCTACCTCATAACTTGACGTGTGAATCTTATCTTAATTTGCTCGAAGACCTCATCTACCCTCAAACTGTGGAGATAATGGAAAACGATGATCAGATCCCAGAAATTGATTTTTTTTTCAACAGAGTGGCGCTCCACCCCACTATGCAGCTCCTGTACGTGACTTTTTAGATCAACATTTTCCCGAACATTGGATTGGTAGAAGAGGTTCCATTGAATGGTCCCCAAGATCGCCTGATCTATCACTGTTGGACTTTTTCTTATGGGGTTATTTAAAAGGGGTTGCTTACAAAACGCAACCGAACTCTTTAGATCTTCGCCACTGGATAACTGTAGCATGTGGTGAAATACCTCCTATTATGCTACAAAATGTTCGGAAAAGTGTTGAACAAAGGTTATATTATTGTTTTGAAGTAAACGGATCACAATTTGAACACTTACTTTGATTAATACTTCTTTGACCACTTTTTTTTATTTCTTTCACTCACACTTTCAGCTGGTTTTTGTCATTAATTTCAACACTTAACACAAAAATCTTAGCATGTCTTTAAAGGGAATCGAAATACCTTTCAAATTATGTGCCACTCGACCCCCCATGCCATTAAAGATTCTCGAAGGGGTAGTTACCCCTTTTAGGGGGATGACGGTACAACCATAAGTTAACTATCAAAAGTTGTCCCCCTCGAAAACAAAATCGACGTGTCTCGCGGTTTGCCGCAAAAACCTCCCCCGCCAACAATATTTGAGGTGGACTGCTTCTAATGCGCCACCCTGTACATATAATGACGTCAATATGAAGGTTGATTATTTTACTATGCTTGAAGTGTGCATATAATCCGACCATGGAAAAATGCTCGGTCGGTGATAGAGACAAAACGTGACATTCTTTTCTATTTCCTCTTATATGACTATCTTTCTCTACCGAAGCCCAGGATTGACTGGACTATGTTGACTGTACAGGGAACTTATGAAAAATAGAGTATTATTTTTGATATGATTTAGTGGTCTTATGTTCCCGCTAGCAACGAAGTGAAACCACCATTTTTAGTGGTTTTTTCACTAAGTTGGCAACACTGGACATTAGTTAAACAGTGCATCCAATTGTATAAAACGATACAAAAAACGATACTGAAATGGTTATTTTGTGAAACATATTTTGATGTCATAAAGTCATTTTTGTATATGTGGATTATAACAATATATATATATATATATATATATATATATATATATATATATATATATATATATATATATATAATAGTATATTACGTAACGTCTGTTGTAAGAAGCATTTTACGCACGAACGGAAAAGTTACGTGAGTGCGTAAAATGCGTTACAACACGAGTTAGGTACTATACTTTACCTACGACCTACTTGTACTTGTATTTATAATCTTATTAGGGGATTTAATGAACAAATAAAACGTATATCCTCGATGCCCAGCCAAGTTTTATAAAAGTCGCTCCTCGATACCCAGCCAAGCATCTTAGAAGTTCACCCTCGATTGCCAGCCAAGTTTCGTAAAAGTCCATCCTAAGTAGTATTTATTTTTATTAAAAATGTATGTAGAGTTACCGGAATTGCAAAAAATAGCGTATACACCTCTCGACTAAAGTGACATTAATCCCTTAGGTGGATTACTTACCCCATGAATCAAACACCACCCGCGGGATTAAATAGGCCACTTTAGTCGCGTGGTCTATAATATACTATTATTTACTAATATGAGATACATTCAGACAGCTAACAGATGCGGATTTATTGAAACGGAACCAATTATCATATAATTCCAAATAACTCTTAGTATTAAATGCAATCTCATATATAATAAATGTTATCTACCATTTATATATAGAATAAAATTCAACGTCAAATATCTAAGTAATAAATTTTGAATAAATGGCTACGTCTATTGACAGTTGCTAATTGGTTGCTATGGAAGCCGTGCGATTTACTTTACAGCCGTGCGTTTTGTTTTATCGTGCGTAATAGACGTCTTACATTGATTGCCGACTGTGTGTTTTTGACTACTTACAGGGGTGGTCGTAGGTAAAGTAATTTTTGTATATGTAAATTATAACAAAATATTTTTCTGTCATATTTTTACCCAGCATGCAAAATATGCATACCTTCACAGAGTATTTTATTTAGAATTTTTCATATTTTCCTCAGTTTGAACTCTCTGATAACCTAATTAAAATTTTCTTTTCACAGGACTATTAAAAAATGGAAAATTTGAGAAACCAAAAGTTTCAGCTGGTATTATGACATGCGGCTTTTGTGGAAATTTATACACGAATCAAGTAGAATTCCATTTCCACTTTTCATCAAATCATTGTATAAAACGAAAGAAGTTATTATATAGGACGAAGTTTCCCAATGTAGGTAACACAAAGAGGAGAAATCTTGAAAAGGATGTAAAAAATGAAACTGTACGCGTAGATAAGGGCATAAGGGGCATTAAATGTAATTGCTCTAATATTAACAAAAAGTATTTAAATTGTGACATTTGCTCGAAATGTTCTCATAAAAATAATTTAAATCGTATAACAAAAAAACCATTCAAATGTGACATTTGTATGAAATCGTTTTTGAGGAGAATTAACTTGAACAGACATTTGCATACCCACACAGAAGAAAATCCATTCAAGTGTGACATTTGCTACAAATCGTTTCCAGATTACTCAGGTTTAAGGAGACATATGATTTGTCAACCGTGTGAAAAGTTATTCAAATGTAACATTTGCTCAAAATCATTTCAACGAAAAGGAAATTTGAGAAGACATTTGAGTACTCACACGGAAGAAAAACCCTTTAAATGTGATATTTGTTTGAAATCATTTCGGCTCAAACAACACTTGAAGAGACATTTGCGTATTCATACAGATAAGCCATTCGAATGTGACTTTTGTTTGAAATCGTTTTCAAGCAGAAGTCTCTTGAATCAACATTTCCGTACTCATACAGGAGAAAAACCAGTCAACTGTGACATTTGTTTGAAATCATTTTCAGGAAGTTTAAAGAGACATTATTCGCGTATTCATACAGGAGATAAGCCATTCAAATGTGACATTTGTTCAAAATCGTTCTCAACAAGTAGTACCTTGAATGCACATTTGAAAACTCATACAGGAGAAAAGCCATTCAAATGTGACATTTGTTCGAAAACTTTTTCAGATAAATATAGTGTAATTTCACATATGCGTACTCACACAGGAGAAAGGCCATTCATGTGTAACATTTGTTTGAAATCATTTTCAGGAAGTTTAAAGAGACATTTGCGTATTCATACAGGAGATAAGCCATTCAAATGTGGCATTTGTTTGAAATCATTTCTGCAAAATGGAGATTTAAAGAGACATTTGCGCATTCATACAGGGGAAAAACCATTCAAATGTGACTTTTGTTTGAAAAACTTTTCATATAAATGTAGTTTGAATAAACATTTGCGTAGTCACACAGGAGAGAAGCCATCAAATGTGACATTTGTTTGAAGTCATTTAGGCAAAAAGAATATTTAAAGACGCATTTGCATAACTATACAGAATATCATTCAAATGTGACATTGGTTTGAACTCGTTTTTAAGTAGTAGTCAGTTGAATCAACATTTGCGTATTCATACAGGAGAAACCCATTCAAATGTGATATTTGTTTGAAATTATTTCCGCGAAAAGAACGTCTAAAGGATTCACGCGGGAGAAATGTGACATTTGTTCTAAATCATTTGCGCAAGAAGAATATTTAAAGAGACATTTGCGTATTCATATAGGGGGAAAGCCATTTAATTGTGACATTTGTTTGAAATCATTTTCAGGAAGTTTAAAGAGGCATTTGCGCGTTCATACAGGGGAAAAACCATCAAATGTGACTTTTGTTTGAAAAACTTTTCACAAAAATATAGTTTAAAAAACATTTGCGTAGACACGCAGGGGAGATGCCATAAAATGTGACATTTGTTTGAAGTCATTTACGCAAAAAGAACATTCAAAGACGCATTTGCGTAACCATACAGGAGATAAGCCATGCAAATGTGACATTTGTTTGAACTCGTTTTTAAGTAGTAAGTTGAATCAACATTTGCGTACTCATACGGAGAAACCCATTCAAATGTGATATTTATTTGAAATCATTTCCGCGAAAAGAACATTTAAAGGTATATTCACGCGGGAGGAATTTGACATTTGTTCTAAATCATTTGCGCAAGAGGAATATTTAATGAGACATTTGCGTATTCATATAGGAGATAAGCCATTTAAATGTGGCTTTTGTTTGAATGCTTTTTCACTGACAAGTAGTTTGAATACATCTTCGCTTATACATATAGGAGATGAGACATTTGTTTGAAATTGTTTTCACATATAGGATATGTGAAGACACGTGAATATTCATACAGTAGAAGAGCCATTCAAATATGACATTTGTTTGCAAACAGTTCACACTTTGTAAGTAAAGATTATTCAAACACTCATTTGTATACATATACAGAAACAAACATTTCGTAGATATTAATGTTAACTGCAAAAAGGTACCAATTGCAATATTCAATCTTCTAATATATCATATTCAACGGAGAAACTTCATTTGATGTTGATTTAAATGCAAAGTATAGTATATAGGAATTTTACCAAGTAGCACATTAATTGAAGAAATGTTTTCCAAATGTATATGTATATTGTCAAAATTTTTGTTAAATTTTAATTATTACATTTACTAATTAAAATCTAAACATCTACTTTTTATGTAGTTTACTGATGAATTCGTAATTCGTGTACTTTACCTTTTTTATTTATACATACATTTCAACTACTAAGAGTTATTAGCAGGGGAGACATTTACAACATAGTGTGGTACATTTATAACATTTGATTTTAGATCTTAAGTTAATGTCTTTAAGATAAGATAGCACTTAGTTTCCAATTGAAGAATGAATTGATTTCTAAATTGTGTCTTACAGTCAATGCTCAGAAAACACATGAGGTCAACTTCACTAAACAAACGACACTGCTGGGTCTAAAACCAATAGTGCTATGTGTAACGTAGAGATGTAATAACAAATTCAAAATAATTATACTAGGTACGATAGACTGGAGGGGAGGTGTAGCCATACAGGCGGAAGCTACATGGTACACGGACGGTTCAAATACGTTGGAAGGCATAGGAACAGGAGTAGTGTGGCTGAAACAAGGAATAGTTTTTCCAGTAAGCCACAATTTTGCAGGTAGAAATGACGGCGTTCCACTACTGTGTGGATGAAATCGAAAGGCAAGAAATAACATATCGTTCAATTGCTATCTTCACAGATACCCAAGCAGCGCTAAATGCACTCTATTCTGTAGAGGTCAATTCTAAGCTAGGATGGGATTGTGTGTGTGCTTTAAACACACTGGGTGACCGTAGTAAAGTCACGGTGGTCTGGGTACTTGGGCATGAGGGTCATAAGGGCAACGCGATACTAAAATAACGAAATCAATCAAAGTAATGTATTTTCATTTTCTAAACGCTATTTATAAGCTACCCTCAAGGTGATATTTACATTTTTTTTAAATAATACAAAACTTTTTGAAACGTGGAAACTTCATGTGCCACCAAATTTGACAATTGTTATTAACCTTTTTACAAAAGTAGTCGCCGACCTTGGAATTATTTATGTATTTAATGCTACAATTTGTTGTCTTTTTTTAGTTTTCCATAATACGCATACGCCTTTTACCATATGTCCATCAGCTCAATTATTTAGTTTGTGGTTCATTCCTTCATGACTAGTATGTATGCCATTGCTCTCAGTCTAGGAATATTTTTAGTGATTTCTAGTGGTGTGATTCAGGTTTCTTAAAATAGTCCTCCTAGTTTAAAAACAGGGTAAAGGGGACAATGTATGTATCATCAACTCTTATTTCATGTAATTAGGTTATATAACCTGTTTGGAATAAATTAACTATTAATATTCTAATTTTGTGTTAACCTACAAAATGTGAAATCGTTACGATACTGATTTTCAATTTTACACTATGGCGGTGGTTTTGACAAGTTGGCACATACCACTGCAACTTCAGGTGGCTTCAACTTTAGTGAAACAGACTCTAACAGATGCTTTACTATGAGTTGAGTTTGACATGTTTGACATAAAGGTGCGGTTTCTTTTGTTATGCTATGCTGATGTGTTATGCGCATATCCCCAATTCTTAGACGTTTAATATAATTTCTTTTAATCGGTAGTGGAAGTTTGGTTTTAATTTCGGGTATTATAGGTTTCAAATTGGTTTCAGTTCCCTCCCAGAGGGATTGTCATTTTTGGTATATGTATTCTTTTATTTGATTTTAGGGCGAAGGAGTCAGTTTCATCCTTGCATCTGATTCCTATGTGTGATAGTACCCATAGAAACTAGGTGTTTTATGTCGTAAGTTGTAAAGTTCTTTTTAAATGAGTTGATGGATCGGGTGTGATGGATAAAAAATGTTCAGATCTGTTAGGGTATTTAATGAGTCAGACACAATAAGAAAATTGTTTTCATTTGCTGTTTTGTACATTTTGAGGGTATGGAGTATAGCAAACGCCTCTCCAATGTATATATTACAATTTTGTGGCAGTCGCAGAGCAAATTTTTCATCTTTACATACGTAAGCTCTAGCATAAGATCTCGCCAGACAACAAAGCATTTGTTATTGGCTTTGTTTTTTCCTATTCCTAGGTTCGATCTACACTTGAAAATACATCGACAGATCTGACACTCGAACACCCCCACTGACGGATGGTTGACAGATATAATGATCTGTCATCTCTGTCGTTTGCCATTTGAAAACGTTCGCGGGATTGATACAAACGAACGCAACTAATATGCCAGTTTTAATGTTGTTACGTTAAAAGACAGGGAAGTTAAAAATGTTTTTTATAATGAGTGTGGTCGCCACGGTCTCTGATAAAATGTTAAGGATGTTTCTGTATGATCCATGTAGGGATATTTAATTTGGATATCAGAGAATGTTTAAACTGCTCATTGTTATTACTTATATTTCTAAGCCTTTGGGGTAGAAAAGTAACTTGTTGATGGTTCGTTTCTAGCAAATATTACAATGTTCTACCTCAACAATCTATATAAAAAAAACAAAAAGAAAACTAGAGGATTGAGCTTTTTATTATATTGTAATGTTATAAGTTGAATTTAATATATTGATTTTTATATTGTTTAATTTTATTTACTTACCCTTTTTAAAAGCTAGCTCAATCTATCGAAATATTTATTATAAAATCGGGGCACGAATTACACTTTTTCTCTTTGAGCTCCTGCGTCTTTTTAGCTCTCCAAACAAATATTTTGTCTATGTTCCGATTAATTTGCAATATATAAGTTTAATTAAATTATTTTCAATACTCCTCTGCTACGCCTAGGGTTATATATTCATTTATTCTCCAGAGGTCGACTGTAGATTGTCACTCGAAAATGATCACAGAGGGTTATTATAACGAATGTAATACTTTGAAAGGACACAACGATTTTACAAAGAATGATTTTGGTAATTCAATTATGGTCAAGAAATATGTATACTAAAATTATGCGAAGATGATAAGTGAAAAGTTTTTAATGATATTGAAATGAAACGAGTCTTAACCTAGATATAATTCAGTAAGTATTTAATATTATGAGTTTTGAGTTTTAAGTTTGTGTTTATTATTTTTGACTTAGAAATGAATTCAGATATTTGTCTGTTATACTTTTTTAGATGTACATCTCAAATTTGCAATGATTGAAAGTATAACAATTAACACTAACCTTCGAAAGAAAAAACGGCACTATGACTTCTTTTTCCTCCTGATGTACCGGCAGCTGCTGGATATCACCATGTAGATGGATTGCACAATATTTTTTTCCAACTGGATACCAATTCGTAGCTAGGTTGCATGTATGTACCATTCGATTCTTTAATATCTTATAGCTGATTTCAATATTTATTTGATGAACTCTGGTAGTCGATGCCCATACGTTTTTTCAGCAGGGGGATCCTCAATGCCTAGACGTTTTTCGGTGGGGAATCTTCGATGCCCACACTTTTTCTACAAAACTATTTACTTGTATTCTTTAAATTTGTGCTATTGTAGAAAAAGTACAGTGTGCGACAGGTGTGAAAAGTACTTTTCCCACTCGTGCGTTTGCGGCACTCGCCCTTCAGGCTCGTGCCACAAACTTTCACAGTCGTGAAAAAAGTTGAACTTTTGACATATATTATGATTGACAATTGTATAAATTGTAAACAAATGGTGTTCTTTGTTGCGTTCTTGTTTTATTAAAATATAAAAACAGTTCTTGTTAGGACTAATTTGAAAATGGGCTCAGATAATTATCCAAGTACTAGCAGACATCATTCGCCGAGCTCTGTAACTTTAGGCCACTTATCGTCTACAGAGAAGCAAAACATTGTGAATTTCTATAAACAAATCTCAGGTGGTGTACCAGAGACAAAGGCGAATGCCATTGTGTTTAAAATTGTAAAAACGTTGGGTAAGTTATCGAAAATAGCACCTTTGTGTGAAATTAACGTATACAAATTTTATTTTTTAGGAGTTGTTAGATCGACAGTGTTTCGAATTATTAAATAATATAGAACCACTGGAATAATTGTCTCTTCTAACCATCGTGGAGGTCGTCCAGGAATTGTTGAAATCTTCGACGATAGAACAAAAAATATAATTTGACGCATTGTTCATAGTTTCTTTTTTAAAAATTAAACACCAACATAGAATAAAATTTTAACTGAAATAAAAACATGCGCAGATTTACCACAAATTTCTCGTTCATCATTACATACAGTTATGAAATAAATAAATATTGAGTAAGTCACAAATTATACTAATTTTGATATGAATTGAAAACTCCTTTATTTATATTATGGTATGTACCTCAGATTAACTAATAAAATAGATATGTTTGTTTTGATTTTTTCTTGCCCCAAACATCGAGTCACATTCTAAGTTCACTTGCGGACACTTCCACTGCTTTGACATATTTACAAAGTCTCTTTAGTTGCAGGAAAAATGAAATTAGAAGTTAATTGAAAATGTGTTAAAAAGTTATGCAAATAAAAAAAAGTCATACTAATTTATACATTTGAATCGCTGCTTTTAAAATTAATTAATAATACTTGAATTTTATTTAATAAAAGCATATTCTTATATACATTTTAAACAAGTATTTGTTGTATCCTTAGATACCTTTATGGTTATAACTAAAAGTGGTAACATTACTCAAAATTTGAGTACCTGTTTAATGTGTCAATATAATCTATTTAGTAGTTTTGTCCTTGTTTAATTACCATATAAAGAGAGATGCAAATATCGTCAGTGTGATCGACGATCAACTCAAATACGCCGTAGTATTGTAGTAAATAATGTCAAACATGGTTTGTTTATACGAACGCCATTCTAACTAGAGAGTAAATATTTAGTTCTTTCGATTTGATGTGTTTTTCAAAACTTTTAGCGACAAAATAAACTTTCAAGTTGATTAATTTAATGTTTTTGGATTATCATGGTTCGTCGGTGCTAAGTGTGTTAGAAAAACAGCCGAATTTACTAAGGCCATGTATCTATAATACCATCCCCACTTTTTGTAATTCATTCATTATTTCACGACTGGCATTTACAATTGTTGGCCGCAAAAATAAACGTGTTTATGAATGAAAAGCCCTATCTATATTAATTATTACTCTAAGGTATGCACTAAGAAAATGACATTTTTTTATATACTTGAAAAGAAATAGAAAGAGTATTTAAATAGAACGCAATGGTATTGTGAGATAGAGAAGAAATTACCTAAGGTCCATCAAACAGTATAGGCGAAAACACCCATTTATTACCTTTATGAAACCTGACTAAATGCAGGTCATACAAAATCTAAAATATGGATAGATACATCTATTCGAGATAATAGAGTTGTTTTTCTTAAAGGATTGTCAACAGGTTTGAAAAATTCATCTGGTAAAGGCAAACGTTTAATCTGAGCATAGATTTGTTAAAGATACATTGTTAATATTTGAAAGTAAAAAAAAACTGGAGATTATCATGAGGATATGAATGGATTGGTATTTGAAAACTGGTTTTCTGAATTTCTAAAAAAAATGCCAGACGGTGCTGTAATTGTAATGCACAGTGCAGCTGACCACAGCTGTAGGGTAAAATAGGTTTCAACATTTACATTAAAAAAAGATGCAAAAATGGTTACAATCTAAGAATCATAGGCGTGCGCAGACTTTTTTACTAGGGAGGGCCATTGATTCTTGAGTATACTTATTAAAAATGATAATTAAGCAATAACGCTGCCTTTTCTATAACGTAAAAGTCCATTGCAGGCTCATCGGAGAAATACAGAAACGTCATTGTCCCATTTCTTATTAAAAGATTTAGTAATTACGCAATTATAAATAATAGAACAAAATATATTGAACCAAAAAATAAACTAGAAAAACAAAACGTAACATTCGTAACAATACATGGAATCCAGACGAAAAAGATAGATAATGATAATATCCTGTCAACTAATCTACAAACGCATTCGACGTGTTGTTTCGGATAACACTTTAAACTCGTTTATTACATTGTCATAATTCACATTCGCCGTTTTTTCTTGTTCAGTGAATAAAAAGAGAAGTAAATCGAGTTTCTGTTGTACTCCTCAGTTTTGATTTAACTTGAACCATTTTTGAGAACGAACGTTCACAAGAGCAACTAGTAACTGGTATGACAGCAAACATTTTTAAAACCGTGAAAAAACTAGTGTATATTTTGTAGTTGTCTGCAATTCTTCTTTATTTATTTTAAATTTATTTTCAATTAAAGTGAAATCGCCCTCACAATTCAATGATAGTACTTCGTTCACACTTTTAATAATGTCTGTCGTTTCTTGACTAAAACGTTGGTCTATTCCGGAATCAAGTGAATCTAAAAATGGATAAAATGTGTTTATTCTAACAAAATCTTTCATATTTTCAAATTCATGTTGATTATCACACATCCGATCAATTTTACGCGGAATTTTTCTTTTCCTTGTTTCCGGAATTGTAATACCATGTTTGTCAGATATTTTTTCAACTTCAACATACATTTTATTAAAAAAAGTTTCAGAATCCAATCACAATTTTTGTAAACTTGATTGTAAACTCTTTACAGAATTGATTGCGGACAGTGAATTCAAATTTTCAGTTTGTAATGCTCTGCTTACTTTGAGTATCATTTCTAGAATAGGAGCAGTCATATGTAAACAAATCAAGAAATTAAATGATTTCAACTACGCCAATAATCCCACAGCTTTTATTTTAACATCAGATTGTTTGGTGGTTTCAATAATTTCTTGAAGAGCTGATATCAAAATTTCATAATTATCCTTTACTGCAGAATCCGCTTCAGATCTACATGCCCATCTAGTTGTTGACAACGATTTCAATGTCTTGAGTGTCATATTTATACTGTTAGCTATTTTCTCCTGAATTGCTAGTCTTACGCAACTACCTTCGAGAAACGAATAAACACATTGAATTATTCCAAAAAAATCAAATATTAACTTGTTCGAGTGAGAGCAGCAAGCATCTACCAGAGTTAAATTTAAACAGTGTGCGTAACAGTGAACATATAATATATCCGGGTTATTTTGCGTGCATCGCGACTGTACACCGGAAATATTTCCAGACATGGTCGAAGCTCCGTCAAAACATACGGAAACTACTTGTTCCCACTGTAATTTCAATGATCTACGAGCATTATCCAAAGAATTAAAAATGGATTCTGAATTTACAGAATTTAATCTTTGTAAACCTATAAACGTTCCTATAGGTTTGTTTACAAAAGGGTCAATACATTGAATTACGATAGACATTTGTTCGTGATGACCACAATCAGATGTTTCATCTGCTATCAAAGAAATATGTTTTCCATTTAAAGTGGATACGATGCTTTGAATTATGACATTATGAATATATAAAATAATATCGCTTTGGTTTTTATTGCTAACGTAAAGTGCATTTTTTGGTCCTTCTGTTAAATAAGCCTTCAGCAATGAACCATATTGAGAAACAAGGTGAATTAATTCTAGAAAAAGTCCACGCTCAGAACTATTTTTTTTCTCAATATGGCCACGTAATGATCTTCTACCTTTTGCTAAACACACTGTAATGTCTATGAGTCTTTTCATTGCGTGACGGTTTCCAGACGTTCTTCATCTTGTTTTTTTAATAGCACCACTCTTGAATCATTAAGCAAAGTATCGATACTCCTTGTTTTAGAGTAATTTCTCCACACTGAAACTATGTACGTGACATAGTGAAATTTGATGGCATTTGAATTTCTCTGTAGCACGTTTCCAATTTTTGAAGCCACTTTCAGTGAAACATTTGTCAACGTGACCTTTGGAAAGTGCATTTTCCATCGCAAAGAAACGGCAGCAAAAACAAAAGGCAGCATCTTTAGCAGGACTGTATCAAGCCATTTTGTATATTTTATACCAACCTTCTTGAAAACTACGTATACTTTTACCGAAATGACTCCTTGGATCTTCTCTATGAATATCGCTTGATTTTGCTTCGACTTCGACATTTCCTTGACAAACTGTAATATAACAAATAATAAAATATTAGAAAGATGGCAAAAAACATGCTTTTCAAAAACATAATACAATATAATAATTATTATTATTATCGTATCGTTACTTGGTTATTTTAAATCACGCGCGAAGGATGCGCAGATTCACAACCTGACACAATAATCTTGAACACTGACATTTTCAAATAATTATGATTTTATAGAAAACCATTCCAGTAAATTCCTAGGAAAGTAACTATATTTGAACTATCACGTTTGAAATAAATTATTATACACTACAGTCGTAAAGCCATTACATACAAAACGTGCAATGGTTTTTTTCAAGAATCATATAGGTAGGTAAATTATGCAGAATAGACAATTTTATCTTACCTTCTGTTTGACTAGCCATAGCACTAGCACCTGATGTGCTTTGAATATCGGCTACATTGCTAGTTGGACTCTTAGTTGAAAAAGTTGGATTATCAGCATTAGCATCATCAGCAGAATTTCCCGGAGGCATCACTTTCGCAAAAAACGAGCGAATATCGCCACTGATTTTTTTCATACTTATAAGTACTAATCCAAAATCTTACAAATTACGAATACCTAGATAGATACTGTATCTAAGATACACAGTAAATATGTATGTAACAGTCTATAGAACGACAAGCACTCACTGTCAGCAGCGAAATCGAAATGAAGATACAATACATAGAAAAATTTAAAATATCAAATCTTTTGATAAAAAAACAAAGAGCCGTGCCCGCCGAAACATTGCTTTTGCATATTACCGCCCTTCAATTTCTCGCAATTCATTTTAAGAATAAAAAACTGCTTCCTCGTATCATTGCGGCTACCCCTTTGATTTTTTTAGTATGCGGCACGTGCAACGAAATCCCGCTCTCACTGTCGGCTCGGCTCCTTTTGCCATGATTTCAAAAAGCTGACAAAGCGGCATCTTTAGTGGCATTGGTATCGACAAAGGCGGCACGCCGCGTCGTAAAAAGAGTAGGTATATTTATATTTGTTGTGATTTTGAAAGAACGTTAAAACGTATTAAAAAGGGGGTATTTTTTAATAGACAACCTATTATAGTTAATCCTCATTCTGAAAACCGTAATTTCATTATTTGTAACCAATAAACATTTTACAGTATATCAGAATTATTACATTGTCTATTATTTGTTAACTCAAGAAACACTAAATAAATTTATATAAAGTTATAAATAATTATTCATTCAGAATCTGCCTCACTATCATCACTAGAGACAGAAATAATTATCGGTTCTATAAGATCATCCACAATCCTATCTAACTTGAACATTTCATCTTCTTCTTTTATGACATGTGCAACATAATTTTGCCAGTGCATGTTTGTCACATTTTCCAAGGCTTGCATTAGAAGATCATTTACATCTTTTAGCTTAAAATTCGTATTTTTGCCTGCCGTTTCACTTTTTTCTTGAGCCCAAATCAATTCACAATGGTATGGTGTCAGCCTAAGTACAATTTTATTATTTTGTTGTGCCATTGCATTTGTAACATATGAAATAAACTTATCTTTATGGTGTAAGTTCAGATCGAACCATATTCATATCAAATTGTATATTCTTAGCATAGGCGTGCCTACAAGAGGGGCAGGGTGGGCCATGGCCCACCCCAATTCCTCAAAATATCAATCTATTTGATTTGATGTAGGGCAACCACTTTCGTTTGTCTTCATTGACTAGATTATTAGTTCAAGGATTACAACCGGGTGATGACCAAAAGCGTCCTGATTTTATTGCAAGAATGATACTAAAAATTAATGATGATCCATATTTTTTATTAAAAATATTATAGAGCGATACAATTCACTTATCATATGTGTTGTTCTCTTTTTACTTAAGTAATAATAAAATTTACAAATATAAATAAGTCTTCTCTGTAAAATTATTTGTTGATATATTTTTTTTAAATGTAAGCTTTCCTCTTATATCTAAATTAGTAACCTATAACAACAATTAATTAAAATTCCTATGAAATATGCAAAATTAAAAATGACAAACAATATTAGATTAAATAGAAATGTCTTTTCTTCCATCGTAGGATTCACCTATTCTATCTATTCAATGTGAAATAATCATTGGACAGTTCATACACAAATATGACAGATAAATACTGGATTTTCTTCATCTTCTTATTAAATAATAGGTATTTTCTTATCGCCATTTTCTCCTTACAGGGTACGTAGTTGTAATGTTCAAATTATAAATTTTTTAGTTTTCGGCCCAACCCAATCTAATATGCAAAAAAAGTATTGGTTTACCACAAAACAAGTTGGAATTTTGGATTTTTTTCACTTATTTTCCATTTTTCAGCAATAAAAACACGAAAAAACGAACGGTTTTTAGAAAAAAAGTCATGTGTGTAAGTTGTCGTCGGCCACTTTCCGTAACATGTCTTGTTAGCACGATACAGCCTCCGGAGTGCAACAAGTCACCCATTTTATGATTGAATATTGTTCGAGGCATCTCACAGATGAACCCTATTGAGTTTCACCTCACCAGAGCCAGTACAACGGGTTCTATGGTACTTGAAGTAACACTTGTTTGGATAAATTTCGAGTTATTATACCGTCTTTAAACTATGAGGATCATTTTAGGAAACCTGAATCACACCACTAGAAACCACTAAAAAAATACAACGAATTGTAAAATTAAATCTATAAAGAATTTCAAGGTCGGCGACTACGTTTGTAAGAAGGTTTATAACAGTTGTCAAATTTAGTGGCACATGAAGATTTAAGTTTTGAAAAGTTGAAATTTTTTAAAACAATTTTAAGATCTGAGTCGTTTCTGATCAAATGTAAATAATTCATAATGAAGGAACCACAATAGACGAAAATTGCATTATTCAGAGAGCAGAGGATGTTTGTTTTTCGTAAATTGAGCTATATATGTGGTATAAAAATAGTTTAATCATTATTTGTAACAAATAAACATTTTACAGTATATCAGAACTATTACTTTGTCTATTATTTGTTAACTCAAGAAACAGTAAATATATTTATATACAGTTATAAATAATTATTGACTCAGAATCTGCCCCACTGTCATCACTAGAGACAGAAATGATATCTGTTCTATAAGATCATCCACAATCCTATATAACTTGAACATTTCATCTTCTTCTTTTATGACATGCGGAACACAATTTTGCCAGTGAATGTTTGTCACATTTTCCATGGCTTACATTAGAAGATCCTTTACATCTTTTAGTTTAAAAGTACTATTTTTGCCTGCCACTTCACTTTTTACTTGAGCCCAAATCAATTCACAATGATATGGTGGCAGCCTAAGTACAATTTTATTATTTTCATATGGACACCCCTCGTACTTTATGAAATTGTAATTCAATTTATTTCATAGGACTTATACGGTCGAATAATTATCTGAAGTGAAGGTTCGCAATTGAAAGTGAAGATGGCGCCAATTGACTACCTCTTGCAAGGGTGTAACCACACGAGCCAAATAGATATTGTCGGAGAACGGAATCTGCAGTACAGATTAGAGACTCTGAACTAGAATGCATAACGGCACTCTTGAAGGTCGAAACCGGTCAATGTACTATGCCCTTCTCCATACGGTTGCGAATCACCACAGACGTCTGTATCGACAAAAGGGTCAATTGACGTCACGTTCTTCAATGGGGATGTAATTCAATATTCTGCGTGGTGTTAGCCAGGAAAGTAGTTGTTTTTCTCTTCGAAGAACGCTCAGGTTAATATGTCGAGATTATTGAAATTTTGACTAAAGTGGAGGTGCAGTAGTACTTACAAACTGTGAACAATTTCCAAACAAATGTCATATTTGAATGGCTTTTATCCTGTATGACTGTGCATATGTTTCTTAAAATAGCCTTTTTGTGAAAATGATCTCAAACAAATGTCGCATTGGAATGACTTTTCTCCTGTGTGAATACGAAAATGTCTATTTAAATTACCTTTCTTCGAAAATGTTTTCGGACAAATGTTACATTTGAATGGTTTTTCTCCTGTGTGGGTACTCAAATGTGAATTCAAGCGACTTCTGCTTGAAAATGGTTTTGAACAAAAGTTACAATTGAATGGTTTATCTCCTGTATGAATACGTAAATGTGTCTTTAAATCCGCTTTTCGTAAAAATGATTTCAAACAAATATCACATTTGAATGGCTTTTCTCCTGTATGAATAAGCAAATGTCTATTTAAATCTCCTTTTTGCATAAATGATTTCAAACAAATATCACATTTGTATGGTTTTTCTCCTGTATGAATATGTAAATGTGTCTTTAAGCATCCTTTTCGCGGAAATGGTTTCAAACAAATATCACATTTGAATGGTTTATCTCCTGTGTGAGTACTCAAATGTGAATTCAAGTGACTTCTGCTTGAAAACGATTTTGAACAAACGTCACAATTGAATGGTCTATCTCCTGTATGAGTACGGAAATGTGTCTTTAAATCTTGTTTTCGCGGAAATGACTTCAAACAAATGTCACACTTGAATGGCTTTTTCCCTGTGTGACTAAGAAAATGTCTAATTAAACTACTTCTCTGTGAAAAAGTATTCCAACAAATGTCACATTTGAAAGGCTTTTCTCCTGTATGACTACGCAAATGTATATTCAAATTACTTTTCTGTGAAAAAGTTTTCAAACAAATGTCACATTTGAATGTTTTTTCTGTGTGCGTATACACAAATGGACATTTAAATGACATTTCTGTGAAAAAAATTTCGTACATTTGATTGACCTTTCTCCTGCGTAAACACACGAATGTCTGTTTAAATTATCAATGAATCCGTTATCTTGTAACTCTGCTTCCAAATCATGTTCAACTATTTCAATTTCATTTTTTACATCTTCATCAAGATTTTTGAGAATGGTAAGGTCAGTTACTTGTCTTCTTCTACAACTTATATTTTTTTGGTGAAATTTCGTTTTATATAGTAATTTATTCTGTTTCATACAATGATTTGTAGAAAAGTGGCACAGGAATTCTACTTGTTTTGTGTATAAATTTCCACAAAACCCACATATCAATATACCAGCAATAGTATTTTGGTTTAGGCGACATCCATTTTTGAGTAGTCCTGCAAAGAAAAGTACAGTTGGTTTTTTAAGATTTCAAATTTGTGTAAGTATAAACAAATATGAAAATTCTATGAACATATACATATTCTAAATGGGTGGTAACAATAGGAGTTATAGAAGAAAACTCCAAGGCCCCCAGACGTTACTTATTTTCTCACAAATGAAATATATCGGATACAGTGGTATTAGTATAAACTTGAATGTGTGCAAACCGGCCAATTTACAGGTACCAGGAGCTAAAGGTAGGTAAAACTAGTACCCTCATTTCTCAAAGTCTCAAGATTGATTTTAACATATTTTGTAAAACTGTAATACAGTTAAAAATTAATAATCAATGCTGCCAGACACTTTCCACCAGTCGCTTTAAATCTAAAAAAAATGATGTAACTTTACTTATAAGATCAGTCTTTATTTTTATATATGATACTCGGTGAACTATTTCAATATATTTTTTAAGCTGCCAAACCAATCTGATGGGCCAAACATCCCCCAGACGCGTTTAAAGGATCAGTATGTGTATGAGTGCGGGCGTGATAGTTTCATACCAAAGCTTCATAGAACATATGTTATTAATAGTCTAATGGAAAGCTCCAATTAAGTAATATTTGGACGCTTAATTATAACGATAATTCTTGCGTAATAAAATATTAGTATAACTGGCGTAAAACATATAGTGTAGAAATGTATTCGTATATCCCCTTTAAGTTATGTTGCGGAGCTAAACTCTGAAATGTATTAATATTTTGTTTACTTTTAACAAAATCCTTAAATTGTATTTGATGTTACGTAATTCTTGAAAGGGCGTTCGGTTTAATCGGGATAGCAGACGTGAATCAAGCCCTTTTCGTATCCCATTGGATTTTTATGGCCAAAACTAAATTCTATGAAAAAATAACAAAAAAAGAAATTTTATAACAATGAACAAAACAATCATTTAAAAATAAATATTATGTTTGTCACTAATATATAAATAACATGAAAAATACATTAAACTTAATTAATTTTCTTCTGCCAAAAATTCTATTAATCCTTCTCCCATATCATCTGTTTCACTATCATTATCGTCTTGTAAATCAATAATAAATTTATTTCCCCCATTAATTTGGACTTGCCCAATATTCTTATACTCATCTTCGACCTTGATTACTTTTTTAATATCTGTTTTAATTGTGCCCAAATTAACTCGATGGGATTGAAAATACAAAAATAAGGAGAAAGTCTTACAATATAGTGTCTTTATTTTCAGCAATACTTCCTAGGGCGTATAATTTCTTTGTCTGTAAAACGTCAATCAGTTGTTGTTTTGTATAAGAATCTTCAAAGTACAGATTATTATCCATTAAAAAATTTTGTAGTTCGGTCTTCTTGTAGTTTTTATTTGGTATTTTATTGAGCTGTTGGGAATGATAAGAAGCGTTGTCAAGAACTATTTGGTTTTAAGTTTGGGATCATTGTGAATTTAAACCATGTTCTTATGATAGTCAATGTTGCAATCTTCCATTTTTTCCACATATTTTTAAAGCATTTGGAACCCATCCTTCATTTCCACCGCAATGCACAATAATAAGTCTGGATCCTTTGTTTGCAGGCATTCTTGGCATACAAATGTTTGACCCATTAGTCCATCCTTTCTTAACCGTGTCGTCCAAATAGACAATTGGCTTTTTCGAAGTATGTATACCGCATATCCACTATTCTGATTGTTTGACGTTTATTAATCGTTTTGAATTTGAATCCCAATTTTTTAATCCAGTTTTCATTAGTTTTCTTACAGCCATTTACATTACGGTCGGCATGTGTCAATTTATTTCTTATTATTTCAATCGTAGGTAACTCATTACTTTTATAAGTCATATATGGTGATTTTTAATAATTTTCTTACAGACACATCTAAAGGTTTGACTAATCTCTTATCACATATATTTGCGTTAATAATGCCCATTCTTGGCTATTTT
The DNA here is from genome assembly GCA_963921935.1 of Galeruca laticollis. Classification (NCBI taxonomy): domain Eukaryota; kingdom Metazoa; phylum Arthropoda; class Insecta; order Coleoptera; family Chrysomelidae; genus Galeruca; species Galeruca laticollis. The sequence goes on along the minus strand of OY998185.1, from coordinate 27,621,322 downwards.
ACGTATAGTTGAACAGGGTAACAGATACTGCTTGAACTGATTCTGTTTCTTGATCGAAATCAAACTTTTCCCGTAGATTCTTATACACATTGAAACATATTTCCTGCGCTTCCAATTTTAAATGTCGTCGAATCCTGTTTTCACTTCCATCACCATTATTTAAGTTTTCATCGTTGGAACACACAATATTTTGGACCGAACTAGATATTTCCCAAGGACGCCATATTGTAAGTATTTAATTTTAATCTAAAAATATAATTGATATACTTACCCCAATTCCTCAGAAAATACTCTTTCTTGATGTCAGACTACCAACTAAAAAGTGGACACCTGTGCTCGTATAAAAAACGCAAACACAGATATTGGTTATAGTTCAGTCAATGATGTGATTAATAATAATAAGTTATTTGGAATTTATATTTCGAATTCTTCTTTATAAAACGAGATATAAGGTAGTATTAATTGTCTGGTGTTTTGTTTAAGATGTCTTCAAATATAAATAGGTTAATATTGGTTAAAGCAATGTATTTTGTTCTATAACGCTAAGTATCTTAAAAAGTAGGATGGCGCTCCATAATTGCGGGTTAAAAATAATCGTTAGACAATCGATACATGTATTTAATAATTATAAAATTATTAAATACATTCTTCCATCGACCGTCCATTTACGATATATTTTAACGTACTCAAAATAGTTGATTAATGAGCCCTATTAACGTATCAATTTCTATTAATCAACGATTTTATTAGATTCAACCCAACGTACATTGTTCTTATACATTTATATTGGCAGTGACCTGTGGTGCAGTAGGCTTGCCTATTAAAACAGTAGAAATCAAGTAGCTGTGTTACTACTACCTGTCATTGTGAATTAAAGTGGAGATTAACAATCTCAAACATTAACGACCTCAGTTCGCTCGCTCGTTAAATTATCTCAATTGTTAATAGCTCTTATTAATACACTTGTCCGTTAAATAACTATTAACGATTATTGGTAGAAATTATAACATTAAATGAATTTATCGTCAACCGAGCATTTTAATTTATAATGACTGGACTATAATGATATCCTCGTATTCTAGTGAAACGAAAAACCTACAGCTTAAAGTTCGCACTCTATCTTTTATACCAACTATACCTTTGAAGTTGTAACGAAAATTATGAACAAACCGTTCTTGGCTTATGAAGAATGTGTTTTAATCGCGATATTCAGGAAATGTATGGCCTTAAATAGTGATTAATTTAATAAAATAATAGTTTATTGGCGTCTGGTAAGAAGCATAAGAATACAAATTTAATTTAAAAAAATCCCAATGGTACAGGACCAATTGGACAGGCTTATTTCAGTAACATTTATGCATAAAACCCAAAATAGAAAATTAGATACAAAAGTAATAGAACGTTTTGAGACGTACAGAAAACCAAAGTAACATTTTGGCATCAAATAAAAAAAAAATTTGGTAAATTTGTGAATTTTCTTAAATAAATATTTTAATGTACGATTAAGAGAAAAATGTCAAATACATAAGTTGTCGAACATATTAAGATCTATGAAAATGATCAGTAACTTTTTTGCGTCAAATGGAAAACAAAGCAAATACGATCTTTTTCAACTTTGACAGGCCGCCATTTTGTTTTTACTGGGCCCATTTTGCTCATTAACGAACTCGTCCAAGATTTTGGCCTAACCGATTTTGGTTTCGATCCGTCAAAATAAAAATATATATATATATATATATATATATATATAATGGATATTTTTGTGGGGATGTGGCAATAAGACTCCAGAGTAAATTCTTTAAGATATTTATTCCCGAGCTTTCGAATGATTTTCATTCATTATCAAGGGCTATAAATAATTGGTCAATGTTATCATTAATAATAATTAAATGAAATAATGAATACTTACATAAAATATATAGCGAATTTTGGAATAGTTGTAAATTTTTATAATAAACTCTTTTAAACATAATTCAATGAAAAACTCAAAAAACAATATGACAATAAACAAAATATTTGATCTTGAACTACTACAATTTTTATTTTTTAATCATAAAATTAAAGATTGTTATGAATCTTCTGTTCTTTTTTCATAATCTAAAAGATATGCATAGATAACACTAAGGTTATTTAAATCTGTTTTTTTATTTATTACATAATTTTGTTCTGCAATATATGTTGTTTCCAAAAAAAGGCGTTTTCTATAATTACTTTCTATTGCTAAGACTTTGGCAGATTGATAATCCATAGAATGGCCTTCATAAAACACGTGTTCCGCTACAGCACATCTATCAGGATATAATCTACTGTCACTTTTATGAGAGGCGATTCGATTGGTTAGCGATCTTTTACTGTGACCAATGTATTTCTTATTACAGATATTGCAAGGAATCTCATAAACTATATTAGTTAATTTAGTAGTAGGAGTCTTGTCTTTGATCTTACTGAAAATTGATTTTATTGTAACACATTGTTTATTCGCAATTTTGATATTATGTGGTTTGAATACTCCAGAAATTTTAGGTGTGATAGATTTTATATATGGAAATGAAATATAAGTTGGAGATGTAATATTAGTAGTTAAAATGTCACTGTTTTCTTCGTTTCGTATTATGTCAACAGTAATGTCATTTATATTGTCAGAAGTATTATATAAAACATGTTTCAAAATATATGAAGGATATGAGTTATTATAGAAAAGTTTGTAGAGTATTTTTAGATTTTTATCGTGAAATATCTTTTTTCAAATTAAATATATATATATATATATATATATATATATATATATATATATATATATATTGAACCAGATATCATAGATATTAAGAGAATTAGTTCTATAAAAATATGGTGCTAGTATGAAAATGTATGAAAATAATATAATTTAAGAAAACACAATTAAAAAGGAAACACTTTTCTTAATTCAAAAGCATATCAAGTAAATATATATTAAATAATAGCCTATAACAAAATAATAAATAAAGAAATTACCTTCAATAATAACATAAAATATAGAGATTGCCTAACCAATGTAATGATGTAAATAAAGTTGCCTAAGACGAAGAATATCTTCTGTAACGTGATCAGCTGTTCACCTAAAAAGAAACAATTATTTAATCAAGTCAAGAGAATTTTAGATATAAGTAGTTACATTAGAATACAAATATAAATATTTATTAGAATAAGGAGTATAGTTTTTCATAGATAAACAATTAAACATAAAGAAAATGATATATGTCTGTAAAATGAACATAGGATTAAATAATAATTTATTAATTGTATTAGTAGAAATAAGTTAATACAAGAATTAGATAGAGAATACATAAAAGGATTCATGATTTAAGTCATATAATTGTAACAGGAATAGACTGTTTATGACAATATTAGATAGAACTATTTAAACAACATCTATGTATATAACCAACTCTAATTTATTTGTATGATTAAATTTAAAAAGATTCTCTACAAGTGTATTAGAAATGTGAAATAGTATATTTATGAACTTTTCTATTAAGTAAACCCAAATCAAATAATTCAATTGCATAGGATAATATCTGATTGGTTAGAAACAAAATGACAGATAAAATTTGCAATCAACAAGTATTGAAACAAACTTTGGTAGATAGTGACCTGAAAACAAACAAGACTTTGTTTGTTGAAAAAAAGTGAAAATCGAGAGGAAGCGTGGATTATTGGAAGTGGCGTCGATAGGGGTGTACTGTGTGTTAGAGTGTTCTCGAAATTTTTATGAAATTCCCTAAATAACTTAATAAATTTGAACATAACTATGAAAAACAATCTTGTGTAGTACTCACCGATAATCAGACACAGTTGTTCTGCAAAAAACCAGCAGAATTTCTCCAGAAATTGGTATTGGAACTGCAGAGAAGTATTCCTGGGGCCCAGAAGAGTTATCCCAATTCCAGAGCATCAGGTCAGTGTTCTTTTAAACTATTATTGGCCAATAATAAGCAAAAAACTCAAATAAGTGCTTAGTTTCGTATTTTGATAAACATTAACAACAATGATCGATCTAAAATATAAAGAAAACGGACTTTATTTAATTAGTTAATAAATTAAATCTTTAATTATAACAAAAAGGCCTAATGACAATAAATAAATAATTCAAAAGTACGTACGCCATTTTATCATAAGATGATGCTTAACTTGTTTCCATGTAATCTGTCTATTTGTTTATAAACTGTATAACATTTCCATGTATCTATATAAATCTTTTAATACTTTTCTTCCACAGCATATTGGTAATATTTTCATGTATATTCTTCACATAAATTCTGGTATGTTCTAAAACCATCTAAATATTTCGTATTCGATAATATTATGTATTTCTAATGAGCACAGAAGCTCCATCTCACGTTATTAAAATTATGTTCATTTTACGCATGACTGGATTTTGAGCATGCGCACCGTTCAAAATATAAAATCAATAATTTCTTCAGAGCTGACCATAGGCGTCTCAAATTATTATTATCACATATAAAATATTGATTTTAAAATTAAATGTTGTAAGTAAAGTGTTTCTTTTATTTAAATAAAGGTAATACGTTTTGAATGCCAGGACTCGAAGAGTAGAAGGGGTTTCATGCTCCCGAATAATTAAAATAAAATAAATTACAAAACAATATAATAATAACCAACTGAGCTAGCCAAATCTAAATAAAAATTCTAAATATAAAATTATAATCATCTAAATTCCACAATAATAAAAGTAAGTATATATAAAGTCAACAATTATTGTAATAATTGTCACCCAAAACGTGGGGCGGGTTATTAAAAATATAGGAAACATCGGTAAAATTTAAACTCAATGAAAATGGCAAAACGGATGACGTTGAGAGATGGAAGGCAGGTAGGAGCAGGAAGTGATTCGGAAGAAGAAAGGGAAGAACGAAGTCATGGTATGGGAGATTATCAAGCAGTATATTTGGAACAAGGACAACAATTAGAAGGAGATGCACAGGAAGAAGGTTTGACAGTAGATGGGGAAGCCGTAGAACAAGAAGATAGGACACAGGAAATGCAAAGAAGAAGAAGTAGAGAGGATCAGATGGACATGATGCAATTTATGATCAGAATGGAGGAGATTAAATGGAAAAATAGACACTGTGAATGGAAACATGGACACAATGAGGGGAGACATGAATACAATGAAGGACGATTTGAATGGAAATATAAATAGAATAGAGGGGAGTTTAAACGGGAAGATGGATAAAATGAATGGAAACATGAATAAATTGGAAAAGAAGATAGAAGAGGTAAAACATGAAAGCATCCAAGAATTCCGGAAACTTAGGGAAGAAAATGAAGAAAGTAGACAGCAGATAAATAAGGTGAAAGAAGATATGGTGGATCAAAACAAACATCTACGGATTGAAATTCAAGAAAACGGTATGAAAATTCGAGAGCAAATAGAACATCAACTGGTAGAACAAATTCAAGAATTAGAGAGGGGTATAGAAGAAAAATTACCGGGAACAATTCAAGCAGAAGTAATGAGACAGAATGAAGACATAACTAAAGAAGTGGAAAATATAAAATTCATGGAACAAATAATAGAAGAGATAATGCAGAATTACCAACAGAATGCGGAGCAGAAATTTAAGGATTTGGATACAAAGGTAAAAAAACCGACAGGAATATATGAAAAAAGGAGTCAAATATTAGGTAGACAAATTAACAAGGAAATACAAGAGATGAATCGAAGATTAACAGACACAGTAGAAGAAATAGAAGATAGTATAAGAAGAAATGAAGGGGGTATAGGATGTTCAGGAAAATTTTATAATAATGTAGTAACAGGAATAAAATGGGACAACATGATGACTATGATTCATACAAAAGCTTTCTTTAAAATAATACATAGTAAAATGGATAATATGGAAGAATTGGAAACGCAGATATTAATGGATTCATGGGAAGAAATTTATGAGATATGGGACAACAGAGTTAAACAGGATACAGTAGAGAATAGACAGACGCTTCAGAAAATTATCGAGCATCAAACAACAAGAGAAGAAAGCAAGAAAAAGGTTAGAAAAAGAAAAGCAAATTAAATAATAGAGCAAGAGAATAGGAATGAAATATGGAGACGAAAATGCAATTCAATCAAAAAGGGAAAGGATACAGAAATGAAGTCGAAATAAATAATGTACATGAAATTTAGCAATTATGAGTAATCCAATTATAAGTCATGTATATAGATATTATGAATAGATGATGTTATGTTACGAACAAGACTTAAAAAAAGGAAATAATAGTCATAACTATAGTTTTAAATTTAATATTAGGTAGTGTACAAAGATAAAGTAGATATTAGACAGAGTTTTGTTTTCCATTTGGCAGCTGGTGATCCAATTAAATTCATCACGTTTGTTTCTTCAGAACCTAAAAAAAATATAATATAATATAAAGAAAAATTTATTAGGTAAAACTTAAAATTAAAACTGTTTTAAAATTTGAATATGGCAAATCAATATATATAGCAAATAAAGAAAAACAATTTATGAGAAATACTGGCTTTACATAGAAAGAAACTATTAAAAATATAGGATAGAGGGGATAAAATTAGGAATAACTCAAGTATCAAATAGAAGTTCACAATTTAAAAAAAAATAAGGAAATAAGATGTAAGTAATAAAGGATAGGAAAGATAATAATTAATGATATTGATAAAAATATAGGAGGTAATGTTTGATGTCAATTAGAATTTGGTAGATTACTTGAAAATACATGAAGGAATAAGGAATTGATATTGATATATATATGAATTTAAGAAATAATTAATTATATTGAATAATGATGAATATTGAAAAGAAATATGATATGAGGAGTATATAGAAGAATAAAATATAATGAAATTAAAAAGAAATAAGTTGATATATAAATGGAAGTTAGTCTGAAAATGATAGTAGAGAAGTATTATATTAAGTAATATTAAGAATATAAATTGACATGATACTAATCAAGTGTATTTTAAGGAAAGAATTATGAGACAGTTATTGAAAGAAATAGGTTTTATAGTAGGAAATATGTGAACGAATATTTGAGAAACAAAGTTAAAAAAATTAAGATTATGCCATAAAGTTGTTAAATTTTTTGTATAAAATAAAATCAATCATTTATAGTAAGAAAATTGAAATTTAAATAAATATCCAAGGTATGGATATCATTTAAATTTAAATTTGAGGGGAATTGAACCAGATATCATAGATATTAAGATAATTAGTTCTATAAAAATATGTTGCTAGTATGAAAATGTATGAAAATAATATAATTTAAGAAAACACAATTAAAAAGGAAACACTTTTCTTAATTCAAAAGCATATCAAGTAAAGATATATTAAATAATAGCCTATAACAAAATAATAAATAAAGAAATTACCTCAATAATAACATAAAATATAGAGATTGCCTAACCAATGTAATGATGTAAATAAAGTTGCCTAAAACGAAGAATATCTTCTGTAACGTGATCAGCTGTTCACCTAAAAAGAAACAATTAATTAATCAAGTCAAGAGAATTTTAGATATAAGTAGTTACATTAGAATACAAATATTAATATTTATTAGAATAAGGAGTATAGTTTTTCATAGATAAACAATTAAACATAAAGAAAATGATATATGTCTGTAAAATGAACATAGGATTAAATAATAATTTATTAATTGTATTAGTAGAAATAAGTTAATATAAGAATTAGATAGAGAATACATAAAAGGATTTATGATTTAAGTCATATAATTGTAACAGGAATAGACTGTTTATGACAATATTAGATAGAACTATTTAAACAACATCTATGTATACAACCAACTCTAATTTATTTGTATGATTAAATTTAAAAAGATTCTCTACAAGTGTATTAGAAATGTGAAATAGTATATTTATGAACTTTTCTATTAAGTAAACCCAAATCAAATAATTCAATTGCATAGGACAATATCTGATTGGTTAGAAACAAAATGACAGATAAAATTTGCAATCAACAAGTATTGAAACAAACTTTGGTAGATAGTGACCTGAAAACAAACAAAAGACTTTGTTTGTTGAAAAAAAGTGAAAATCGAGAGGAAGCGTGGATTATTGGAAGTGGCGTCGATAGGGGTGTACTGTGTGTTAGAGTGTTCCCGAAATTTTTATGAAATTCCCTAAATAACTTAATAAATTTGAACATAACTATGAAAAACAATCTTGTGTAGTACTCACCGATAATCAGACACAGTTGTTCTGCAAAAAACCAGCAGAATTTCTCCAGAAATTGGTATTGGAACTGCAGAGAAGTATTCCTGGGGTCCAGAAGAGTTATCCCAATTCCAGAGCATCAGGTCAGTGTTCTTTTAAACTATTATTGGCCAATAATAAGCAAAAAACTCAAATAAGTGCTTAGTTTCGTATTTTGATAAACATTAACAATGATCGATCTAAAATATAAAGAAAATGGACTTTATTTAATTAGTTAATAAATTAAATGTTTAATTATAACAAAAAGGCCTAATTACAATAAATAAATAATTCAAAAGTACGTACGCCATTTTATCATAAGATGATGCTTAACTTGTTTCCATGTAATCTGTCTATTTGTTTATAAACTGTATAACACTTCCATGTATCTATATAAATCTTTTAATACTTTTCTTCCACAGCATATTGGTAATATTTTCATGTATATTCTTCACATAAATTCTGGTATGTTTTAAAACCATCTAAATATTTCGTATTCGATAATATTATGTATTTCTAATGAGCACAGAAGCTCCATCTCACGTTATTAAAATTATGTTCATTTTACGCATGACTGGATTTTGAGCATGCGCACCGTTCAAAATATGAAATCAATAATTTCTTCAGAGGTGACCATAGGCGTCTCAAATTATTATTATCACATAAAATATTGATTTTAAAATTAAATGTTGTAAGTAAAGTGTTTCTTTTATTTAAATATAGGTAATACGTTTTGAATGCCAGGACTCGAAGAGTAGAAGGGGTTTCATGCTCCCGAATTATTAAAATAAAATAAATTACAAAACAATATAATAATAACCAACTGAGCTAGCCAAATCTAAATAAAAATTCTAAATATAAAATTATAATCATCTAAATTCCACAATAATAAAAGTAAGTATATACAAGTCAATTATTGTAATAATATATATATATATATATATATATATATATATAAGATGTACGAATAGTGCGTGACATATAAACAATAAGTAACGAATATATTAGTGAGTATTGCACGCAATTAGAAGGAGGGTAATATTACTGACGCAAATGTTGTGTTTGACTATCCTGCTGAATTCTGTTATATTTTCTCATGTTTCATTCACCAACTTTGCTCCCATGTTTCACATCTTTTCTTGGTTCTACCGTACCGATGACGGCTAATGAGCCAGAAACATGCATGTCTACGGTTACCACTTTTTTCAGTAGCCCCTCCTTCTAATTGCGTGCAATACCCACTAATATATTCGTTACTTATTATATATATATATATATATATACATTTGGAAAACATTCCTTCAATTAATGTTCTGCTTGGTAAACTTACCATATACTATACTTTACATTTAAACCAACATCAAATGAAGTTTGTCCGTTGAATATGACATATTAGAAGATTGAGAATAGTGCAATTGGTACCTTTTTGCAGTTAACATTAATATCTACTAAACGTTTGTTTCTGTATATGTATACAAATAAGTGTCTGAATAATCTTTACTTACAAAATGTGAACTGTTTTCAAACAACTGTTAAATTTGAATGTCTTTTCTACTGTATGAATATTCACGTGTCCTCACATATCCTTTATGTGCAAACAATTTCAAACAAATGTCTCATCTCCTATATGTGTAAGTAAATGTTCATTCAGGTGACTACTGCTTGAAAACTATTTCAAGCAAAAGTCACACTTAAATGGCTTATCTCCTATATGGATACGCAAATGTCTTTTTAATATTCTTCTTGCGCAAATGATTTAGAACAAATGTCACATTTCTCCCGTGTGAATATACCTTTAAATGTTCTTTTCACGGAAATTATTTCAAACAAATATCACATTTCAATGGGTTTCTCCTGTATGAATACGCAAATATTGATTCAACTGACTACTACTTGAAAACGAGTTCAAACAAATGTCATATTTGCTTGGCTTATCTCCTGTATGATTACGAAAATGTGTCTTTAAATAGTCTTTTTGCGTAAATGACTTCAAACAAATGTCACATTTGATGGCTTTTATTCAAATGTTTATTTAAACTATATTTTTGTGAAAAGTTTTTTAAACAAAAGTCACATTTGAATGGTTTCTCTCCTGTATGCATGCGCGAATGTCTCTTTAAATGTTCATTTTGGTGAAATGATTTCAAACAAATACCACATTTAAATGGCTTATCTCCTGTATGAATACGCAAATGTCTCTTTAAATGTCCATTTTGGTGAAATGATTTCAAACAAATACCACATTTGAATGGCTTATCTCCTGTATGAATACGCAAATGTCTCTTTAAACTTCCTGAAAAGGATTTCAAACAAATGTTACACTTGAATGGCTTTTCTCCTGTGTGAGTACGAATATGTGAATTTACACTATGTTTATCTGAAAAAGTTTTCGAACAAATGTCACATTTGAATGGCTTTTCTCCTGTATGAGTACGCAAATGTTTATTCAGGTGATAACTTCTAGAAAACGATTTCAAACAAATGTTACATTTGAATGGCTTATTTCCTGTATGAGTATTCAAATGTTTCTTTAAACTTCCTGAAAATGATTTCAAACATAAGTCACATTGGATTGGCTGTTCTCCTGTTTGTCTGTCCAAATGATTCCTTAAATATCGTTTTACCGGAAATGATTTCAAACAAATGTCACATTTGAATGGCTTATCACCTGTATCAGTACCCAAATGTCCCGTTAAACATCCTTTAGACGAAAATGATTTCAAACAAATATCACATTTGATTGGTTTTTCTCCTGTATGAGTACGCAAATGTTGGTTCAAGGCACTACTTGTTGAGAACGATTTTGAACAAATGTCACATTTGAATGGCTTATCTCCTGTATGAATACGCAAATGTCTCTTTAAGTGTTGTTTTAGCCGAAATGATTTCAAACAAATATCACATTTAAATGGTTTTTCTTCCGTGTGAGTACGCAAATGTCTTCTCAAATTTCCTTTTCGTTGAAATGATTTTGAACATATGTTACATTTGAATAACTTTTCACACGGTTGACAAATCATATGTCTTCTTAAACCTGAGTAATATGGAAACGATTTGTTGCAAATGTCACACTTGAATGGATTTTCTCCTGTGTGGGTATGCAAATGTCTGTTCAAGTTAATTCTCCTTAAAAACGATTTCAAACAAATGTCACATTGGAATGGTTTTTTTGTTATATGATTTAAATTATTTTTTTGAGAACATTTCGAGCAAATGTCACAATTTAAAGACTTTTTCTTAATATTAGAGCAATTACATTTAATGCCCCTAATAACCTCATCAACACGTACAGTTTCATCTTTTACATCCTTTTCAAGATTTCTCCTCTTTGTGTTACCTACATTGGGAAATTTCGTCCTATATAATAACTTCTTTCGTTTTATACAATGATTTGATGAAGAGTGGAAATGAAATTCTACTTGATTCGTGTACAAATTTCCACAAAAGCCGCATGTCATGAAACCAGCTAAAACTTTTGGTTTATCACATTTTCCATTATTTAATAGTCCTGTAAAAAGAAAATTTTAATTAGATTTCCAGGGAATTCAAACTAAGGAAAAAATGAAAAATTCTACATAAAATACTCTGTGAACGTATGCATATTTTACATGCTGGGTAAAAATGAATGAAAAATATCTTGTTATGATTCAGATATACAAAAAATTTACTGTGTGACATCGAAAACAGTTTCACAAAATTACCATTTCAGTATCGTTTTTGGTATCTTTTTATACAGTTAGATGCACTGTTTAAGTAATATCCAGTGTTGCCAACAAAGTGAAAAAACCACTAAAAATGGTGGTTTCGACTCCCTTGTTAACGGGTAAATATTGGTTTTAGTGGCTAGTGATTTCATTTGTTTTATTTAGCGAGAACATAAGACTTTCTACCACTAAATCATATCAAAAATAATACTCTATTTTTCAGAAGTTTCACTGTACAGGCAACATAGTCCAGTCAATCCAGGGCTTTGGTAGAGAAAGATAGTCATATAAGAGGAAATAGAAAAGAATGTCAAGTTTTGTCTCTATCACCGACCAAGCATTTTTGCATGGGTATATGCACACTTCAAGCATAGTAATATAATCAACCTCCATATCGACGTCATTATATGTCTGTCTCTAAAACACTTGATAAAAATTCTGTGTTCCACAGGGCAATAAAAGCTTGTCACAAAAATATATTTTTGTTAAAACTTATTTTTAAGTATATTTTCAGATTAAATGAAAAAAATTTAAAAATACATGATTTTTTTCTTCAATTCATGTATATTAATCTCAAACAGGTTCTTATTGATTGGTTTTCTGGTGATTTGAAACATTCTATTTAGTGGATTTTTGTTGGTTTTAGGAATAAAATTTTGTGGATTAGAAGAAAAAAGTTGGCTTCCCTGTTAATTGCTTCACATTGTATTGTACACAACACGTTTATGAACATTTAAATTTAAAAATTCTGTCTACTGTCACTTGTATATGTAAGGGTTACCAACATAAATAAATAAGCACAAAAATCCCCAATTGCAATTTCATTTTTATTAAAAACATTGTTGCACGTTCATTATAAAAAATATTATGTAGAACTCGTGCTTTGTGTAACTCACCGCTTCGCGTTCCGTTACGCAAATCGCGCTCGTACTAGAAAATGAGTCCCTGTTAATTGCTGACAGACGGACATTTATAGGTGACTTGAACATTTTCTCTGTAATTTTTCACATTGTATTGTACACACCACGTTTATGAACATTTAAATTTAAAAATTCTGTCTACTGTCACTTGTATATGTGAGGGTTACCAACATAAATAAATAAGCACAAAAATCCCCAATTGCAATTTTATTTTTATTAAAATGTTGCATGTTCATTATAAAAAATATTTTGTAGAACTCGTGCTTTGTGTAACTCACCACTTCGCGTTCCGTTACGCAAATCGCGCTCGTACTAGAAAATGAGTCATTGTGATACTTCTTTCACAATATACTATTGGAGTACATCGTACACTACTAAAATTTTTTATAAAATAATGTTTTGAATAAGAGCTTTTGTTAATGAGACCTTAAAATGTTGGGAGCCATACACAGTGCTTATTTGGAATCAGTCTATTTTAAATATTTTAGAAGTTGTTACAATAAACAAAAGCAAAGCAGATCAATTTTTGTAAGAGATATTAATTCAACACTTGTAATGTGAATTTTCCATCAACCTTCTACTCCATATCTTTGACATGTGTTATAAAGAATTACATAATTCATTCAATAGATCTATTATATCTTGCCTTTATAAATTTAACTAACTGTTTCTAAATAATTCCACTATATAATGAGAAAATTATTAGGATTTTCTTGTCATATAGTGGGATTATTTAGAAACAGTTAGTTTCGTTTATAAGAGTAACATGACTAGATTCCACAAAGTAAGGGTTGGAACAGTAAATTCTATTATATCTTTGTTCAATTAAGTTTTTCTTTTATAATTAAAGACTACTGTTGTACTCGTAGCATACACGAAGTTTGGAATAAAATGACTAAACTTTTCAAATACATCTTGTATGGGGGTGATTTATGTGTTAAATGTTATCTATAATCTTGTCAGATATTGGTTCAACTTGGCAAGAATAAGTACAACTGCGAGATGCGCAAACTTTATGATGGAATGGGTAAACTATGAACGTGTAGGAATCTGACATCAGACGGGCTGCAGTTTGGAAAACGTTGCCAAATCTAGTAAAATTTCTTGATTTAATATAATTTATTCGCCAACGTATTCATTAGATTGATGAAAATAAGAAGCAATAATTGGCAAGAGTAGTAAAGTATGTTTCAACATAAATATTTTGTCTTGACTTATAAGAGGATTGATCAGTAAACACGATAACAAATGGGAAAAATCCGTATTAAGAATTTAATAGCCAAACACAATAGTGCAGTGTGGTATTTATAGTTTATTCATACATGCGACGGAGTAATAAATCTTTGTTGCCCTTGCGAAATCAATATAGGATGAACCTTCCAAGTAATATTAAAATATTATCGTGAACATTATTTTTTTTCCATTTAAGTGTCGGACAGGTAGCTTCACTTTTCTATAGTCAGGAGATTGAAGATTGAGTTATTGAGGTAGTCAGTGTCGTGGGCTAATATGCAACCACCGAAATATGCCGAATTTTTATTTCGAATATTAAAGGTTAAACTTATATTGAGCCACAGATAAACTGAAATGTAAACTAAGCACGTATTTTTGAAAATAATGTGTTGAATGATGCATTGATTTAGTATAATTGTACACAGAATGCTTGCAACTAAGTAAAATTTAAAAATTATTCTGCTAAAAGGCAAGTAGTATTGACAATGAGTAACAAAATTTTTTGAATACAAATAGTTGCGTAATATTATCTTAATATGGTGTTGAAAGGGTTAACATGCGTCAGACTCGGAGAAAGAACAATTATTGACGTTAATAATGACTGGTTCACCAATTAGTACATCAAAAATATTGTCAATCTTCCACACCACATAGACGACTCTTCTTTGATGACATGTTCGATGCATTTCTTCCAGTTGTCGCTTTTCACATCAAATACGTTCAAACAATAGTTTTACGTCATTAAGTTTAGACGATGCATTTTTTTGCGCAACTGCCCCTTTTATTTGCGCCCATATTAATTCAATAGGATTTAGTTCATAATAGTACAGGGGCAGTCAAAGCACTGATAGGCTACGTAATGTTGCCATTTCGTCCACAACATACACTTTAAATATGTCTTTGTGCATCTTCGCACCATCTGCCAATTTTAGTGCGTCATTAGGAAATGTAATATTTTTTAATTAAGCCAACCGTAAAGTTCTGATTTACGCCAACAACATGTTGGGGTTTAACCTTGAATGGGAACTTGCGTTATCCACTACAATAATGAAACCTTTAGGAATAAGATTTGCCATTTGCACAAACCGTTCCTCAAAAACATCTCTGGTCATACCCTCCTGGTAGTCACATGTACGATTTGAAACAAAAGTTAGAGGTCAACAAAACCTGAGCTTCAAATGAGCAAGATGATTAGTATTTGCCCTTTACCTGATGGTGGATATAGACCTGTAGATTAACCGTCCAGGTACGCTTGTAACTTGCCAATATTTTGCAATCATGTAACCCGCATTTATCCACGTTTCATCTAAATAAAATATTTGTCGGTTCTCTCTTCTAGGTTGCCGAATTTTTCGTAAATATTGTCTTCTCCAGGAAACTATCTCCGTTTTGTCTATTAAGATAGATTTTCTGGTATGTTTTGCATATCTAAATCCCACTTCTTTTAATGATTTTCACAACGTCGTTCTGCAAAGTTGTGGATAATTATTGTCTTCTTGAACAGATAGCAGAATTTCGGCCAGAGTAGGGATTTTTTTTAAATAAAAAGCGTGAACTTTACGTCTTAGTCTCATTTTCAGTGCCTCTGTCCTTTCTCCGTACTCCATTATTACCTGCACAATACTTGGTACTATCACGCAACTCTACCCACAGAGAGCAAATTTTATATCGGAAAGATTCATTCTTAAACTGATATTAAGTGCGCTTATGTCAATTTATCGATTTATTGCTCCGCCGGATTTATGAATAAAGTATTGTTAATCACACACTATTGTGCTCCGTTTTTAAATAATTTCCGGACATTGAAAAATATAATTTAGACGAAAAATGTTGAAATGTACCTTATCATCTTCACCATATTGTACCTATTTAAAAATTTTATAAACGCACAAATTATATATTACTTTTAATATTTTTTTTTGCTATTTAGTAAATAAATAAACAAATAGTAGTATAAATATAATAATAATTTCATTTGGATGTAGAATAATTGTGACTTCTTAAATAGAGATTAACTACCTGTGGTTAAGATTAACGATGTGCCGAGTCGCTATTTTGGTGGGTCGAGTCGACTCGATGTTTTGTTCTTCTTGACATATATGTCATTAATTTTAGATTGATATGCAAGATTTGTGTAGTCACAATAATTATTTGTATTAAAAGCAATTATATACATTTTTTTTTTTTTTTTTTTTATTTTACCGCATCAACCTCGAGGGTTATGAGCGGGGTTTCAAAAAAAACATACAATAGGTACTTATAGTCAAAAAACATACAATAGGTACTTATATTTTATGATAAAAATTGGAGTCTTTCAGAAATTTGAGCACTTTTTCAGTTTTCACTTAACGCGCGGTTCATGTTAGACGGAATGTTGTTAACTGTTCTTGTAACACTTAAATTTGTACAATCCAATAATATATGTTTTGTGGTTAGAGGCACATGACACGTAAAACACTGCTTTGGTGGTTCTTGATTTAACAAATGCTGGTGTGTGAGGGCTGAAATGTCCTATTCTTAACCTGTTTAAAACAACCTGGTTTAGGAAGCTTATTTCCTTTGAGGTAAGTTTCTTGCAGGCCAAGTATTAACGGTGACAATTCATTAATTAAGAGTTGTATGTTCGGTAGGTGGGTGTAAAAACCATTTAGGTTCCACTGAAGAATAAAATTTGAGTAAGCCATTACTTTATCTTGAAAAACCAGAGTGAGAAGAGATATCGCTTTCTTCGTCTGTTGATGTTAGGTCAGCTTCTTCCGTCAATTTTTTCTTAATCCTTGTTATATTATTTTTTACAGATGTGTTATCGATGTTTTTATGAACGAATGTAAGTAGATTTTTCAGATTGTGTAAGTCGTTGGTGTAATTTTTTGCTATGCTTGCAGCATGCTTAGACCCAGATGCATTTACTATAAAATCACATAATTCGGTAAAGTTCATAAAATTTGGTGGTTTGAAAGTAACTAGGAGATCTTTTATAGGTTCTAAAAGGTGAGTTAATTCTTCTGCGTTTTTCTTAGTTTTACATTTTTTTGAAGATTTCGGACGTCTAAAAGATTCTTCATCAGGTTTTTGGTTTTCTAAATCAGGTGAAGTAGAGATTTGACGTTTACAAGCTGCAGAAATCGTCTTAGTTTGTTCAGATTCGTTAGGAATGTCAAGTGATAAATTTGATTGCCTTTGCGATTGCTCTGGGGATTTGGTAGTTTCAAGTGATGTGTTTGATGGCTTATCTAATGGATTAAAATCTGGCTCCATATCTAGATTTGTTATACTTATATGGTCGTTAGAGCATTCCCTTACGTTAGGAACCATGAGGTTATCTTGATTAGAAATGCAGCTTGAATGTGAATGTGCAAGAGTAGGGATATCTGTTGGTTTAACTTTATTTGTGGATACTGGAGATTTGGGAGTTGAGTCCAGTAATACCATATTTGGAAGTAATTTAGAGTGAGAACAATTATTTGCAGTGTGACCAGGTTGTTTACAAGTAAAACAGACATTGTCTAAAGATAGGAATATTCGGTAAGATGTATTATCATAATTGAAGTCCAGAAATTCAGGTATTATGATTTGATCAGGAGGAGAGATGTAAATATGTCTACGAAAACTATAAATGTGTTTATATTCCGGATTTTGTGTGCCAATCTTAAGGAAATTCAATCGAGTTTCCAAATTCAGTCCCATATTAACAAGCTCAGCTTCAATGATGTTATGTGGTACGGAGGGACACACATTTGAAATAATCAATCGTATGTTTGGGTTTAGTAATCTTCGTGCTTGAATACGTTGATGGTTAACTGTGATAATTCCATTATTAGTAGATACGAAGTCGTTAACAATTTTTTCATTGGTGAGGTAAATACATATTCTATTGTTAGAAATCCGAGAAGCGAACAAAATATTTTTTGGCGTAATTATATCTCCCACCGCATATATATATTCTTCCAATTTTGTATTGTCCAGTGCATTAAATACAATTGCTTGCTGTTTTTTGGGGAAGGTTGAATTGCTTTGGCTGGCTATATATGAATAAGGCAGTGATGATGTGCTTGCTATGTTCTGAACTCCCCCATTTGAAGTTCCTAACGGCGGATATTCATCCATTTTTAAGTAATGACATGGACCTGCCTGTTAAGTGCGGCCCTGTCTTCCTTTGGAATTTACAGATAACCGATGGTAATTAGGTATGGAAATGTATATATTTATGACTATGTGACGATACAAAAAGTTTTTGTTTTACCTTGTAAATGTTCTTGTTTGTTTTGGTTCACTTTGAAATATACACTAATTACTTTTTAACTACTAATTAAATCGTTTCGGAGCGCACAACTGTTCTGTACAAAGGTTCGACACCGACTGAATTATATACATTATTTTCGCAAATATAGGATAAAAAAATCATCGTGTATTTGTTACAGTTGGAAGACAATACGAGATTAAATATACCAAAACATTGGTCCCTCGAGTAGGATATTTTGGTTAAACCGGTGAATGGAATTTAACTCATCGGCTGGTAGCGGAGCACGTAGTTTTAATATATAAAAGTTGGGAGCCCGTTCCTAGTGTGGTAATTCATTGGATGGTGGTGAATCAATTCCTTGTTTATAATCCTGGTTATCTGGTTAGTTTTTTATACTGATTTTTTCCGTTGTGAGCAAAACATAATATAATCATGGCAGAAATAAATTTACTAATACGAAAAAGAGGTGGTGTCAAATCAAAATTAACGTCATTTGTTAAATTTGGGGATGAAACGATAGAAATTGATGAAGATATTTTAATAGAACTCGGAAGCAGGTTAGAAAGAGCATATACTTTGATAGATGAATATGATGCTATCCAAATTGAAATGCTTTCACTTGAAATTGATGAAGATATTAATGAAGGGTTAGATGATCGAATGTAATTTGAAGCTTCGTATTATGCTGAAATTGGTCTAGCGAAAGAGATTTTAATGAAAAAATCTGTTGGGCAAGAAAAATCAATGTCAAATTTTGTGTAACATGTTAAAAGTGAAAGTAATTCATTTGCAGTAGCTCTTCAAGCTAAGCCTAAATTACCATACATTCCTGTTTCTAAATTTAACGGTAACATAGATCATTGGTTAGAGTTTAAGGGTACTTTTGAATCTTTGGTTTATAATAATAATGCAATATCTTCTGTCAAGAAATACCATTTTTTAAAGCAAGCGTTACAAGGTGAACCGGTAAAAATGAGAAAAATTACAGCTGAAAATTATAATGTTGTATGGAAACGTCACTGTGATCGATATGATGACAAACCATTATTAGTTGGACATCATTTAGATACAATTTTAATGTTTCGGGTGTTAAAGAAAGATTCTGCGTCAAATTTACGGAACATATTAGATACTATCATTGAAAACTTGTTAGCATTGGAAAACTTAATGTTGATATTACAACATAGAATCCAGTATTTGTACATTTAATGGGGCAAAAATTAGACCAGCAGAAATTTAGTGAATGGGAGCTACTTAAGAACAGTTTAAAACTTTGGAGTAATAGGGTAGATCCATTAAAACACCTTGAGCGTGTACGTGTACTTTTGAAAATAGAAATTTTAAATAGAATAATAATAATAAAATAACGGAGGTTCGTTCCGGCAACCAATTCAGGACGTATTTTATTTCGGTGTTCCGAAAAAGTGGAATTTCTAAGTTAAATAGTGATTTTTGGGTAAATTACTATATTAATATTGTAATGTTTTTCTAATTTATTTAAACAGTAAATGGGTGGGATAAACTTCAAACACACGGTATGGCTACTTACGAATATATTTAAACACTAAACTACTCACAAACACTTAATTTATATATACTTAACTAATCACTTATTATATACACAGTATATTCACTTAAACTAATTTATATGAACAGTTCACTAATTTATATTCATTATTTACTTGTTTATCTCACGATGTCAAATTATCAACTAACTTTTCCTGATCGGTCCCTTATATATTAAAGCCTTTTTTACTAGAAAATTCCGGACTGTGGCTTACACAAAAACAATTGGCTTTCTGGCATTTTCTAGATAAGACTGGTCACAAAAACAATGATAAGATAAGATAGTCACAATTCGTAAACAATTATAAGAAACCCTGCGCATCCGCCACAATTTTAACTTTCATACCTGGCTTAGACAGAGTCGGATTTAGGGACTATACCAGTGTGCTGTTTCGTAACAATATGGTTAGTGCTTTTGTGCAAACTATCATCATTTGGCAGTAAACTGTATACTTCAGAATAACGTAGTTTTTAAAACTGAAACTCAACCCAGGGGGGTACTGAAGCGCCTGGGCCTTCTTCATTAGTTCACCTTAAATGTCAATTAATATGTCATACTTTTATATAGTTGCTCAACCAAAATATCCTTCTAGAAATCATGGAATTATAATCAGCTCAATTGATGGTGCTAGTATTTAAGATTATTTAATTCCTCTAGAACAAATCGTACAAAGTAAAAATATAACCCATATTTCAAAATTAAGTTAAAATCGGGTATGCGTTTATCTCTCAAGTACGCAACTGGTACATGACTTAATTAACAATCATGGATCCATAAAAGATCTTAACCAAACTTTATGTGCTCGACGGCTATTCACACCAGCCGAAAGACTTCTTCTGTCCAATGTTTGTCCTTCGATGCCAATGAAATTCTTATTGATGAAGTAAAAAATCTTGGTCTAAATTTAGTCTCTCCATTAACGTCTCTTCGAATATTTTGAGTTTTAGACTGCATTGACAATTTACATCTAAATTTATTAAATGATGGCAGACCTACAAGATTCAATATAAATCTTCCTGCATTGACCAAACTCTATGTGACCCAAACTTAACAACTTCTCTATTATGGGATTATTATACTTCACATATGGAAGTGATCATTATCCAATAATTATTAATAGTAGTTGCACTCCGCCGGACAACTCCAATAACTTGAGCAAATGGAAAGTTCACACAGGAAATTAGAGCGCCTTTTCCAATGCTATAGAAGAAAGTATGAGTCAACTAGTTATTTCTTTATAAATTCAATCAAATTATAATAACAAATGCGGAAAAACATATAGGAAAGACCAAGTTTGTCTCAGGGTGCCAACCGTTCCTTGATGGAAAGCCGAATGCGAAAAAGCAATAACTGATAGTAAATCAGCCCTGAACCGACAAAAAACGTAAATCGGCTCAAAATAAAATAGAGTTTAAAAACTGAAGTCATTTGCACAGTTAATAGTAAAATCGGTAAAAAATAAGTGTTGGCAAAGCTATGTGTATGGAATAAATAGCTCTACCCCAGCCAGTCACGTATGAAATAAAATTAGGAAAATTTCTGGAATACCCACTTCATCAAACATTAAAAGATGAAGAAAATATACCAATATTATAACATATGGAAAAGATCATTATCCAATAATTATTAATACTAGTTGCACTCCGCCGGATAACTCCAATAACTTGAGCAAATGGAAAGTTCACACAGGAAATTGGAACGCCTTTTCCAATACTATAGAAGAAAGTATGAATCAATTGGTTATTTCTTCTGATATTAACAATACGCTTTATCACTTCAATCAAATTATAATAGCAAGTGCGGAAAAACATATTGGAAAGACCAAATTTGTCTCAGAGCGCCAACCGGTTCCTTGATGGAACGCCGAATGCGAAAAAGCCCTGAACAGACACATGAAACATAAATCGGCTGAAAATAAAATCGAGTTTGAAGGCATTTGCACAGTTAACAGTAAAATCAGCAAAAAAGAAGTGTTGGAAAAACTTTGTGTCTGGAATAAATAGATCCACCCCAACCAGTTACGTATGGAATAAAATTAGGAAAATTTCTGAAATGCCCACTTAATCAAACACTAAAAGATGAAGAAAAGATGCCAATATTATAACATCTGCTTCGGAAATAGCTAGTACCTTATCAAAAGTATACAAGAAACATTCCTCTGATGAAAGTTACAAAGATAGCTTTACCAGACACAAGCTCTTACTTGAAGAAGTTATATGATACGAAGAACAACAATTGTATGAATTACCCAATAACTCTCGAGGAATTGAACAGTTATCTTAATGAACTGAAAGAGAGTAGTCCTGGAACAGATGACATACATACATAAGAAGTGGCAAATATCGACTAATGCTGGAGTCATACAGACCAATATCTTTAACATGTGCCATGTGCAAGGTTTTTGAAAAGATTGTGAATAACCGCTTATTATGGCATCTCGAAAAAAATGACTTAATAGCACCAGAACAAAACTGTTTTGGAAAAAATCGTTCGGCAGTGGAAAATATATTACGATTTAAAAAATAAGATACATGAAGCGTTATCTACTAAACAAAAATGTATGGTAATATTTTTTGACCTAAAACACGCATTTGACATCGCATGGAAATATAACATAATAAAGACACTTCATACTTGGAACATTAAAGGAAATTGTTTATCTTTCAGAGAACTTGCTTAAGAACAGAAATTTCTAAGTGCGAGTTAATAATTGTTTCTCTAATTCTACTATTCAGGAAAATGGAGTGCCTCAGGGTTCTGTATTAAATCCGACTCTTTTTATAATTGCAATTATGAATACCATCAAAGCCATCTATAAACCGATTAAAGTACATTTGTATGCACATGATCTGGTTATATGTATTAAAGAAAAAGGTTGAATATCATGTCACAAATCCTTCAGACCACATTAACCAAACTAGAACTTCGGTCCAGTGATGTTGGATTTAAATTTTCTGTCTCCAAACCGTCTGGTATGATTTTCTCATCAAGAACTGATCAAAAGCCCAAACTAAAGTTTTACGACTCGCACTTACAATTTAAACCACATGTGAAATTCCTAGGTGCAATATTTGATGAAAATTGAACTTGGAAACAACATATAAAACAACTAATATTGTCATGTAATAAAAACTAAACGTATTAAAAATCCTATCCAACAAATACTGAGGAACGGATCAAACTACTCTGCTTAATGTGTACAGATCTTTAATCAGAACAAAAATTTACTTTTCATCTGTAGCCTACGCTTCTGCAAGTAGGTCAGCCTTAAAAAACTCCCAGATGTCGTTCATAACAACGCCTTAAGGACTTCTTTGAGAACCTTTAGAACTACACCAGTACAAAGTATGTATGTGGAATCTGGGGAACCATCTCTTCAAATCGTCGGATGCAGTTGACACTTACAAATGTAGCAGCCATTACACAAGATACTACAAGACCTATCCATCTCCAAGCTGTTCGAGATCAACAGAGAGGACAAAAATAATCAATTTACCAACAGAAAACCATACCACGAACGATTACGACTTACGCTGAAAAGCCTTAATCTGCATGATCACCATACATTTTCTAATGCAATATCCTACCCTCCTCCTTGGACACTTAAACCTTAACATTGCAATACTCAACTCCTAAGCTATAAAAAATGAGACAAATAACTCTATAATCAAACATATATTTATGGAAATTACTGATCACTGTTTTGAAGGTTATTCTCACAATTATTCAGATACTTCTAAATCCAATATCTGAGTAGTAAGTGCTTTTGTTAATCTCAGAAATTAGTTTCTGTTTAAACTTCCAATGTCCTGCAGTATATTTTCCGCATAACTGTATAAACTATATGAATGACTTAAGCATAGAAACAGCTTAAAACTTAACAATTACTTGATACTCACGGATTCTTGAAGTTCTCTTTCGTCAATCCAGCATTTATATCCATGCATGCGACTAATTTTTAATATAAAAAAATAATAATGTAACTAAAAAATCTATTTGCACTGAGACTGAAAGCTTTTGTTATTACTGTAAAGGTAAACACCATACACTTTTGCACTATACTAATAAAGATAGAGTAGGCAATCAAAGGGTAAGTGATACAAATGCAAAATGCAGGTGGAAGTAGTTTGCATGCTGTGGTATGCAATGGTAAAAGCTCAGTTACTCAATCGATGCATGTAAAATCGGTGTTGTTAGGAAACGGAAATGAAGTACCGGAAGAAGTTCTGTTGTCAATAGTAACGTTAATTTTTGCAACTTGAAAGTTACTTCCTAATCACGTTATAGTACTTACTCAGTTTTTAATTATAAATCAAGCTCGGAGGTATTTTTCATAATATCTTTTATTTATAATCATAATTTCACAATTTCACATAATACATCTTGTTTTACTTTTCCTCACACCCTGTACCCGCAATTGGTCTTAATGGCTCCAGAAAGAGATAAGATCTTACTATTATTATGTTTATAATGTGTCACCTACCTTTGCTTGTGTTTTCCTTCCCTACTATTTGAGTTTCTGGACGTAAAACCTTCATCTTAGTATCCTTGTAAATTCGTATTCCCAGGTTGACAGACACTATGCCCATATAGTTTTGCAGGGGGCATTTTTATTGTCTTTTGTTGTAGTACTTTGATCTCTGTTTACAAGTAGGTTTGTTATTTTCTATCTGTAGGCTGTCATGTGCTTATGTCAAACCAGTCTTCTTAAATTTTAGGGCCTTGGTTTCGATATGTTGCCAACTATTTTGCTACTTTTCAACTGAGATTGAATTGTATATTTTCTGTTTTTACTGTCTGATGTGATATTCAGCATTGTCTTTTAGTAATTCACAATATCGGGTTGGTAGATCGACAAACTAAGTTTATTCTCAAAGGTTATTATTTAATATTTTATTTTTAACTCCAAGCTAGACAGTCTGCTACGCATATGATGGTTTAACAGGTCGCTTAAGGTGTCAGCGTTCATAGGATCGTTCTGTATATCCTTGTCTTGCACGAATCGGCAGTGTTTCATAAGGAGATAGATATACATTCTGTATGTCTTGGCTAATAGAAGTATTTGAAAAGCCGTATGTCTTGGATAATAAAAGTATTCAAGTATTTTGCTTTTGATATGTTGTGTTTATTTTATTCATTTTGGCATCGAGTATTAATTTGTTCACCATGTGAGTGACAATTTAGGGTTGTGGTTCCTTGAGAATCGTGGGCCCCATCTCAGTGTGGTGCATGTGGTACTTTCCCTTTTGAAGATTGTTATTCTTTACCCATTTTGGGGATTTGGAGAAGTACTCATCCGGTCTTTCTGGTACTTGGTTTTTGAATTTGAACTGCTGGAACTGCAGGATTGGATTTTGTCACCGGTACACCGCTTATTTTATAGGGATCACCCCCGAGAGACTGGTAGCCCTATATTGACTAACCTCACTAATTTATACTTTCCTGCTGATTTATATTTACCTGGATGTGTCTTTCATTAGCAAACGGCTGAGAACATTAAAGAGAATCTCTCTAGAGGGTTCTTGTAACGGGTTCGGATAGTTGAGAGGTTCCCTGAATGCTTAAGCTAAGAGTACCCTGAGGACAGAGTGATCAATCAACTGTTTCCTGGATAAGAAGCTGTGACTGCTATACCGCTTAACTTAGTTTATTCCCATTGTAAATTTTTTTAAGTCTATTTACATTTAAAAGGTGTGTGCACCTATTTTCTTTATTTTTTTTTATAAAACTTCTTGGACATACAAGCTTATGCAAGTACTTAGTATAAAGGTGAGCTACAGCTACCTATACTGTAAACCCGTTGTGCACACATCCGGGAAACTGGATAGACCCACTTGCTGGTTCAACTTTAAAATATTTTTTTACTTCATTAAAATGTTATGTACTATTCTGGTTTGAAACAATAGTTCACTGTCATTCTTCATATTTTTAATTTTGGGTAGAGTAAATTCAGGTCATATTTTTATTTTTGTGTAGAGTAAGTTCATATTCCAATTAAACAATAATTAACATTCTCATTACAATTTTAATTACAATCTATTTTTATTTACAACCAGGTATTATGAGCTGTTATTTAGTTACCCTCCCATTGATTGGTTGTGTTAAATTGGTACCAGATAATCAGGTATAGTACAAATTTTTTATTCTGTTGGTCAACATCAATTTAGTTGGCTCTGCAAGATTCTAATCAAACATCTGTGCCTAGCGGTGAGAATCCTGTGGCGCGTTCTACAATTTTCGAGTATAGGTATTTGTGTACCCCACCCTTCTCCCCTGTCTAAAAGCTAGTGACGGGCCACTGTCTGCACATTTTTATATGATCAAACAGAATAATGTAGTCTTGAGAAAGCCTGGTCTCGATATCCAACGAAATACATCAGTGCCACCTCAAGTATAAGATTATATTTGGTTTCCTTAGTTTAATTTCGCCTAACGTAAATTAGCGCTACACAACAGCAATAGTTCAAATTATTGATAGCAATGATGGTCACAACCTAACTTAATAATTCTACATTTGGTAAATAAATTAAATTTAACGAAAGACTCGGATGATATTATGTTGTGTGTTATTAATAACATTCTTTCTTCAGTTGGACATCACTGCAAAGTTCTGTTAAGGTCACATCACACTGGTTACCACATAATAATTTCTTGTTTGAATGTGGATATAATAAGTGGTCTAATTCTCAATCAAGGTATACCAGTGTCTCAATTAGATATTCCAACAAATATAAATTTGGCTGATTCTGAATTTTTGAAACCAGGTAAAGTGGATTTATGACTGGGCGTAGACATTTTTTATGAAATTCTTTGTGTTGGTCAAACTCAATTGGGGCCAAAACTTCACAAAACTAAGTTAGGGTGGACAGTATCTGGAAACATGAGTTTTGGGGTTGAGATTATTTCAAACAATAATAAATGTCATTTAAATATGGTACAAATACACAATCAATATGAGAAACTTTGGCTTGTTGAACAAATACCTGGGGAAAGTTGTGGTAAATGATCTATCTCTAAATTAGGTTGCTCAAGAAAGCAAGCGTTAAAACAATTTTACCTGATAGAAAAGTGGTTAACAATAATTACTAAATTGCGTGAGATGTATAGCATTCATACAAGAGTACAAAGATTTAGGGCACTTGTCTGAAACCAAATACGATCCAAAAATGATTTCCTATTACCTTCCTCATCCTGGAGTGTTTAAGGATGATAGTACCACTATAAAACTTCGGGTAGTATTTAATGGCTCTGCAAGTTCTGATACCGGTGTTTCTTTAAATAATCTTCAATATAATAATGGTCCAAAACTTCAACAAGATTTAATGTCAATTTAGACAACATTCTGTAGTTGTATGCAGTAACGTATGGAACAAAATCTGCACTGTATCTGGCAATTAGGTGTTTGAAAGAATCGGGGTATCAGTGTCCATCAAAACATCCAATTGTGTCAAAAGTGATTATGAATTATTTTTATGTAGATGATACAACTGCCTGTGAGTCTTTGAAGAAGCGTAAGATTTATGCCAAAGGGTTGGTCAAGTACTGACACAAGATGGAATGGAATTAAGAAAGTGCGTTTCTCACATTCCAGAGATCCAATTAACGTTGGAAAGTTCTGATATGAATGATATATTGGTTCACTTTGGAGAGAAAGATCAAATAAAACATTGGGTTTGTATTGGCGTTATGTAGAAAATAAGTTGAAACATCATATTGATTTTTCTGTTGAAACAAAATAAAACATCAAACATGTTATGGTCTGAATTTAGAATAAAATTATTACTTACATTATTTATTAAATATCTTCTTTAATTTAAGAATCATTAAATAAATTTTGAATTGATATTTTAATAAATCCCAGTGAACAATGAAAATAGCATTGCTCATTCATTTCCTGTGGGTAATTATGGTTCGTCTTAATTTTTTCTTAATATGCATTCTTTTATTGACTGTTGTGGACTACTGATCTTGTATTACTTAATATTTTGGGACACTCTGTATAGCTAATAAATCTAAAAATACTTCGGTAATCTGTAAAACTCGTATCCCTTCTAAACGGCTGGATTCCGACTCGCCGAAATGGCTTCGCTACAAGAACGGTCTTGCTTTTTCACAACATGTATAATTATTTATTAAAGCGGCAATAAGGAAGAAGAATGTTGGAAATTTGGACGTACTTCGTTTGTTTCTCCATTGTGCTC
This sequence comes from Galeruca laticollis, assembly GCA_963921935.1. Lineage (NCBI taxonomy): Eukaryota > Metazoa > Arthropoda > Insecta > Coleoptera > Chrysomelidae > Galeruca > Galeruca laticollis. The sequence continues at coordinate 27,593,212 of OY998185.1, read as the reverse complement.
GTGAAGTTCACGTTTACCAACTGAAATAATTTAAAGCCTAGAATTTAATAGTTTTTATTAACGGACTTTTGGATATTTCGAATTTTAAAAACTTTTGATATTGTATGTATCATTGGTTTTGAAGCCATCTTCTCTTTGGAAACGACGAGAAGGAAGGTGTGTATTGTATGGGTTGGTTTCATTCTCATTCACCCTAATTAGAGGATAGAATTTGCACAAATTGTTTGGAAATCCGACTATTTTGAGGAGGCAATTAGTTTGGAAGTCGATTTTCCGCCGTTAAGGGATATTATTTTGCACTGGAACCACGATTCACTAAGATGGAATTAACTTTCTTTCAACACCTGCAAGGATTCGCCATTTTGTAAGCCTATTGGTGGAGGCTTTTGATTGATTAATTCCACGTGGCTGGATATTGGAAATTTGAGAACCCTCATTGGTAAATTGAGGTGAGTTATTTTTAGTTTTCACAAATTACAACTTTGTAAATGGTGAGATTGATTATTTCCTCTCCTTGTTGTAGGATTTTATTTGTAGTTTCCTACTTTTGTTTTATATTCCCGTCTATTTTGGGATATATTTTTGAGCCTCTTGATTATCGAGATTGGATTTTGTACTCGATTTCACACCTGGTTCGACCTGCTATGTACTAGCAGACATTATTCCCGGCCGATACGATCCCTGAAAATGTACCAGATATCTACTCCCGATTGTGACCCTGTGGACGTTTGGTTGGAACCCAAAACGTGCCATCCAGCAAAGTATAACAGAGAATTTAGTTTTTGCTGAATCACTTCTCAATAAAGACTTATATTACCGTTTTATGATTCTCATTATCACTCGTGATTATTAAGTGATTTTCTATTAGTTAAATCTACTAATATTAATTTGTATGTTAGTACAATTGAACATTTGCGGCTTGATTTGGGCTGGAATCCCATATCAAAGCATTGATAAGTGTGGTATTTACAATGTTTTAGATCATTATTCGGCTTGTGATACTTATAGATACAGGATACATACATGTAAAGCTCGTATGATCATACCACGCTATAACTCCTACTAAATCTATTACTATTTTGTTTTATACCTACGATATTTTTGTATTGGTAATTGATATTTGACTTATTTTCTTTTCTGTTTACTTGTAACAGGAGCGTCGTATTGCCGATTTCCTTATTAGCAATAAACGATTGGCTTGCACTAGTTGGACTATTTATTTATTTATATGTTAGTTGTGTACATATATTTTTCCGCGTTTTGGCTACTTCTATAACGTTTTTTACGATCGCCCTCAGCATTATAGTTTCTAAAATTCGGTGGCGCCTATTCACGGATTTGACTTGAGTATATGACCAAGGAAACAATAATACAAAGATATAGTTTAATCACTGTAATTCTTTTATTTAGCACGAGTAATCATCGGCGATAACGCCTTATATAAGCAGCGATTATTTATTTATTTTTGTACTCCAGCATTTCTCAATAGAAACTAGCTTGATATTTTTTTGACTATGAATAACGGGTACACCTACGATATTATTCGGATAGTTTATTCAGTATACTGTGAAAATTTTATTTTAGCAATGACTTGTAGTCTTTGAAAATTTTGTTACATTATATTTTCTCTCAAGAACACTAGTAACAATCGACTTTTTGGGTAAAGGTTAATTACATAATGGTTAATATATCCACTGTTAACCATAGCTAACCTTAATAATTGTTTAGTTGAGGTTAGGGTAACCCTAATGAGAGCTTAAGACTCTAATAAACGGTCGATTCTCTTTTAGAGGTGTCTTAGAATTTTAGAGCCCTTAGGCTTGGTTAGTCCATCAATTGTTTTAGCTAAATACTAATTTTGACAGAAAAATCTTAAATGGGACGTGTCATTGCCCGTCTATCCAGAAACTGAATGGAGAAAATGAAGGTATGAATTTGGATTTTTAAATAATGTATATACCAACAGGCATGGTAGAAAACCATGGATTTTCAGATGCTTCAATGACAGCATATGGGGCGTGTGTATATTTGAGGAGTGTCAGTATTGATGGAACATTTGCTGTACATTTATTGTATTCTAAAGTAAAAGTGGCACCTTTAAAATCACAAACAATTCCCAGACTTGAATTATGTGGGGCTCTTATTTTAGCTAACTTGGCATCAAAGGTGAAATGTGGTTTATCGGTAAAAACGGTAGTCATTCTTTTGGACTGATTCTTCCATAGTATTAACTTGGTTAAATACTGAACCCAATAAATTACAAGTATTTGTCGCAAATAGGGTTAATCAAATACAAACAATATCCTCTGTGTGTGATTGGAGACATGTTCATTCTGAACAGAACCTCGCTGATATGAGGTGTGCTTCCTTCAACTAATTAAGTCTGATAAGTGATTGTACCAGATTGGTTGATGATGCAAATGGAGAGTTGGCCTGAATCAACAACTGTCAGGAGTGAATTGAAAGTACCAGAACTCCGGTCTACCGGGTCCACATCAGTAGATGTGTACGTAGTTCGTCGCTGTTCGTCGGGATATTTATTGATGTGAAGGGGGTGAAGTACCAACCCGGCGCGTCTCCAGGTGGCGGATAAGAGAAGGGCCTCTGAGATGGGGAAATACCTGGGGCTCGTTGTGTCTAAAAACTCAACTGGCAGCCCTTGAATACCCTGCCGCGGACCAACTTTACCTGTCCCAACTGTAGTATCGTGGCTAAGGGATTGCACACAGGGTTACGATGCCGCGTGAAATTTCGAGCTTACCTCGAAATCACCTGTTATACCAATGTCTCCTGGCTGTCTGTGGTCAAGTCTCGCGGGCCAGTGGGATGGGGGAGGGGTCTTGGCTTTACTGCCCGGACCAAGAGGAGACAACCTCATTAAAACCCTAAAGTCAAGATGGGAAACCAAACCGAAGAATGCGTGGCTATATAGAAGAATAGTCCTTATTGGTTTCGACCTTGGAGCACCGGGGGGAACTCCATTGTATTGAACCCCTTACCTCTGCATGCGGGGCTCTGCAGCGGTGGACCGTAATGACCCTAGCTTCTCGTGGGACCATTTATGGACAGATAATGTAAAACTACCACCGGAAAAGTAGTGGAGAAAACCTCCACCTCTTCATCCGGGCACTTCACAGAGGGAAAAAAGGCACAAAGATCGTATGCCGTTCGACCTCCCAAAACCGGGAGAACCGGGCGGCATAGGCGACCCACTGAGGAAAGGCCTCAGTGGAGCAGTGGTGCGGAAATACCTGCGACTCCACAATCAGGGAATATCCCCTGAAGAGGCCAGGAAGCAGGTAATTCAGCGAACACCCTCCCCCCCCCGAAGGAACCACCAACCCAACGGGGAAGACAAAGCTTAAAAGAGGCCCGGAGCATATTACTCCTCCGCTGCGGCCTCTAAGCAAGAAATCAAAAACAGCTGCAACGGTAACCGGGCAAGCCACTGGTTACGCAGCAGCTGTCAAAACAGATAAGGCTTTTAGGGTGAGAGTAATGCCCAAGGACTATCCTGGGGTCATCCTGAAAGCAGAGCAGCTCTCCACACTGGAAGACACTCTGGTGGAAGAGCTGTGCCAGAGCAAAGAGGAGGGAATCCACTTCGCAGGTATCCATTTTCGTTGTGGAATGATACTGGTGAACTCTTGGGAAGGACTCGAATTGGTGGCTCGAGGTGGAGACGACATCCCAAAGCCGGTCACTATAATGATGTTCTTCCCAAGAAGCCACGACATGAAATTGGAGAAGATCCTCCAACTTGTCGAGGTTCAGAAGACAGGAGGTTGCGCGCTAAATTTCCGTTTTGGGCGTATCCCTGTCTCGGGGCTAGGAAAGAAAAAGAACCCCGCGAAGGATACAAAGGACATGGAGATACCCTCCACATCTGGAACATCTGTAAAAGGGGAAAAGGGCGAAAACTTGACCTTGGGTAAGCCCGAGATCTCCTCCGGCTCTGCTGTGGTGACTGGGGATGCGGAGATCGCCTCTGCATCCCGAGAAACTGGGCAGAGCAACCTTGTGGGTCGAGAGTCTGACTCTAAATCAAGAAACCTGCTCGATTACCGAGAGATATACTGCCATGGTGGACGAGGAGGGTCAGGGAGAGACAAAAGAGGGGAATGAATAGAGGCTGAGGAACTCGGCCTCTTTCATCCATAATAATTCACCTTCTCGTTCACGAATGTAGCTCAGATTAACCTGCATCACGCGAAGGGGGCTTCAGCCGTGATTGCTAAGAACCATGGATCAACAAAGAAGGCCAAGTCAAAGGGTTGGCATGCAAGGATTCCAAATTGATTTATGATCAAAGGCAAGTATCTCCGCGTGCCTATGTAATCATAAGAAATAACATGAGATATATTTGTGTTTCAGAATACGTGTCACGGGACCTTGTTCCAATCATGGTTCACCTCAACATTGGGGGTATCGACCAAGACATCGTCATTGCCTCTGCCTACTTCGCTGGAAACGGGCCGATGACACCGCCAGAAGAAGTACAAGAGCTAGTGAGACACTGCAATAGCAGACGGCTGCCAATTATAATTGGTTGTGATGCCAACGCACACAATACCGTGTGGGGAAGCACTAATAACAACGCAAAAGGTGATTGTTTATTAGAATATCTCTTAGCAAATAACCTTCAGACCTTAAATGTGGGGACAATCCCCACCTTTGTCACGAGAGCAAGAGAAGAGGTCCTGGACGTAACAATTGTTAATGTTGCTTCTAGGAAAAGTGTAAAATATTAGAGGGTGATGAGCGAGCCAACTTTTTAATGTTGGGATAATGGTCTGTTCCTTTTAGTACCGTGTTTGTAGAATTCCTATATAGTTATAAGTTACGGAAATTACCTTTACAGATTGTGACATGTCTTTTAAGAAGACGCAAATACCGGATTATGACTATTTGAGAACATTATATTTACTTCTCTTCTCTATCTCTTCCTTTCTCAGTTATTTGTTGCTGATGATAGAGACACATCTTATCGATCTATCTGCCTAAATATACGCAGTTATCCTTTCCGTTCCGTTTAGTTTATTTTTGCGTTTTTATTGGTTAAAGAGTTTGAATAGAATGTGACTTTTTGAAATCCTTCTCCGGTGTTGTTTTCAATTCGGCCTGAGGGTAACGAGGGACAACATTGAAGTTGCACTTCTGTTCAATACTCTTTCCCAAATCCTTTCCTTAAAACAATCGATTATTTAGCGGATATGACTCGTGATGAGTACCTATTACTCTAGTGCAAATAATGGATGGCTAATGTTGGACCATCTTTATACCATCCAATTTTTAAGCTTTCTCTATCTCTTTTTTCTTATCCCGATTACGACTTTTCAACCCCAATGGGTGTTGGAATTTTTCTTTGTATCTCAAATAACCCTTCAGGTTATTTTTTTTAGCGGTAATGGTATGCTATATTATCATTGAGTATGCAGTACTCCGAACTGGGAGTTTTGTGTGTTTTGAGTTTAACTGTCATCTTCGGGTAAAGTGGTTTAGCTCTTCTAGACCTAGTGTTGATCTAGATGTGTTGGAAAACTAGACTTGCTTTGCTGCTAAGGGGGTGCAATTTCAACTTATAGGTAGTATTTTTCACCTTGACTCCTCTTCTAGTTTAATATGGATGAGTTTGGATCATGTAGCTTGGGGGTGCTTGAGGATCTCAATCATACCAAACAGTGGGGTGAGTTGTTTTAATTTTCTTTGTGGGTTGTCCAGTACCCTGTTTAAAAGCTGGTCATGTATGTTGTCGGGTTGTCCAGTACCCTGTAAAAATCTGGTCATGTATGTTGTTCGGGTTATCCTTATAGACATACATTCAATTGTCTATATCTTGTCTAATCATATAAAAATGTTAGCTTGACAGATGCTTTATTCTGTTAGGGAGTTATATAAAGCTTCCTTGGATTATATAACGATATCGAATTATTTTTTTTTCTTCCCTCTTTCTATCTTATCTGAAACTTGCTTACATCAGTAATGTTTATTCTATTGTTAAGAGGTTTAATATTTTGAGCAATTGAATGGTATTATTTTATGCATCAGGTAAAAATCTATTTATCTTTTTTAAGTTATTTTACCATGTTGGTAATTTACTGATTCAAGGATCATCAATATTTCAGATTTTTGTTGTAACAAATGATACTCTTAACAATTTGCATAGACATACCTGCTCCGGGTTCCTTCCTTCATGGAGCATACAGTCAATTTTTTTCCCCTTTTTCTCTTCATTACCGTAGTTACTGTTTCAAAAGGGACTTTTTTGGATCTTCATTTAAAAAAAAAATTTTCTCTGGTTGTAAGGGTGTGTAACGTGAATTTCGTTCACCACTCGTAATATTTCTCGTCGATGAAAGAGTAACGTAAATTTCGTTTACCCCTCGTAACATCGAATAATACTTCTGGTCGATGGTTGTCGAGTTTCAAGTTTTCGGAAAAGTTCGATTCCATTTGGATATTTAAGGCAATGCACGCTGAGGTTCGTCCCTTAATTCATCTACTTATTGTTGAGTTCGTCATCTTATCGTATCGAAGTGCATTCCTAGGAATGCACTTTTTCTTACCGGCCTAAAAACTTTTCCATACCGGCCTTAAGTTATTTCACTGGCCTTACTTAGCCTTCGTATCGACCTAAGCCTTTTCCGTTGTAGAATTCTACCTGCTGAGACCACGACTCTATTCAGAACCGACTGGACTTAGCTTGACGCAGCCAGCTGATTGGTTCCCGATTCCTTTGGACGTCATCCAAATCATTATTGGGACAGAAAAACAAACAAGGAAAGTACTAACGTCCACAATCGTAAACTGTAGATTAATTCCAACTAATGTTCATTGACTAATTAAATTAATAGTTTGTACCACATGTAAATTATATATTTGTAAAATATTTAATTCATGTTTAAACTTTAATTTCCTTCAGAAACTAATTTTTTTTAATTGAATTTTCAATTTACTTTCAGTTTCTAGTTTTTTTTTAAATTAATAAATTAAGTTGTGAAATTTAATAACATTTTTATCCTCAATTTTTCATTCAACATATAATTTTTATTTAATAAACTACTTGTAAATAATTTTTTCAATTTTTCATCCAACATAATTGTTATTCAATAAAACCACTTGTAAATAAATTTTCAATTTTCATACAACATAATTGTTATTCAATAAAACTACTTGTAAATTTTAAATAACGTTGTTCATATTTTTTTATAACCTTCCAACTTCTTGTTTTGTTGATTTGGATCAGTTGATGTGAGGTAACTTATAGACTAGTAGGACTCAAGGTGGCGCCCACTTATCTTTCAGTCTCGTTACGTAAAAATAAGTAGGATTACCCGAGAACCGGTAAGACCTACTCCTTGGGTCTCTACTAGTATATAACCCACACCTGAGTAGCTTTTCGACGAAGTGGCCGTTGCATTCTCTTTCCTGTATTCTCATATCCTCTAGTTGCTTTTTAGTCATAGTTAACGTTTGTACCCCATACATTATCACAAGTCTTGTTAAAAACACGTTTAACAAATTGTGTTCTTTTCAAATCTCGTACCATTTGACTCAGGCGCACTCGAATGCCAGAACACGTGGTGCCGCCTTTTTTCCCATCGACAATGTTTGTGTGGTTCGTATCTCCCTCTTGATGTGCTAACTGTTGTGAGAGCATGGTCTCTAATTGTGTCTTGAATCTTATAGATCAATATTAGTTTTGATTACTCTAGCATGAGTGAATCCGATGTATCAATGCATCTTCGTGTGAAATAGTGTTTGTATTCAATGTTAAGCAAACTAAATCAATTGTAAGGCTATTCTACTGAATGATTTAAGCTCAAACTGTCAGAGCATATCATCGTTCAGGTCTCTGGCGGTGTTACCTATTGCATTCACAAATTTATCTCTAGCTTTCTTATTTACATATTGTATAAACATTTGTATATTTATAAAACTGTAATTTATTGTTTACCGATTCAATCTTTTCATTGTGTCGCGAGTACCGTATTTAGTGTCATTAGTTACCTACCCGGCAGTTGCACTATTATCAGGATACTAATTAAAATATCATTTATTGCATTGTACTTTGCATCGCGAGTGCCGTAGTTAGTGTCATCAGTACCTACCCCGTATTTGCATTATTTTTTACGGATACTCATCTGTGAGATATACTTTATTGTGTTTATATTACGTTATGTTTATAGTTGGGATGTACCAAATAGGTCCATCTGATCTGCCTTGACGTACACGTTCATTGAAATAAATCTCAAGTCATCTCATTTAAAAATTGTTTAATTATCCTTTCTCACAACTTAGTGAGTGGTCCTTCGTTCCATCCTAATAATTATAGTTTCCCACAAATTCTTTCAATTATAGAGATGTATGGTTCTAGCTTAACCAGCAGCGTCTAGACATGGCAATCACAGTCCACAGCTCCAGTTCCATACAAGTCTAATTATTGTATTATATTCTTATTTTACTTTTAATAATTTTTTGTTAGCCTGGAATTCTTTGTTCGTCACTACAATTCTATCCTTTATTTCAGTTTCTTGGTCTCCGTCACGACTTATTGTTATTCCTATATATTTGACTCTATGCACTTCTTCAAATTCATATTTTTCAATTTTAACATTTTTATGTTCACAATTCTTTTTAAGTCTTAATACCTTGGTTTTGTGTGTACTTATTACTAGTCCAATTTTCTTTCCTTCCCTTATTACTTACATCCATTATCATTTTGTTCTTAGTCACTAGTGTGGTAAAAATATTAATTTGACAAACATTTTTGGAGTACATTAAACACTAAGTACTAAAATTTATAATAAAACGTTTTAAGTAAGACCTTTTGATAATTAGACCTTAAAATGTTGGGAGCCTTACACAGTGTTTATTTGAAATCAGTCCATTTTCAATATTTTAGAAGTTGTAACAATAAACATACGCAGAGGCAGGTCACTTTTTGTAAGTAGAGATATATTATTCCAACACCTGTAATGTGAATATTGCATCAACTTTCTTCTCCAGATCTTTTCCGTGGGTTACAAAGAATTATCCGAGGAATTATCTCAATTCAATAGATCTATTATATCTTTTTTCAATAAAGTTTTTCTTTTATAAATAAAAACTACTGTTTTAGCATACTTACACAAAGTTTGGAATACATTGAATAAACTTTTCAAATACATCTTGTATGGGGCGATTTATATTTTCAATTTTATCCATATTATTGTCAGATTATGGATAGAATTGATCAGATTGGTAACTAATTGATAAATGGAAGATTGTAGGATATAATTGGATTTGGATTATCAATAAAATTTAATGTGGTATACATTTCCTATTAGGTGAGGATGATGGCAAGCAGCAATGCCAGCAGGAGTGGGGGAGCCAGGCTCGTGCCCTGAGCAATAACATACGAGAATAATAAATTGGCCGAAGAATTAGTTAGTTTATGAAGCAATACGCATTGGAATATTTATGAAAAATTAAAATAAAAAAATTTGATGAAATATACTGTTAATTTGTTTTACACATTTTTAAATATAAATACCCAATCACTTCAAAAATCCTCAAGCATAAGAACAATACAATAAGGTTGAACTATGCAGTATTTATATAAAAACATGTATTGAGAGATGTGGAGTGTTTCAAGTATCGAGGATCAAATCCAATATGAAAAAAAATACAAAGCAATATAGATGAAATATCAAAACGTTTCAAAGAAACTATTTACAAATACAAGTGACTCTTGCTTTAAAATTCAAAGAAACCATTCACAAATATAATTGACTCTCGCTTTAAAATGTATAAAATAAAAATGCCAATTCTTATTATAATTTAGATGCGCTGTTTATAAGAATTGTCAACTGTGTTTTAAATTGTAAGAACATGTATGGCATGATACAAACATTTTACATTGAGAATTTGAATACTTCATTTATAGAGTTTATTCAAAATATCATCAAGAAATCAATTGTTCTAATAAACATGATTTTTAAACATTATCAGTATGGTTGATAAAACTGTAAATACAAATAATTACTTTAGTTACTCTGAATTTAGACTATTTTGCAAAGAAATCGTCAACTCTTGGTTCTTATTAAACAAGCACAAAATATAGTTGGCATAATATAAAAATACTACATTATATGTAAAATCTAGACAACTCACCTTTTGACTTAGCTTGCCTTCCACATTTCACTTTTATATATTTCAATTTGTTTATAATGTTATGTGTATCATTGTTATCAGAACTGTCCCTTTCTGTTTCAACTGCAACCATGCATTCTTCAGATATGTGAACTGTATTCAAGTCGCCAAGCATTTCTTCTTTGATAGGATATGCACTATTTATTTTTTCATTTACATTATTTTGAATAGCTACTAAAGACACCTCGTCACTCACTTCTTGTTTAACATCAATATTGCAACCAAAATCATAGTGGATGTCAATTTCATCCTTAACAACAGTCTGCTCCATTTTTATTTCAGATATGAGAACTTTATTAAAGTCCTCATGCATTTTATGTTTGATAGGATGTGCATCATTCATTTTTTCATTTAAATTTTGAATAGTTACTATATGCATCTCGTCACTCAATTCTTGTTTAACGTCAATATTCCAATTAAAATCATCGTGGATATCAATTTCATCCTTAACAACCGTCTGCTCCATTTTCTTTGTCTGGGGATTACCTATATCAAATTACTATTTGAATAAATCGTATTTTCAGAAAAAACTTGGCAAAACTTTCTATCTATAATTGTTAAAAAGTGAAAACATATTCTTCTTCTATTTCTGTATCATGACGGAAGATGCCTGGTTAAGCAAGTCACTGTTGAGATCGTAATATGCTCTGGACAAACTTTTGAATCGTATGTTTAAATACCTCTTTTCTCCCCAGGAAATTTTTATTTAAACTATAAGTATACATTTACTGCGGTCCTCACACTTTTACACCTTTACTAAGGTCCGTTTGCATCAATACAATATTAATCGTATCATCTTTAAGCATCACTTAATTTAAAATTTAGGCTCAAAATTGTTCTTGATGCACCGGTGCATTTTTAGTAAAGCTTAGCTATGCCCAGATTTTAGATCAAATCACGATACACTTACAACGGTAGGCTTAGGCGCATCGAACGTTTGACGTGTGACGTCACTGCGATGCAATATTCATTTCTATATTATGGCCACGAATGCCACTCTCGGTAGCTACAACAGGTATTTATGGCGATATTTTTTGACGGGATGATTATACAAATCTTTATTGTTCATACTAAGAGATAATTTATATTATAATAATTAAAATAAACTTAAACTTTACTGAAACAGAAAAATAACTGAATCTTTTTGAGTTGTATCATATCTAGGGCAAGTCCAAGTATGGGGTTTTCAGGGGTAATCTGGATGCATTAAAGCATACAAAGACATTGAATAAGATGCAACTTACTTATTTAAAAATAACATGAAATTAAAAAAGTTTTTTCGTTTTCAAATATTCACTATTCCGACCTCACTTTCTTTTTAACGTAGGTAAATTTTGAATGTTTTTTTTTCCATTTTCGCTTTCAAATTTTGCAAACGTATTTGTTTATTTAGATCTCCGAGTCTAATGTAAGTTCTTGTTCGACTCAAACAATAAATCACTTCATATGGGATTTCAATTTGGCTTTGACCGACAATACTAAAAGTTTTATCAGCCAAAATTTTAAAAACAGTTTTGTTCCGTGAAGTGATCGAAACTCGGATTCAAGAATTTCCGTAGCTTTCAAAAGATCTTGATTTGGCTGTAATAAACCACCCCTCGATATGAAATGTACCCACTCTTGAGCTCCAACGGAAATCATCTCACTGGTTTTAGTACTTATAAATTAAATTTATCTTTAAGTATGTACGCTATATACCTTGCCAGATATTTAAGAGCTTCTTGACGAATTATTTCGGTACTTTCAAAGGTTGTCAATAACTGTAAAGACTCATCGTCAGGAATATGTTCTGGTTGAGTGAATGTATATGGAATAAATGTTTCTTCTTCTTCAAGTATAAGGGTATTTGTTATTTGAATATTTTTGGAGACATTTACCTAGTAGTGTTTCAGTTAAGCAGATGGGACGCGATTCTTCTGATTCTAATGGTTGTATTAGACATTTTTCACCAGATTCTCTGTAAAAATTGCCGCAGAGTTTTTACCTAATATATACCACCTCAAACGATACATAAAATTTAGAGGTTCTGGATGGTCATTTGTAGCTCCCATGCCTCTCATATAAGAGAAGTTTTCAACAACGTCTTCATCTAGACGCGAGGTCAAGATGTAATCGACTCCTTTATAGTTTTCCTGCAAATAAGAAAACAATTCTTCCAGTGACCTATTTGGCAACAGAATTCCTTTTTGAAACGGAATAAGAGACATATGTTTGCCTACGGTCATATTCCCAATAGTTTCGGTCACATCTTTTAACACTTTTTTCTGCTTATCTAAATCTACTCCATACGCATTTCTAGTTGTACAATTTGCCACAATTTTTGTATGGGAATTAAAAACATCAAACCAATAATTTATTAACTGTACAAAATCCGAAACTTCCTTCCACGGTAAAACAGATGGCAGTAGCCTATTTTCTCCACAAAAGCGAATACTTTTTGCAACAGAATTAGATAACAGTTGAACGGCAGGTTCAACTTTTCATCTTTCGGAACCTTTTAAATCTAAGTGGTATCTGTTAATTTGATATGCGATGGTTAATTCGGACGACGATAGTTGCAACAAATTCTCAAAACAATCCCTATTATTTAATGTGTTCTTTACCCAAGAACCCTGATCCAATATGTGGTTTCTCAATAATTTAATAAGATTAGGAACGTCACCAAACACATATACGTTTAACAAGGGTGTGGAAAACAACTGTTTTGGTCATATCCAATATTCAGTTGTGACCAAACTTTAACGTTAGATGTACATAAATCACTGACAATACCCACAACTGTGAAACCTGCATCAAAAAGTTTTGATATCAGGTATAGAAGATAATACGTCGATAGTCATTGCTTGATCGAAATGATAATAAACAGGTTGCTTCCAGTTACTAAAAATACCACGTGCTATTACCGTTTGACACATTTTATGTGGCCCTATTAGTTTTTGATGTCGTTTCTCAATATTTATGCGATTAGATAAATGTATTTCGTCAAATGATAAAATACACAATTTGTCAATATTTTGCATATCAGAAGATTTTTTATCCATTGAAATAACAACGTCCTTCAGAATATCCGGTTCTACTGATAGTGTTGATGCCCATCTGCGTAGTGTCGAAAGCGCCGGTAAAGGATAACCATTTGTTCTTAAGTAGCGGTATGCTTTAGGGCTAACACTCCGTAAGGATATCGAACATGCTATTTCATCTGGCGCAGTCCAGTTTTCATCTGCTCCAACTCAGCTTTCAGTGCACAAGGAAATTGTTTTCTTTCTGTAGTGTTGCAACTTTTGTTTGAAGATCAAGTATTTGTTTTTCATCCTCACTGAAATTGAAGAATAAGAATCCAAATTAACTGTCTCAACCCTTACTTCGTGGAATCTACTCATATTACTGTTTTAATTGAAACTTACTGTTTCTAGATAATTCCACAATATACTGAAAAAAATGTTAAAAATTTTAAGAAATTTGACAATTGTTTCGATATTAAATATCATCGTCAGAATGTAACTTCTGTCATTTTGACGATGGTATTTAATATCGAAACAATTGTCAAATTTCTTAGAATTTTTAACATTTTTTTCAGTATATTGTGGAATTATCTAGAAACAGTAAGTTTCATTTAAAACAGTAAAATAAGAATCCACGTGACGATTTTTGAATTCTTAAGTTTATCTCACAGATGCTCGACTTCATGTAATGTCACCTTCCGTTATTCCTATTTTATCTTCACAACTTTGAGAAGTAATCGAGTCAGAATACATTGTAGCTCCCGCTAGGCATTCAGCTACCAATCGCCTTCGTTTTATTCGAGCTACTCTATCAGAATTTCTAGTATTTTCCCTTTTACCAGGCAGTTTCAAAGTGGGGATTGCATCATATTTTAAATTTCTTATATTTTTCCCTGTATAATTTGAAAGTTTCTGTCTCACAGAAATGTCTTCGAAGCAATCTTTCTCAAAATGTATTGAGCAAATACTTGCTATAAGAAAAACAAATGTGTAAACATAGTGATCAGTAATCATTGTTGTAATATTTACCGTTTTTCAAATTAATGTCGTCTTGCCGGCGACACGCAGTTAACCACAGTTTACAAAGTTCATCATTTTTTGGGTACCTAAAGTATCTAATGTCTGTTCCTTTAGTTTTCCTATTATAATTTGCACATCCATAAATTGCGCAACTGGGCATTTTTAATTTCAATATCTAGACCATTGATCCAGTCCAGCACAGAGTCAGTGGCCTCATAGAAGTCGCTCATTTCTCCTCCGTATGCAGTAAGGGGGCACTCCATTGTAATATGGTGGACAGTCTGGCGAGGCTTTCCGCAGTCACAGGTTGGTGTTTCGGTGAGTCCCCACTTATAGAATGAGTCACGGCAAATACCGTGAGACGTTCTTATCCTGTTAAGTGTTTTCCACTCGTGGCGAGGCAGCTCCATACCTGGTAAGGACACTGTAGGATCAGTTATACTGGTTTCGAGGCTTCCCAGTATTCTCTCCATTTATTGGTCAAATTGAAATTATCTCTCTTGAACAGCAAATTAGAGTATTTAAAAGTTCGTAATTATAATAAAACCGCAAACATTCAAAACACACATTCCATCGTTCATGTCGACTAATTGTAAGAGTGAAACCCTGTGGGCCTTGTGGGGTTAAATCGACGAAAACTGAAACACTTTGTATATCGGTCCGTGTTCTGCGATCGGTGCATGCATCGCAAATACGTCATCTGAACGCAGAGGACGTATTTTCGTTTCCAATCGATCATACTGTTGTGTGTGTATCGTGGATCAAATGAACTAAATTGACTTTTCGGCTAACTTCAATTTTGTACCTATATTATTATTTTTGTTTGATTTTGTATCTGTTAGGATATAATTCCAAATTATAATAATGGATATGGAAAATAACTATGTTTTTAATGAGGATATAGGCATTCGGATTTCCAAAAAAATATGTTAGAAATAATCCGCTTGTAGATTAACCTTTAAGTAGTCGCGTGGTTGGACTGACATAAGTAGTCGTGTGGCGCCATATGGCGCCAATGTGCAATAGAGGCATTTTTTTGAGAGTCGCCTTTTTTTAGGAGAAAAATTAAATTTATATATCCTTATAATGGTACAAATCTTTTAATATAAAAAAAAATAAAAATACAAAAACTGAAAATATTTTATTGATCATTATAACAATCGGAACAAACATTTCTTTGGTGATCTTAACATACATGTTTATGACAAACTATACAAGTAATCCTACTCGACATATTTTTTGATCGTGGGAAAATATGGCATCTTTTTCTGGGGTTTGGACCAACAATAAGAGGTATTTGTACTTCTTCTTGAAAGTAACTATGCAGCCGTTTTCTCATTTTTCGTGGAATGTGTGAATCATCCTTTCGTTGCATCTGATAGGGTTGCGCTAATTCGCGACCTAATTTTTTCAAAAAATTTCTTCTTTCCATTAGCTCGGCGTTGCGTGCGGAGTTATAGATCACAAGAGCATTTATGGCACACACATTGATAAGATGGAGAAAAATAGTCATGGGCCATCTTCTTTTGTTCTTCCAACATTGTAAGTGACACATAGCGTGTCGTTGGTATCCACTCCACCTTTCGTGCTATTATAAAATGTCAATTGTTCTAGTTTCTGAGCATCTCCCGAATCTTTATCGATAGCAGTATCTCTATGTAAAGTTGAAATTAGTATGACCGATTTTCTTTTTTTGGGGACATACGACATCATTGTAATGGCTTTCGTAAATCCAAATAGAGTGCTTTTTTCAATGCGTGTTTTATTAGGCTGGAATTCAAAAGGAATTTGTATTTTATTCTTTCTTAGTGTTCCAACTAATGTTAATTTATGATTCTCCAGTAAGTCATTAGCAAGTGGAATACTGGTAAACCAATTATCCATGGTTATGTTTCTCCCAGTTTTACTTACAGGAGTGATTAACCGGATTTCCACATCTGAAGCAGAATTACTTACTTTGAAAGGTCCATCTGGTTGGTTTCCTAAGTAAACTTCCATCTTCAGGTTATAAAAAGTTCTGGCATCCACCAATGCAAATATCTTTATTCCATATTTATTAGGTTTGGAAGGAATATACTGACGAAAATTGCAATTTCCACGAAACGCTACCAATTGTTCATCAACTGTAAGATATTCACTTGGTGTATAAAGCTCGGCACACTTATTCACTAAATAATCGAACATATCACGAATGTGTGCTAACTTATCAGTTTATAGTCTCACTGCTCTTGTTGCTTTGTCATCAAACCTAATACATCGCATTATGAAAAGGAATCTCTGTTTACTCATAGTGGTATGAAAAAATCATTGCCCATATCATCAACATCAAATAAATCTTCAAAATTCAAATGAGATGATCTCATGACTCCACTGACTACCAAAATCGCTAAAAACGCTTTTATTTCACCTTCAGTTACTAAACGAGCATCTCTTTCACGTGTAAACTTATCTTTTACTTCAGTAGTAATAAAATTATTAGTTAGTGTTTGTGACAAGAAGTTGCATCACGTAGTCATCAAAAAATAGATAAAAAGCCTCTGAAGGCGTGGAAATTGTTCTTGCAGGTCCTTTACAGCCGGGCAAATGTGTTATTATATTATATTTTCGAGTTTTGGTTTTAGGCGGTGGCACTTTTCTCCACTTTGTATTTTTGTCTTTACCTATATAATAATCAGCATCTGTCGGTAGAGGTGTTGGAGAAGCATCATCCTCGTATTCATTCTCTTGGCAAGAGTTTGTATCATGTTCACTATATTCCATAAAATATTCTGCAACACTGTCATCACTTTCTGAATCTAGTTCCAATTCACTTTCAGAATCATTTATCAAACGTTCTAGTTCAGTTTGAGTTAGCGGGACTTTATTTCGCCAACTGGGACACCTGCTTCTGCACTAAAACTTTTACTGGTATCTTTACTTGAACTGGCCATTTTCAGTAAAATAAAACACAGATAGAAATATTGAACCACTACGGTACCAATTGTAGGTATAACTAAATTTTCAACATTCGGTCACACAGCCTAAATAATTCGATCTTCAACAATGGCTTCTTTTATTGCCCTTATTAACAAATAATCATAAAATAACGGAGCCTTTCAATGCACCGCATTAGTTTATTACTTCTATAATTGAAAACACTTGAAAATATAATTCATATTTTGGTATCTTATTCTTTATATCCTATTTGAGGAATAATTGGGTGAGATAATTTTCAAAAAAAATTTTCAAAATAAATACTGGGTATTAAATTTGTGTTGGCGCCGTATGTCGCCGCGCGACTACCTAGTTAAAGGTTAAGATGAATTCACATTTTTTCAAATGTACCGGCTTTATAAAGGCACAGTAAAGCAAATTCTTATATTGATTATACAGGAATTGGAGTACCAAAACGAACTGAGTAAAGTATTATGTCTTTGAGTATTTAAATGAAAGATTTGATAATAAGATAGTTACTGTTACAGAAATAACTGTTTCTCCAATCAATCGGTTATTAACATGACTTCAGATATTTGCAACTGGAGGGCATTTGAGTTCAGTTGCTGATTCTGTTCATATGGATCCTCCAACTGTTTCCAGAATCGTTAGATTTTCTGAAGCTTTGGCACACTTAGCCTCCAGATTATTCAAACGCCGCCAGCCCTAAACAATATTTTAAGGGAACAAATTAAATTTCACAATACGGCTAAATTTGCTAAAGTTTTAGGAGCGGTGGATAGAACCACCCAAATTCGAAAACAGTCACCAGTCACGCGTAAAGACTTGTCACTTTTTAGCTATTTTAATTTAGCTCTATTGTTATAAAAACTAATCATTTTTATACAATTAAAAAGGACATGATACATGTTATTCTTTAAGCAAATATATAAGCTTCTGCATAAGATTGAAAATTTAAATAGTGTGACTAGTGAGGTTTAAGAAAACTGTATTGTAGGTGGATTTTACTCTGCAGTTTACTGAAATAGAAAATCCTATTTTTTAATAAATATGAAGGTAACATGCAATGCTGATTTAAAATTTATTAATATTATTGCTTCTTGAGCAGCATGTTTTACTCATGATTCTACAGTTTTTAACAGTAATCTTTGAAGAAAATTTGACCAAAGAGGATTTCCCCATTATTTTTTGTTAAGTAATATAGACATAATATGTAGTTTATATGCTTTCATGCATTCATAGATACCTAATTTATATTGTAAAAACAATAAATTAATATATACGACCAGTAATAGTTTGTCTCTGTGATATATTCAATAAAAAAATATTCAAAATTCAATTTTGTTACAGTACTAATGTTAATATATTCATTAATCATTTTCAGGCGACAGTGGCTACCTGCGGCTTCGAGAACACCCTTGGCTGGCCAGTTGATTGAGGACAACAACTGTATAATGATTTCTTAATTCAAACCATAATTTCAATAGAACACACAATAGAAATATGGAATCGACAACGTTTTCCTATTCTAGCATATAAGATATAATAATAAACTTTATTCACAATAAGTATAAAGGTTACAACTATAAATGGAATACGTGAAAAAAAGTAGAAATGAATGATAAGTACCTAAGTACTTGTTTCGTAAATACGTTGTGCTTATATATCATATACATATATACATATCATTAGTAAGAAGTAGTTGAGGTATTTATTTTTTCCAATTTGCACGACAAGCTATTTGAAACCAAATAATTTAACAAAAAATAAGTATATCATTGTCAGCGATGAATTGAACTTATTTTATTCGTTTTATTACAGCTCAAATAAAAGCTTGTCTTTTATAAGGATTTTTTAATTTATTTTATACTTTTTGATTATTGCCCGTTAATCTGGTATTTTCTAATATAGTATCGTTGTTACAAGTTCTTTTCCCTGTAAGTTCTGAGCTATCTGCTAACGACGCCCATCTCACCAAATCATGTAATCATAAACCGTTTTCAACAGATTCTCGGTAACTCCTCTATAGAGTAACCTACCATTTTGAATTCGGAATAATTTTACTCGTCAGACCCTACCTACCATCTAGTAATTTCAATTTAAGGGTGGGATAAGTTGTGTGTGATTCCCATCGAAAAGGGCTCTTAGTATGGCAAAATATGTTGTATTAATGAATTTTTTTACCGTTGTTACTGATCATTTTTCAATGTGTCTGACTGTAAGAATTATCTGTCCAAACGCCATATAACTGAAAATTATTCGTGATTTGGAATTTTATCGACTTTCATCGTTTCCATTATGTGAACAGCATACCCACTTTTGAAAGTCCTCCTTTCACAATGCAATAATAATTTTATATAATAATACGGAAGATAAAATACTACAACATTGCCAAATCTCGTTGCCGAAATTTTAGGACTTTCTTTGATTTGTTGTAGTACATATGAGTCTACAGCTTGGAAATTAATACTCGAAGAGAAAAACTCGTGAAGATCATTGAATTCTGCGTCCACTCTATACCAATATTTTTTAAGTTGATCAAGTATGAAAATTTCTTATAAAAAATAAAAAAAGCATTGGTAACGTATGGCTGTATTTGTATTTTTTTGTTTCAGAAAATAATATAATGATAGTCAGAATTTGTTTATAACTTGATAGAGTATGAAATTATTGATATTTTTTTGTAACTCTATTGGGAAATGCCAAATATGATTTTTGAGTAGAAAAAATTCTAGACTAATCGTTTGAATGATGGAAATATAAACAATTCATTAAAAACAATGAAAAGATAAGAATTGTTTTTTCAAATCATCATATTCATAAGACAATGATATGTCAAATGAAAAACAAATTGTTCATTTGCCTACATAAATAAATGACGTGAACAATTCACAACGTTATTTAATGCCATTATTAGATGCAAAAACAACAATAAAATATACTAATAAATTGAAAATTTCATTTTTTGCTAACTTTAGAAAATGATAACAAACACAATAAACAACTTCTACATTTTTTTGTAAACTTTTTAGAAAAAAGTCAATTAATGGCCGTAGCGCGGAGCTGTATTTTCAGCTAAATCAAAATTATAAATAATGGAGATAGAGTTCCGGGAGACAGGACTTTTCAATTTAAAATTTCCCCTTCTTCAAGAATATATTTGTTAATTTTTTAACAATTGATAGTTTCTGAATAAATTATTAGCATAAATCTAAATGCTTTGTTTCTTCTCAATTTTGTGTGTGTTGTAAAATAATATTATTGCCCGTTTTTAGACATAATTTCAGTGAAATGAGCTATCGCTCGTATTTTTAGGAGCTTTATCAAGAATTGACACCGATGTAAACTTGTGAACTACACAAAATGTCACACAGTTGAATGAATGATTTATATTCATTCACTTCATTTATCCCATTCATGAGGAATCCATAATTCGCACATTTGGTAACCCAGATAAATTCAATTCCCACACCAAATAGCTCTGGGTACAAATATTGGATAGAATAGGACCTTAAATCACAAAACTGGTTGGCCATCTTTAGGACGTCCTCTCGAATCACTGAACTTCACCAAAACAATCTGTTTACAAAAATCCTCAGATACCAATAATTCTGAATAGTGCCCATATGTAGTATTAGTAGTCTTTCTTGACAAGCTTTTGAATCTGTTATTCTCTGAACAGGATAATTATATCAGATCTACATCATTAGACATTCCCATTGCATTTTAATGTAGAATTATATGTATTTATTTTTTTATTATTAATTCATTTGTGATTTTATCATATTATTTATGATCACCGACCCTAAAAACTCCCGAATTAAAATTTCCTAGAGAGTCGTATTATTAACATTTAATTAAACCTTTTCGAAACAATATTTCTTCAAATGCACTGAAACGGGAAAATAATTCCTTCGCATGTGTGAAGTAGGTTATTGCAATACATAATAAGAAATTCAAGATTATGCCAAACAAGAATATTACTGTGCGGCAAGCTTTTAAATCGGTTAATTACAGAATAACTAACGTCACAAATCTGGAGAAATTATCCTTCAATTTGTGTTTAATATTGACAAAACCTTTGAATGAACTTTTGAATTTTGAGAATCAATTTATAATTGTTTATCTCAAATTCCGATCTTGAATAAAATTGCAAAAGAATCGTGATCTCCAATTCCATAACCCCTACATCCCAATTTTCCATAGAATGGAGTCAGTAAGTACAAAACTCATCCGTCAAATTTATTGTCAATACGCGGTATCAGTGGTGACGTCATAATCTTAGGTTATGTCAATTTTGTATCCAAACAAACATAACTAGCCATTTAGATACCATTGGTGCGGTTTTGGACCAGATATTATTCGATTCCAGCCAAAATAGGTATGTATAACAATATAATTTTAATAAAAGAGTTATCTAACCTAAACATGCTATTATAAACTTATAAAATCCAATTGTTTGAATTCTTTTTCTATCTGTATTGTCTAATTTTAGGTTTTTTCACATAAAGAATAATGCTGCTGTGCTGGCCACCAGGCTGTAAGCATTATGTCAGAGAGAACTGTAAGTTATATATTTCCAAAGGATCCAAAAGTAAGAGCAAATGGATGAAGCTGACAAGGTACTTACATAATGATAAATAAAACATTTTATTTTGTGTATTTATACAATATTTGTAGATCGATAGAATCAGATTCCGGAGCTTTTTGTGTAGCTGTCATTTTATGGACGAGAAAAGAAAATTAGCCAACTATTTTTTTCTACATGATCCATCTTTGCAAACAAGGTAGAAGCAAACTTGTACGTGTTCATTGTATGTTTGATTTTGTACTGTATATATCGATCTTCATATAACATATACATTATTTGTCATTTCAGATCTTTCGATTTACATTATTTATAAGTTGCTTTGTATGATTTTTCAATCGTTTGCTATTTTAAACTGAAATTCCTCAATTTCCTTTTTCTATTAACTGTAAACCATTGTATTACAAGTAAATATTTCTCTGTGTAATAAATAAATTTGGAAACATTTTTGTTCATATTTGTTTTTAGATAAAATTGAATATGTTTACACATGTAGTTGAAAAAAGAGCCTACAGGTTAAATAAAATTTGAAAACAACCAACAGAAACTCTGAACCTCATATAAATATGATTTGATTGAGGCAAAGTTGTGACATGATGTTCTGAGTTTTCAGACTAAATTGCGTATTTTCAATCATGTAAATTTGCAATGTTTCCTCGATTTAGCACTTAGCACGAAACAAACAAAAATTTATAATTATGAAAACATTTTATTATGCTAATATAAACGGTACAAATTTGTAAAGGTAGAATGTTATTAAAACATGTAAATTTTTCTTCCATTCTTGATGTCTAGCAATTCCCACAACGATGCCACTTGGTATTCATAATATTAAATAGCACATGCCCTCTCATGCAATATGTAAAACATCTTGTATCTGGTGATAATAGTTATATTTTTCAATTATCACTAATATATTTTCATCAAAATGAATTGTGTAATTCTTGTCTTCTGAGAGCGGTTTTAATTTTTTCGTCATTCGGATACTTGAAAGGTCACTTCACTTCAATTAAGCATTTTTCACTAACAAGCCCATATTATCATTAAAAAAGGTTTCAAGAGAATGTTGAAACATGTTTTGATGACACTAAAACAAACAATCACTATTATTTATCTTTTATTTTCACATTAATCAAATAATCCAGTAAACATAACCTCAAACATAGCTTTTAAAATAAAAAATACGGATTGCAGGATAACTTACATTATCAGAACTATTATTTTTTAAATTGAGTAGATACGATTACTTACTTTTTAACAATTTATTCTTTTCAAAAACACGTATGAAACGCTTAAATAATCAAAAATCTACAGTCAAATTGAAATTCTTATGGCAACAAGTTTTGTTTGGATACAGCCTCAAATTGTGACGTCACACTAATCTCGCGTATAGGATAGGTAGATATGGATGAAAATTCGATTGTGAGATTGGCCTTTGTCAATCAGATAGACAGTCAGAGAGCTAAACCGAATGGTATCTCATGAACATCTGATCAATCTACATGAAATCATTCATGTAACGTAATTCAGAACCAACAGGAAAAATATATCATAAAACCATCCAGAACACCACTTCAGATGCCCCTGCGAGCCAATAGAGCAAAGTATACATAATTCATCTCTGGAATACAACACGAACCCAAGAGGTTCCCTATCTTCTGTTTCCTTATCAACTAAATAGTTGGAGGAAATATATTACTGAGAAATTGGACTATAAATAATCCAAACCGAACCCGTCGAAAGAAAGCGAAATTCAACATAAGAAATGTATTCTAAAAGTGGCAGTGAATGGCATATCCACCTTTCAACGTCCTCTTGTCACACTACAATATCAATTATAAATAAAATTACGGAAGATCAAGCACTACAACATTGCCAAATCTAGTGGACGCAGAAATATCGAAATGGTGACAAAAAAATACGCCATCCCGATATACGCAGAGCGCGAAGAGCTGAACTACGATATACGTAATTTGTCGACCATTCTCACAAATGGACGTCCGGCTGTAAATTTGTTCTTTCACATTGTGATGATAGTATTAATAGCGTACTGTCCGCTTTTAATAATGTTCATGAAAAAATCAAATTCACTGTAGAAACAGAAAAAATAACACAATAAATTTTTTAGATATGACATTGATAAGAACTAACCATAATACTATCAAAACCAAACTTTATAATAAATTAACCTCATCAGGCCGATACCTTAACTACAATTTCAACCATCCAAAGTCCCATAAAAGAAGCGTAATTACTGGATTGGTTGATAGAGCCATTAAACTAACTTCGCCTGAATACAGACCAGATAATATAAAACAAGTTAGAACGACTTTAATAAACAACCACTATCCAATAAATAACATAAACCGTATTTGCAAACAAAGAGTCTATAAAATATATAACAACCCATCAAAGAAATATTCTAAAAACTATGTGTTAAACAATAATAAATATGTAGCAATGCCATACACAGAGCAGCTGTCTGAAAAACTCAGTCACATATTTTCTATATATGATATCACAATATGTCATAAAGCTCAAAACACCCTATCACCATTATTCGCCAAAGTAAAATAAAAAACAGAAAAAAATCAAATGTTATATAATCTATACCATGCCTAGACTGTCCAAAAAAATACATAGGAATGATCACACAGACCCTAGAAAACAGATTAAATGGCCATAAATATACTAAAAATGCTTCCATAGGTTTCCACAAACATAAAAGCAATTAAAAACATGAGTTTGATTTTAAAAACACAAACATCCTAGCTCAGGATTCAAACTACAAAAAAATTAACAATTAAAGAAATGGTACATTAAAAAGGAACAAAATGCAGTAAACGATAAACAAGATGTTAAAAACTTAAGTCAGATTTATCATAATTTAATAAAATAGTACACTTGAAATCTTTCCGTACCCCCCTGTATAACGTCGTGGAATTTGTATCGATGGTACTTGTTATAAATGTCTATTTTATTGAA